>JAIUJO010000226.1:0-600000 GCA_023846275.1 Vanilla planifolia | reverse complement strand
TGGTGCTACTTAGAAATATGATATTTCTATAGGCCATCTGATCTAAATTGTGATTGGGCTGTTAAATTTAGATCCTACAATTGGATTAAACAAGGACCATGTGATCATGAAATTGAGATATTGGATGAAGGATATCAATATGTATCATAAAGATGTGAAGGAGATCAGGATCATTTGATCATGGAAATATGAAATTGAATGACTATGCTTACACCTAAAATTTTGAAGTAGATTGCGTGCAAGAAGTTATGTTTTAGTCCGTTATTACAAAAACTAGTTAGGATATTTTATAGTTAATGTTTTATGTGATAGCAATAATTATCCTATTTGGGGTTGGTTAGACCCTTGTTTGCTCGAGAGACCAACACCTCTTCATGCTAGTGCTACATTATTCAAGATTTATGGATGTGGGATTAATGACAGAATCCAAAATATCATATTACATTTGGGTTTGATTTCATGACCTATGCATATTTTGGTTGCTTTAAATCGTAACAGTTTACAGTAGCAAATAATTTTATGTAGCAACTGGTTTCCATAATTGCATGTATCGAATAAGTTATTTAGTTTTTTCCTTATTAAAATTTGCATTAATTATTTATTATAAAAATAATCTATGTTTTTATAACATATTAATTATTTATTTCAAAGAGATTATTACCTTAAAATTACACTCAAGATAATCAAGGCAAAAAGATAAAAAATATTGAAAACTTAAACACTATTCTAAGATGAATTTTACGTTGATTTATGTGCCTTGTAATAAATGTTTCAATAAAGCTTAACATTTTAACCAATGTAAAATAAAAAAACTAAAATTAAGTTGAAAGTGCATCTCTTGGTGGATTGCCACTCCAATCAAAATGACCTTCATGCGATTTAACATATGTGCATCTTTTTCTTTTATTTCTCCTATGAATAGAAGTATAAACTACCTAAAATCTGAAAATGCTCCTAAAAAAATTTATTAGAAATATTTAGGACTTTTTATCATCAAATGAGGTAAAATGGTTCGAGATTAAGAATATAATAAATGTCTCCATAAAGCATGCCAAAGCATTAGAAAATAAAATATTAAACAAAATAAAAACTTATACATAATTGGATACAGTTCGTTAAGCCCTCTCAAACAATGCTTGTTTCACCTCAATAATACCTAGTTTTAAATTATAGTGACTTATTAAAAGATACAAGAACAAATAATAATAGATAATTATTTAAATATCAAATAAATATTTGTTAAGCATTTAATGATATAACCTAAAAGATTGTAATATAATCAAGTCAAAGTTGAATAAAGGTCAAATTCTAGGAGACTCAGAGTTTCATGATAATAAGGAAGCTGACTGTAGCATTTTTTATTACACCATTTTTGGAATTTTTAGAAATTATAAAATTAAATAAGTGTAAACAATAATAAAACATTAGTTTAGTATTGAGTAAGTATATATATTAAAATTTTTTTGATTGACATGTAGTTGATGTAGAAATATTATATTTCTTTAATTTATTTTATGTTAATTATAATATATATTTAAAAATTATTATTATTAAATATTTAATTTCAAAATGTAAATATTTTATTTTCTAGATTTTTGGTAAGTTTTATGAGTTATTTTAGTTCAAACTTGATTTAATGATCGAGGATGTCGCTCTTGATCTAGTACATTCGTTTGCATATCACTTTTGTATACAATTTGCTTCATCCATCAAAATCTTTTTCTTTCAATGTGATCTATAAGTCCATGTAAGAGTAAATGCACTCTAGTGTGACCTTAAAATCATTTTTATTTGTTTATATTGCATTACATTAATTTAACTTTTTTTTATTTTAATATATCTTTGGTTAATGTTACAATTACATTTTTTTTGTTTACTTATTTGCCATTGTAATTCACAGTTTTTCCAAGAGAGGATTGATCGCATAAAAACTAATGTCATTAGACTACACTCAAGGAGGTATATGCAATTAAATTTTTATTTTCTATATTTTTAAATATTTTCTTTTTGTAAGATTTTTATTTTAGAATCTTGGAATGTAACATTCATAAAAGCTTTAAACGATATGTTAAACGAGATATCACTAGAATCATGGTATGCAATTTTCTAATAAAATTTAACTAATTTTTTCAAATTATTTGCATCAATTTCAATTGACCTTATTTCATTATTTCATTTTGTTATATTTCATTATTTCAATTCACCTAATTTCAATTTCCATTTGTTATATTTCATAATTTCAATTCACATTATTTGAAATTTAATTTACTTTTATTTAATAGTAAAATAAAAATTTATTCTAACAAAAGATTTTTTGCATTAGTAATTCAATGTAATTAAGAATAAAATCCTAATGTGATGAATTGGTGAATGCTGTACTCATCTCAACTAGTACAATCATGTCAAATATCATTTTTATATTTTTTTAAGTATTGTGTTTTCAAGGGTTTTAGCATGCTATAACAAATATTTTGATTTATACATAATTAGATGATCAAAGGTTTATGTTATACCTCCTAAATATCTTGGAATTCAAATTTCATATAAAATTCTTTTTAGTTCTTTAAATTTTTCATTTTAATTGGCTAATTTACTACATAAATATAAACCAACTCTTGTTTTTTCATTACATCACATTGATTTCGTTATATTTGATTGCTATAATTTATCTAATTTATACTTCAATATATATTTATTTTATATTGAATAAATAATATTTCTTATTTCATATTATTTGTTTTGATAATTCATAGTAATTTAGAATGGAATCAAATGTACCTAAAAAACATAAGTCATTGAACTCTTTTGAATAAGTTATGTCATATTAAATATTTTAAATATATTTCAAAATATTTAATTTTCTTAGGTTTTATCATTCTTTATGAGACATTAAGATTCTATCTTGTTTAACAATCATAAGTATTAAACATGATCTCCATTTTATTTTGAAATGAAACTTTTCCTTCACAATTTCACTTTTTTTAAAAATTTTCACATAGATTAAGTTATGTTGACGTGTAAGTTGAATCGTTTGTCATGTGCTCTTTTCATCGTATTGATTTTGTTATATTACAGTTTATTCATTTATCTCAATTTAGCTATAATAAATATTTACTTAATATTTAAATAATAATTTAATATTATGACTATTTACTTCACTAATTTCAAGTAATTCTACAACTTAGACAAAAATAATATCATTGCACTCATCTCCACAAGCTCTTTCTATTTAAATATATATATATTTATTTAATTTGAAATATATATTTTTCTTTTTTTGGCTTATCTTGTGAGATATTTGTGCTCTTGCCTTATTTAAGGATAAAGAATATTGCACATGACGTTCTTAGTAAATTGGGATGTCATTTTCCTAAAAAATTGTCACATTTCTTCAATTTTATTTTTGATTTGTAACTTCTGAATTGATACTTTAATTTTTTTTTCATGTAATGTTTATAGAGATTTCCTTTTTATATTGTGTTTTTAAACTTACATTTTTATAATTTTAATAAAAGTTTACATAATATTAAAGCAAGAATTTATTGATATTTATTTTTTTTATATCGTATTTTGTACTTGACTTGGCAATCTCCAAATACGAATTCTACATATAATCTATCTTTTTCCATAAGATTTTTTATTTTAATATGCATAATATCTATGAAACACTTATTTTCCTATAGTGCAACCTTTACATCACTTTGATTTTGTTGTGTTATATTTATTCATTTTAACTTATGATATTTTCAATATGTATTTGCATAATATTAAAATAATAATTTTTTGTTAATTATTCCCATTTAGTTTTGTAATTCATAATATATCTAAAAGTGGTCATTTATAGATAAAACAGGCATCATTAGAGTCATATTGATGAGCACATACTACCTAGTGATGTAGTTTTAGTTTTAGTACATATTTTGATTCCTAAATCATTTAGCAAATAAGTATTTTATAGTTGATCACTTCAATAATTTGTCTTTTCTATATTTTTTTTTATTTTCCTCAAAGTTTCTTTGATGTTATTATATCATAACGAAACGCTACTTCTCCATTCATTTGGTCCATAGGTCACCTTGATTTTGGAATAATAAGTTACTTGATTTTATCTCGTTAAGCTTTGTTTATATATTTTCTCAATATTAAAAAAATAATGTCATTATTTAAGCCTAAGTTTTTGCTTACTCATAGTAATTACAAATAAAGTATAAGTAGTGAGAGACAAAAGTTGATGGTTATTTTAAGATGACCTCTATCCAATTAAATGTTATGTTATATTTTTAAATGTTATATTCTTTAGGATATTACTTGCTTTACGAAAAATTTCTAATTACAACATTCTTTACAATCAAGGATGTTTTGTTGATCTTCTTATTTTTATGGAATTGAACTTTCCTACACAATTTAACACAATACTTGAAATTATGGACTTTGATTTTGTTATTTTACTATGCAATTGTAAATCACTTCTTGTGTGAGTTTTAAATGTAAATGATTTGGTTGTGTTATTTTGCTTCAATTTACCTCACTTTAAAATCAATATAACTTTTTACAAAAAATTAAAATAATTTTTTAATGTAATAAATTATTTCCATCAATAATTAATATTATTCCCAAATGTTATTTAATTAAGTTGAAAAAACATTGTTAGACTTCTCTCAATGAGCAATATCCAATTAATTATTTATTCTGTTATTTTTTCACATATTATTGAGTTTTGGCAAACTTTATAATATATTTTCATTCATATATTATCTAATGATTGAACATATTACACTCAATCACTTTAGTATTTTTGAAATGCAACTTTTTTATAAACTTTATAACATTTCATAATTTATGAATCAAAACATAATAACATAAAAATAGTTCCTATCTAGATTAAGTATTCATTTTTAGATTTTTAGATTTTTTTGTTATGAAAGGTTTCTTCTCATTTTTTGTATCATTTTAATTTGTAACTTAATTGAAAATCAAGAAAATTATAATTGAACTTTTTAATATCTTTGAATGCAACTTTTTGATATAATTTATCTTTTTTTTCAAACATTTGGCTTTAACTTGGGCATATTACTATCTAACTATAATTCCACTCGAATATGACTTTTGTGTAATATTGCATTGCTCCAACTATTCTCACTTTAGCATTAATTAATGTTTACTTAATATTAAATTAATAATTTAACATTAATTATTCTTATTTATTTTTAAAATAAATATTAATTCAAAATAAGACTCAATTAAGGTTAACTAAATATAAGTGGAATTATCTTAACAAGCTGCATCATTTTAATATTCATTTTTATTATTTTTTAAATTTTTTTATGAATATTTTAAAAGATATTGTGATTTGTACCTAATTTTATAATTAAAAATATTATGCATGATCTTCTTACAACTTATGAAAGCATCCTTCTCCTATAATTTATCTTTTTTTCCATTTTTTTTATTTTGATATGTCATATGTCTCTTTTGTTTGGTTGTATTACATTAAATAGATTTATCTTATTTTATCTTTAATAAATATTTACCAATGTTTAAATAATTTGTTTAATATTAATTCTTATTTATTTATTTTTTATTCGAACTAAATCAAAATCAAGTTGCATTAAGATGAAATAATGACACTTGACTTGTGTCAACAAGCAATATCCCATTGAATTTTCACTTTCATTTTAATAAAAGTTATATTTTACTAAGGTTCAATAGGCCTCTTAAAATAAATTAATTTGAGAATCATTTGTTAATCAAAGATCATGCACACGATTTCCCAAGTATACTAATAATTTGTCATTTGATTAAATTATTCACTTTGATTTGCTTATATTGCTTTGTAACACTAGCTTTTGTATTCTTTAATACTCATTTAAGCATGAATATATATTTACGCATTATTAAAATTTGATATATTATTTTGTTTTCTTTTCCAATTTTTAAATAAGGCTTAAAGATGACTAAAAAAATTATCATTGGTTTTATCTCGATGAGCTATATAATATTAAATATTCTTTAATATTTTTTAAGTATATTATTTTTTACTTTTTTGACATGTTTCACATGACATTTTCATTTACATGACAGTACTATCTATAATGTTGATATCTTGGAAGCCTACTTTCTCATTGAATTTATCTCATTTCATGAACTTAGTAACTTTGATTTTGTTATATTTGCAAGTAACTTTAACATTGGAAATGTAAGCAAGAGGCTTTAAAAATGAGATAAATTATACAGGAAATTGGCATGTAATGATACTGACAACAAAGAATGCCACATCTTAAATCATCAATTAAATTATAAATCAAATTATTTTGTTAAACATTCCAAAACTATGGAAAAATAAAATATTAAAAAAACGAACATGGACATTTAGTTCTTTAAAGCTCCTCAATATGAGTCCAATGACAATTGTTTTTGGGTCGATCTATCAACATGATGAACAATTGTAAATTACTAATGTAAATAAACATTAATAAAAGTAAATATTTTTTTTTTAAATTAAACAAATCAATGTTAAGGCTTAAGTAAAATAAATTATAGCAATGTAATATAACAAAATTAAAGTGATATAATGATAACATTAGAGTAGTATTAGAAAATTTAAAGATATTAAATAGATCAACCACAATATCCTTAATTGTTAAAATCAAATAACTATAAAACTTGCAAAAAAATTAAAAGTAAAATATTTATATTTATAAAAAAAAATATTTAATTTGATAGAGCTTAATTGGAGAGGTTAATTGATGTTGTTTTCATCTAGATCAGACCTCTTTAAAATCACAATAAATTAGAAAAATAAATTGACATAAATTTTAATAAATATTTATTTAAAATAAAGTAATTGTTTAGTAGTGTTGAGATGAGATCATTCCAAGTAATGTAATATAATCAAGTCAACGTAGTGAAATGACACATATGAGGAGACAAAGAATTACATTGTAATATAACTAAAAAAAATTAAAACATTTTAAGAAAGGAAATAAATTGTAAAAGAAATATGCTTTCTAAGATCCTACGTAGATCGAGTCTAACGTCCTCGATTATAAAATGAGATACGAATAAAAATATTACATGAAACTTATCAAAATAAAAAATAATAAAATTTTCAAAATATCAATATGAATATTTAGTAGCTTAGGAAGATCATTTTGGTGATGTTTGTTTGATCTCTATCATATTGTTTTTACAATTTTTGTAAGTTATCAAATTGATTACACTTATAACAAAGTATTACTTTAATAATAAATAAATATAAATCAAAATTGAAATAAGATAATTTAAAGTAATATAATATAACAAAATGAAAGTAATTCAAAAGCCACAGAAGAAGAGAGTTATTATTCTTAATGAGATACAAAAGTCAAAGAACTAAATTTCAAGATATGACAAAAGTTGTAGGGGAAACTTATATTTCTAAGACACTAAAATGTACAAGTGTAACATCTACAATTGCTAAAATAGACACAAATCAAAATTTCTTAAAAAACATGCCAAGGCTATAGACAAAGTACATGAACAAAGTAAATTAAAAAATGTTAAAAAATTATTATTTTCAAATTATGTAAATATGCATTAATGTTGAAATAATATATATTAAGCTAATAAAACATTAAAAAATCAAAATAGTTTATGAGTTATAGGTGTGGCCTTTTTAAGTTAATATAGTAACATAGACAATTGATTGCTAAAAATTTAAATTAATAAGATGAACTTTTTGAGAAAGTTGCTTTCAACATTACATAGATAATCATGTACTATATTCTTCATGGTCAAATTGGGTAAAATAAAAATTTCTTGTAAAACTAGATAGAACTCTAGAAAATTTTTTTTAAGAAATATAAAAAAGAAAGTTTAACTTATAGTTCGTTGGGATGAGTCTAACAGTGTTTGTTGCTTCTCCATCTCATTTCATTTCTAATTACAAATGATTATCAAGTTAAAAAGTATAAATAACAATAAATTATTATTACAATATTTAAAAAAATATAAATTAAACTTGAGATAAGATATATTGAACTAATGTACTAAAAAAAATAATGTTATTTAAAAGTCACATGTGAGGACATTTAGTGTCACTAGTGATATAACAAATGAATTTGAAGACATGAGAAAAAGCACATAAGAAAGATGCAATATAAGATGCTAATGATATTAAGTATAACATTCTTAATCACAAAATTATGTTTGAAAAATATCATATAAAGAATGATGAAAATTGAATAAAGTATTAGTAAAATTAATGTGGTAAATTTTTAATTAAAACAACCTCAACAATTAAGTTAGATAATTTTTTTCGTCTTGATTCAACATTATTTATAGTTACTATGAATTAAGAAAATAAATTTGCATGAATAAATTCCAAAGAAAGAAGTAGCTAAGTTCAAACAATATAATACAACTAAATCAAAGTAAAATAAATATTACAGAAGAGAAGAATTAGAATTTCATAGTAATATAGTTAAATCAAAGAAGAAACTTTCATAAAATATGAGATGACTTATACATGAAAGTTACATTGCACCGTACAAAGATAGCTAAATGTAACATCTTCAATCACCAGATCAGGCACAAATCAAAATATCTCACAAAATAAGCCAAATATATAGAAATTAAAAAATTCTAAAAATTTTAAAAAAATTAATATTTAATAAGATAAAGATTGTTATGGTGAGTCACATCACGTTTATTTTAACTAGATCAAACCTTATAAGAAAATACTATTAATTTTAAAAAATACGACGCCATAAATAATATTAGTTTATTATTTTAATATTAAATAAATATATATTAGAGTTGAAAAATCAAACATTGTAGAAAAGAAATTTGACTAAATGACGAAATGGTAAATATCACATTAAAGGAGATTTTAAGTTTCAAAGGGATGTAAAATTAAAGAAAGAACTTGTTCTTCTTTCCTAAAAAATTCCTCTAAGAATTCAAAAGTATATACTTAAGAGATCTAGCACAACATCATTATCAAACCAAGCATGGCAAAGCTCTAAAAAAACCTTTAAAAATATTAAATAATTTTTTATTTCATAAGCAGGTTAAGATGAGCCCAACAACATTTCCTTCATCTCTAATGTACGTTGTTTGAAATTTCTATAAATATCATAACAAATAAGAATAAAAAGATATAAATTTTTATTTTAAAATTAAGTTGATACATATTAATGTTAAAATAAGGTAAATTTTGACAATATAATAGGACTAAACTGAAGGGATGTCAATGTCACATTAGAGCAAAATTAGAGTTTAATGACAATAAAACTAAATAAAATGAAAATATTTTAAGAAATGAGATAAATTATATGATTCTAAGATTGATTGCAAAATCTTAGAACCACAAATCAAGTGTCATCGAAATGGCTCACAAGGTGTCCTCAAAGCCTTGAAATTAAAATATTCAAATACAAAAAAATAAATATTTAATTTGATATAGCTCAATGAGATGAGATGAATAATTTTTCTTACATATTAGTAAGATCTTGTTAGAATTTTGTTGTAATTTTTAAGGTAAATTTGCATAAATAATAAAAAGTTTAATTTTAACATTTTACAAATATAAATTAAAGATACAATGAGACAAATTTAAAAAAATAAAAAAATCAAACAAAAGTGATGTAATGGTCATATCAAATAATTTTTAATGTTGTATAGTAATATTGCGAATTCAAAGAAAAACATTTAAAAAAATTACATAAATGGTATGGAAAAATTAGCTTCCAATATGCTATGAAAATCAAGTCTATCATTCTCAATTACAAAATTAGATATTATTTCAAATATCTAGTAAAGCTTGCAAAAAAAAGTAAAAACGTTTTTTAAAAAATATAGAATAAGAGTATTTAACTGAACATAGCATGTTGTGATTAACTTTTGATTTCACTCAATACGGTTTTTCTTTTGTGTATTTCATAGATAAAAAACATTAAATAATAACGAATTGTTATTTTAATTTTATGTAAGAATATATTGAAAGATAAAATGAGATAAATTCAAGAAATATAATATAATAAAATATAGACCATGTAAATGTCACATGAGAGGACATTTAGATTTGTGAGGGAAAGATAAATTCCAATATGCTAATGAGATTGTGTCTATTATTCTTGGCCAGCTTATTAGGTATGTTTGAAATCACTTGAAAAAGCAATCCTAGAAAAAAGTTTTTTAAAATGAAAAAGATGGAATAATTAACTAATAAGGCTAGTTAAGTTAAAACCAGCGACATTTGTTTCTTCTCAACTAGTCATCCTTTTGTATTATTCTTAATTAAAAAAATAAATAACATAAATAATAAAAAATTATTATTTTAGTATTATGTAAACATATATTAAATCTAAAAAGAGTTAAATTGGAATAATATAATATAAACAAATCAAAGTGAGATAGTTTATATGTCACATAGAAATCTAACAATTTCATGTTAAAAAATTGAACTAATAAGATATATTATATGACAAATATGTATTTCAAGATACTAAAGAGATCGAGTGTAACATCCTCAAACATCAAATTACTATCAAATTCAACATGAGTTTAATGTGTCTGTTTCATTTCTATTAGACCCTTTTTAAATAATTGTGAACTGCAAAAATAATTAAAATTAAAAGACTAAATTATTTTTTTATTATTAAGTAAGTATATATGAAAGCTAAAAAAAGTTAATCTAAAACTTTATAATATAACCTTTCAAAAGCACTGGTAAGGTCATAAAATGGGAGAAATCAACACACTCATAGAAATATGACAAAATTAAAAACAATAAGTTGAAATGAGACAAATTTTATGGGAAATTTAAATTAAAATATTTAATAGGATAGAGCTAATTAGGAAGAGTCCACTAAAATTTCTTCTCTCGATTAAACCTTATTTCGAATTATAAAATAAGTGTAAGTAATAATAAATTATTATATTTTAATTTTAAGAAAATTTATAATAATATAGAAAAGAGATAAAGTAAAGCAACATAATATAACCAAGTCAATATGACTTTAAGGTCATAGGAGTGGACTTTAAGATTTGAATGATAAAATAACCAAATCATACAAAAAATAATCGAAAAAAATGTGTACAATGTATTTGAAAGTTGCACTTGAAGATACTAACAAGTGTAATTATAACATCTTCAATTATAAAATTAGTCACAAAACAAAATATCTTTTAAAGTATTTTAAAACCCTTGAAAATAATGTATTTAAATATATAAAAATAAAAATATAACTATGTAGAGCTCATTAAGAAAGTCTAACGAAGTTTTTTCATCTTTATTTGATCTTGTTTTGAATTCCTAAAAATTACTAAAATAAATGAGTTGAAATAAAAATACTTTATTTTGTGTTCATATTAAATAAATATATTTTAAAATTGAAATGATATATTTTTAAATAATGTAATATAACCAAACAAAAGAGATCAAATTGTTATGAGTGAAAAGATTTGGAGTCACATAGCAATATTGCCAAATATATGCAAAAAATTTAAAAAATGATAAATTATTAAAAAAATTTTCATTCAAAGATAATATGGTAATCGAGTGTAACATGCTCGATCAAAAAATTTGGTAAGGATCTAAATGTTTTCTAAATCATGCCAAAAATTATAAAAAATATATTTCAAAATTCAAAAATTAGCGTTAAATTTGATAGAGTTTGTTAACACATGACTAATAACATTTATTTAATCTAAACCAAATATGTTTTAAATTATTATTAATTACAAAAAGAAATAAACATAAATAACAATAATTTTTATATTTGTAATTATTGAACACAATTTGAAGATAAAATGAGTCAATTTAAAGCAATGAAATATAATAAAACAAAATCGATATAATTGTCACATCAGAAAAGTTTTTTAGAATCATAGTGACATAGCTAAATCAAAGTGAAAATTTTGAAGGAAAGAAATAAGTTTTATAAGAAGGTTCAATTATTAGATATTAAGGAGATAGAGTTTATGATTCTCAATCATTAATTTAGCTATAAGTTAACCTGTCTCACAAAGCATTCCAAACCCTGAGAAAATAAAATATTTAAAAACAATAAAAAAAATAAGTGTTTCTATAAGGGTATTCAGGTTGAGCCAACGATTTTTTCTTTCGTTTTTTTTGCACCTCATATTGGAATACTGCAAACTGCAAAAGTTAATAAACCTAAAAAACTAAATTATTATTTTATAAATAATTAACTGTATATTAAAGTTTAAATCACATAAGTTAAAATAATGTATATGGCTAAATCAAAGTAACGTAAAAGTCATAGGATAGTAAAATTAGATAATGAAAGTAGTCGAACAAAATCAAAGCAAAACATTTTACAACAATTTGCTTAATTGTAATGAAAAATTGCATTCTAAAATATAATGTAATTCAAGCATGAGAATCTCGAGCATCAAATATGATATAAATCAAAATATCTCATAAATCATGCTAAAATCATAAATAATAAAAATATTTAATAATATAAAAATAATTTTTTAATTGTATTGACATCATTTAGATGAGCAAATAGGGTTTGTTTTGTCTACATGGGACATCATCTTAAATTACTTCGAATTGCAAAATGAAAAAAACACAAATAATAGAACATTACTATTTTCAAATTAAGAAAATATTTTAAAAAATTTCAAGTGAACTAAATTTAAGTAATATAATGTAATAAAATGAAAATTAAAAATTTAAAGAAATGAAAGAATTTATTATAATGTTTTTCCAACATACAATAGAGTTTACCTCCTACAATCAATCATGAAGTTAGTTATGAATTGAAATGTGTTGTAAAACTTGCAAAAATAATAGAAAACAAATATTTAGGAATTGAAATGGTATATCTAAATTGATTGACATCAACAATATGATTCAAACAAAGTTTGTTTTGTTTATGTCTAATCTCCTCTAAAATACTATGAAATTAAAAACAAAACAAGGTTAGATAAGAATAAGTTATTTTTTTTAAAATTAATAAAATAAATAATATATCTAAATTGAGATAAATCAAAAAAATATAATATATCCAAACCAAAGTGATGCTAATGTCAAATGAGGAATATTTTGGGTTATTATCCATAATTACCAAATCGAACCTAAAACTTTGAGCAAATGAGATAAATTAACAAAAAAGAGACTAGCCAAGATATTAAAGAGATAGAGAATGAAATCCTTAATCCCTAACATGGAAACAATTTGAAAGGCTTCATAAAGTGTGCTATATACTATAAAATGAACATATCCAAAAAAATAAAGAAATGAATTATTCATTACATAGATGTTGCTGAGACTAGTACAACTACATTTGTTTCATTTAAATTGAACATCATTTGAAAATACTATGAATTGCAAAAGTGAGCAAAAGTAATAATAAATTATAAATTTAATATTAATTATGTATATGTTACGTTAAAAAGATAAAAATTAAAACAATGCAATATAAATAATTTTCAAGGATGTAATTGTCACACAAAAATGAGAGTTAGAGTTTTATTGTAACATTTTTTGTTATCAAAAAAGGTAAAAAATTAAATAATTCAATAAGAATTACAAAATTTTTTAAATAAAATATCCCCAAAAATAAAATCAAATATTTAATTATGTAGAGCCCTTTGAGATGAGTCTAACGAAGCTTGTTTTGACTCAATAAGATCATATTTGTAATAACTATGAAAAAACAAATAAATATGCTTAATTAAAAATAAATTTTTATTTTTAACACGAATTAAATATATGATGTACTAAAAATAAGGCAAATAATAGTAATGTTATATAACCAAAGAAAAACATGTGAGGGTGACACAAGAAGAGAATTATAGTTTATCCCCAATATAGCAAAATCAAAGCAAAACAAATTAGAAAATCTTATAAGGTGTATGAAAAACTTGCATTCTAACATCCTAAGGAGATTGAGTGTGACATGCACAATTATCAAATCAGGTGGAAATTGAAATGTCACATAAACTACACATGAACCCAATAAAATAAAATATTTAGAAATATAAAAATGAATGTTTGATAAGAGATAATACATTGAGATTATTCTAATGTCATATTCCAACTCAATTAGACCTAATTTAGCATTACTATGAACTGCCAAAGTGAATAGACAAATTTTAATAAATTGTTATTTTAAAATAAATTTAATCTAAGATAAGACAAATTAATGTAATATAACAAAATCAAACTAATATGAAAGTCACACAATATGAGATTTAGAGTAACGTAGCAATATATAAAAAAAAATCAATAAAATTAATGATATGCCATAAATTGTACAATTAACTTCAATTCCACAATACTAAGCGGACTAAATTACCATGCTCGATCATCAAACCTAATACAAATTCAAATATCTCATAAATCATACAAAAACCTTAGAAATAAAGATGTTTAAAAATAAAAAAATGTTATTTAATTGGAAAAAACTTGACGAGAAGAGTTTGATAACATTTTTTTTCATCTCGATTAGACGTCTTTTGGAATCACTATAAATTCTTGATGTAAATATACATAAACAATATATAAGAAAAATTGAAGTTATATAGTATAACAAAATTAAAGTGATATAAGTCACAAGGGATGAGATTTAGAGTCCCATAATAATATAACAAAAAGAGTGAAATATTTTAAAAAATGAAATAAATGGTTCTAAGATGTATATAAAGGTACTAAGAACTTTCAGTATAGCAATCCTAGTTCATTAAGTAAGAAATTAATCAAAATATCACATAATACATGCCTAAACCCTACAAAACAAAATATTTAATAATCTAGAAGTTAAAATTAAATTAGAAAACACTCATCGAGTTAAGTAAAAAAATTAATTTTTTCCTTATTAGAGCATAGTCGAAATTACTATGAATTGCTAAAGTAAATTAATATAAATAAAAAATAATTATTTTAATATTAAGTAATATATACTAAAGTTTAAATAAGTATAATTAAACTAATGTAATATCATAAAATGAAAGCAATGGAAGTGTCATTTGAGAGAAAAGTTAGAGTTTTATAGTAATTTAACAAAATCAAGAAAAAATTATGAAGAAATGAGATAAAAATTATTAGAATGTAGTGCTCCAACATACTATGGATCACCAAATTAATAAGAATAAATAATAAAAATAAAGTATTTTATTCCTAAAATATATATCTTAAAATTAAAATAAAATAAATTATGCTAAAGTAAAGCACCCAAAAAAAATGATGTAGATGTCACATAAAAGTAGAATTAGAGTTTAATAGAAATATAATAAAATGAATGAAAAATATTTCAAGAAAAAGTCATAAATATTATCAGATAGTTACATTCAAATATAATAAGATGATCAAGTCTAACACCCTCAACTATTAAATTAGGAAATGAATTAAATGAATCATAAAACATGCCAAAATTCTATAAAACAATAAATTTAAAAATATAAACATTTATTATTTAGTTGTAATGAGCTAGTTGAGGGTAGTGCATTGATCTCTTTTGTTTAGATCAGGCCTCATTTGGAAATACTATGAAATACCAAAATAAATCAAGATAAATAATAAAAAGTTATTAATTTAATATTAAGTAAATATATAATATAACTAAAATTATAAAAACTAAAAAAATATAATATAACTAAATCAAAATGATATAAAATCCACATAAGTAGATAATTAAAGCTTCTTTGTAATATAACCAATTAAAAACTAAATATTAGAAAAAAATGAGATAAATTATTCTAAAGCTTTCAATTCTAGGATATTAATGAGATTGTGTGTAACATTCATAATTCTAAAATCATGTGTCAATAAAAAGTCTCATAAAGCAATATTAAAGTTAAAAAGTAAAATATTAAATTATGTATTAAAATATATATTTATTAGATTGTCCTTGTTTAGTATTATAGTGAATTATGAACATGAATAATTATAAATAATAATAAACTATTATTTTTACAATAATTAATCATATATTAAAGTTAAATGATATTAATTAACATAATAGAATATAACATTAGTTTAAAAATAATAATTTGTTACTACCTATGCTTATTCACTTTCTTAATTCATAGTAATTTAAAACAAGGTCTGATGATGTTAAAATAAATATCATTAAACTAATCTCGATGAGCTATATCTATGAAGATATTAATTTTTCTATTTAAAAAAATATTTTCTAAAATTTTAATACACCTTACCAACATTTTGCACCTAAATTCATGATTGACTAAGTTGCACTTGATCTCCTTAGTATCTTGGAATGCAATCTTTCCATAACTTTTATCTCATAATTTCAATGTTGCCTTTGAATTCTTTCATAATATGACACAACTCTAACACTCCTCTCATATGACCTTTATATATTTTTTCTTTGGTTATATTATTATATTTGAATTTATTTTATTTTAGCTTTAATAAGTTGTAAAATGATTATTTATTGTTATTTTCCATTATTTAATTTTTTTAATTTGATATAGTTCCAATTATAGGCTTATGTAATTCAATCCATTGGACTTGCTTCAAAGTTCTTTGGCCAATTAGATATTCAATTGTGTATTGGTTTAATATTTTTTGTAATGCTTCCCTTGAATAATCTATTCATATCTGACTTAATGATCTATGGCAACACATAGAAGTCATTAGTATCATTTAATGCAACTTTCCAACGAAATGTTTCTCATTTCTTTAAAATTTTTGCTTTGATTTGGTTATCTTAATGCGTTAGTCTTAATCTGCTCTCATTTGACTTTGATATCACTTTGAATTATTTATATTATCTTACTTTTGTTGCTCACATAATATATATATATAGGTAATTTAAAACTAACAATATTTTTATTTATTGTTGAACTTTTCTTATCATACTCCATCCAAATAGACATAAATTTTTGTATTTCTAAATATTTTGTTTTCCTTTTTTTGTACTCGTTATGTGATGCTTCAATTCATAGCTAATTTTGTGATTGAGCTGGTTACTTCTGATCTCTATAGTATCTAGGAATGTCTTTTGAAATTATTATGAATTATTAAATTAAATAAGAAAAATAATAAATAAAATATTATTTTAATATTGAGTAGATCTGTATTAAGGTTGGAATATGATAAATTAAAGTAATATAACATAAGAAAGGGACACATTTACAAAATAAGAGAAAATTGAAAGTTTCATAAAAGTTACACAAAGTAGAGTTAAACATTTAAAGATAACAAGAAGATAGAGCATAATATCCCTGATTATCAAATCTATGTTGAAACAAAATATCTCATAAATTCCATCAAAACTGAAGGAAAAAATTTTAAAAATATAGAGATAAAGAAAAAATATCATAGTTGTGGGATTTTTTGTGGTAGTTAACTATTTCTAAAATATCTAAAATTATCAGGCTTATAAACTTTTAAAAAAAATTAGACTTGTTATATATGTCATAATATGTTACGATATAATAAATTTTCTTAAAATAAAATAAGTAGATCATTATATAAAATATTACTTTTGCAAAATTAGATAACTCTAAACGAAATGTTTTCAAATATTTTTTGTAAAATTAGGGGATATGTTGATTTGTACCATATTTATGTTTAAGAATGTTACAATCGATCTCTTTATTATCTTTGAATGTAACTTTCCAATGTAATATAAATTGGTTCTTCAAAATTTTTTGCTTTGAACTTTTTATACTATAAAGCAACTTTATTTCTCTTCTCTTGTGGCATTTTCATCTCCTTTATTTGGTTATATTATATTTTTAAATTTACGTTATTTTTTCTTTAAAAATTATTTTCTCCTTTTTAAAATAATAATATATTTTTATTAATTTTACTTTGATAATTTATAGTAATTCCAAACAATTTTTTACCACGATGAAACAAATGTAGTAGTACTAATCTTGACAGGTTCTTTCCAATTAGATTTTCATTTTAATGTTTTTTAAATATTTTATTTCATCCGTCTTTGGTATGTTTTGTGATATGTTTCTATTGGTACATTATTTGATGATCGAGAACGAAAAATTTGACCTCCTTAATTTCATGTAATCCAAATTTCTTATAATGTTTGTCTCATTTCTATGAATGTTTTGCTTTTATTTGTTTATATTACAATGAAACTTCAATTTTTATCTCATGTCACTTTTACATTAATTTCATTTTAGTAATATTGAATTACTTCATTTTATCTCACTTAACGTTTTACAAATTTTTTCTTGATAGTAAATGGAACATTCATGTTTTTCTTATTTAATTTAGTAATTTTCTGTTACAACAAAAGAAGTCCAATCGAAACAAAAAGAAAGTCTTTGAAGTCTTCTTGTTGAGCTCTACTAAATTAAATAAGTTTTATTATATTTTTGTGTGCATTAATTTTTTTGTCTTTGGAGAGTTTTCCAAGGACATTTGATTTATCCCAGATTTGATGATCAAAATTTTTACCCTTTATCCATTAAGTATCTTGGAGCACAACTATCCCATATAATTTATCCTTTTTTTAAAAATTTTCAATTATATTTGTAAATACTTCTATGAAGTACTAATTCTAACACATCTAGCCTTCATATCACTTTGATTATATTATTTTACATTGTTTCAACTTTCTTATATTATTATGGCACTCTAATTCTAATTTTTGTATCCTATATTTTTTCTCGTGAAAATCTGACAAATGTAATTGGTTGATTCTCAAATATCCCTATCCATTAACATACTCAATTCTACATTTTGAAATATGTTTTATCTTTTGTTTTTTCATGCTTTAAGAGACATTTCAAACCATATGTAATGTCATGATCGAGGATTAGATTTCACCAATCAATTTTCTTGGAATATAACTTTGTCGTACTATTTATCTTATTTTTTCAAAGTTTTCACTTCGATATTGATATATTACTTTGAAACCCCAATTCTCCTCTCATATGATATTTACTTTATTTTTTTTTACTTAATTATATTGCTTTAATTTATGTCATTTTAGCTTTCTTATGTATTTACTTAACATTAAATTATTATTTATCATTATTTCTCTTATTGACAATTGTAAATTGTAGATATTCCAAACGAGGAAAGATAATAAAGAACAAACAACTTCCGACACATCTCAATGAGCTTCATCTAATTTATTATTCATTTCTATGTTTCTAAATATTTTATTTTTTAAGGTTTTAGCATACTTGATTAGAACTTTACTTAACAATAAAATAATAATTTTTTACATATTTTTCTTATTTACTATAACAATTTGCTTTAATTTTGAATGAGGTATAACAAAGAAAAAAAAATCTTTGAACTTGCAATGATAAGCTCCGTAAAATTGAGTATCCATTTTTTTTTTCTAGTTTTTTGATATGATCTACAAGTAATTTTAATTCTTATGTTATTCTATAATAAATGACATTACACTTGATCTCGTTTCTATCTTCGAATGCATCATTCTCTTATAATTTGCTTCACTTATTATTTTTCACTTTGATTTTGTGCTTTTACTATTAAATTCATATTCTTATTCTTCTCTCATGTAACATTTTCATTTTTTTGATTTTGTTATATTATATTTTCTTTAATTTATCTCATCTCAACATTGTTATATACTTATTCAATATTTAATGAAAATTTGTAATTACTGTTGCTTATTTAGATTGCAAAGTCTTAGTTTTCCAAAGTAGATGTGATAGAGATGACGTAAATGGCATTGGGCATGTTTGAATATGCTCTATCCAACAAAACATTTATTTTTTATTTTTTAAAAGACTTTTTAATTTAATTTTTGCATGTTATAAAAATCATTTTATTTTATAATTGAATTGACCATCGAAGATGTTGTACTAAATTTCTCTATTATCATGGAATTGAACTTTGAAGCACAATTTATCATTCTATTTCAAATTGTTCGCCTTAATTTTGATATACTACTACAAAACTCTTATTCTTTTATCATAAAAAATTTGAATGTCTTAGATTTATTTTAATTTTGTTTCTATAATTTATCTCATTTCAACTTCAAAATATATTTAATTAATATTAAAATAACAATTTATTACTTTTATGCTTATTTATTTTCGTAATTCTCAAAATCTAAAAAAGCAATCAATGAAGCTAAAATGAACATTATAGCCTTTTTCTTAACAAGCTCTATCTAATTAAATATTCCTAATTATATTTTAAAATATTTTTATTTTCTTATGTTTTTTTATAATTTAAAAGACATTTTTATTTATGCCACTTTTAACAATTGAGAATGTTGCATTCGATCCCTTAAACTTCTTGGAATGTAACTCTTTTTCAAAACATCCATAATTTCTTTAAATATTTTTTTATTATATTATTATAGCCATAAATCCCCTGTCGTGTGACTTAACATTGCTCTAATTAGGTTATATAATAACGATTCAATTTATCTTATTTAATTTTTAATATTTTGGATTCTTAAAATTAAAACGATAATTCCTTATTATTTATGTTAATTTACTTTTATAATTCATAGTAATTCTATGCATTTTCTTAACCATATAAAATGAAGGTCTTTGAATTCATCACAAGGAGCCCTATAAAATTAATATGAAATTTTAATTTTTAAATATTTTATGAGCTAGAGACTCAGCTCTCTTTATAAGACATTCTGGTTTGTACTTCATTTAATATTGGAAATTTTTGTACTTGATCCCTTTTTATTCTTAGTTTTCAACTTTCTTCTAGAATGTATTACTTGTTCAAATGTCTTTTAATTGTGTTATATTATATTTAAACTTTAATTCTTTTGCCATGTCACATTTACAGCATTTTTATCTTATAAAATTACATTGAATAAATTTAGTTCATTTCAACTTTAACATACATTTACTTAAAGTTGAAATATTTATTTATTATTATTATTGATAATTTACCTTGTCAATTCATTGTAACTATAAATGGGGTTTGATCTAGAAAGAATAAATATGTTTGGGCCATTCTTGATAACCTTCATATAGTTAAATAATATTTTTTATTTTGATTAAATTTAATTTTCTATGATTTTTGCGTCATTTATTAAAAATGTTGCAAAAATTAAAGGATTTTTTAATTTTTATTTTTTTATATTTACTTCGGTAATGCTTAGAATTTTAAAAAGATGTCTAATAAAAAGTCTTTAGATGCATTATTGATGAGCGCATCAAATAAGAAACAAATTTTTTAATTTTTTAAATATTTAATTTTCTATGATTTTTTTACAATCTATGAGTTATTTTTGTTATTTCATTTTTTGATGATAAGTATATCACCCTACAATTTTTTATTATTATACAATTCAACTATTTATTCATATTTATCTTTCTTCTTCAAATGTTTTACTCTGATTTAGCTATATTACTATGAAACTGTAATTCTCCTCTCAAATAATATTTACATTATTTTTATTTAGTTATTTTATATTTTTTTCCTTTTTGTTTTGTTTGGTGAAGAGGAAACAAATGTTATTGAACTTGTGTCGAAGTGGCTCTATCGAATAAAATATTTTATTTTCTTTGTTTTTGGCATTCTTTATAGGGCATTTCCATTCAATATTAATATGAGGATGTTAGATTATGCATGAAATCTTAATACTACCATGAAATTCAAGTTTCTAGTAAAATTTATTAAATTGTTTTAAAATTTCAATTCAATTTAAATATAATACTGTGAAACTTGAATTTCTTGTTGCATTATCCTTTACTTTGCTTTAATTTTTTTTATTTTTTATTGTTTCAATTTATCTCATTTCATCATTAATAAATATTTACTTAATATTAAAATAATAACTTATTACTATTTTTATTTACTTTTTTTGTAGTTAAAAGTAATTAAAAAAAATTAAATAATATGAATCCATTATTTTTTTGCATCTCTAACTTTCTCTATCTAATTAAAGATTTATTTTTCTAATTTTATATATTTTATTTTTAGATGGTTTTCAATGTTTTATAGACTTTTGAAATTGTACTATATTAGATGATTGAGGATGGCACAATTGATCACTTTAGAACAACAGAAAGAAACTTTCCCAATTGTTCATCTCATTTCTTGAATTTTTTTTATTTGGTTATATTATTTTATATCTCGAGAACTCCTCTTCTATGATATTGACATCACTTTCATTTTGTTATTTTAATTATTATGTATTTTTTGTTTTTTTCTAATTAATAGTAATGCCAAAGGTAGACTAATCAAGGAAAAACAAATGTCATTTAAGTATTCTTAGCAAACTCTTTATAATTAAAAATCTATTTTTTATAGTCTTAAGTAATTTATTTTTTAAGTTTTTATCACTTTTAACAAGGCCTTTTCATTTTTACATATTTTTATGATTGTGGACGTAGCACTTGATCCCTTTAATATCTTAGTACCTTGTTTGTATTTTGTTTGCTATTGCAATAATAACATATTTTTTATGTACTATTGTTTAATTTAATAATTTTTTGTAATTCCGATCAAGGTTTCATTAAGACCAAACAATAGTAATTGGAGTCATCTCAATAAGTTATATCCAACAAAAGATTCATGTTTCTGAGATATTATATTTTACAAATTTTTTGGTCAATTTATAAGACATCAATTTGTATATGATTTGATGATTTAGGATGTCATACTTGATCTCCTTAATATCTTTGAGTCCAAATTTTTGCATAATTTATATCATTAATATAAAAGTTTCTCTTAAATTTTCTTATGTTACTAATAAACTAAATTTCTAATATTGTGTAGCTTTGATATCGTTTTGATTTGTTTGTATAACATTACCTTGATTTACCACATTTCAACTTCGTATATTTTTACTAGATGCTAAAAGAATAATATTTTATTATTTTTGGATTATTTAATTGTGATATCTATAAAAAATACAAACAATGTCTAATCAAGATAAAATAATTCTCATTTAACCCATCTCAACTAACCAATTAAATATTTGTTTTGATATTTTTGAATATTTTATTTTCTTATGTTTTGCACACTTTATGTGATTTTTTTTTTCATACCAAATTTGATGAATGAAGATGTCACATAAAATTTCCTCAGCATCTTGAAATGGAACATTTTAATACAACTTATCTAATGTTTGAAAAACTTTTGCATTGATTTTGTTATTTTACTACAATAGTCTAATCTTTTTTATTGTGACTCTATTGTTTTTATTTAATTAGATTACATCACTTTAATTTATTTCTTTTGATTATTATTATATAGTTACTTAATAAAAAATAATTTTTTAATATATTTATGCTTATTTTATTTTATAATTTATAGTAATTTCGAAAAAGCATTGATGGAGATGAAACAAAATTTGTTGGACTCATCTTGATGAGCTCTATCAATTTAAATTTTTATTTTTATATTTTTAAATATTTCACTTTCAAGAGTTTTGGCATATTTTATGAGATATTTTGATTCTTTCCTATTTTAAGGATCTTGGATGATTCATCGTTTCTTCTTTGCATTCTATAATGTGACTTTCTTATACAATTTATCTCATTTTTTCAATTTTTTTTCTTTTAGTTTATTGCATTACTATGTGATTCCTTCTCTTGTGTGACATCATCACCTTGATTTTTTTAAATTATATTGGTTGAATATATATCATTTTGCCTTTAATACTTATTAATTTGACATTAATTTAATAATTAATATTATTTATTCTTATTTATTTTTGTAACTTGTTATACTTGAAATGAAATTTGATTAAAATGAAAATAATTGTTTTTTATTGGTCTAGAAAAGCAATATCAAATTAAATATTTATTTACTACATTTTTAAAAATTTTAGTTTTTAGGTAGCATTACGTGATAGTTTCATTTATAGATGATGTAATGATCATGGATGTTTATCTATTATAATAATATTTCATTAATTTACCACATTTTAGTTTTAATATATATTTACTTAACATTAAAATGGAAATAAATTAAAATTTATGCCCACTTAATTTAGTAATTCATTGTAATTTCCAAAACAAGCACAATTGTGATGTAACAAATGTGCTTGGATTCAACATGATAACTTCTACAGAATTAATTATTCATTTTTTATTTATAAATATTTTATTTTTAAAAATATACTTGTTTTACTTGACGTTTTATTTTCTACCTATCGTTAGCAAATGATGATACTATATTACATTTCTTTATGTCTTGGAATGCAGTATTTTCGTGCAATTTATCTCATTTTGTAAAATGTTTCATTGTGTAACACTCAATATCTTCTCCTATGACCATCACTCGAAATTTTGTTATACAATGTCTCTTCAATTTATATCATTTAAACTTTAATATAAATTTATTATGATTAAAAGAAGAATTTTATTATTATCTATTCTTATTTTATTTTTGTAATTGATAACAAATGCAAATGAGGACAAATTAAGAGGAAATAGGTTTAGTTTGTCTCATCTTGAGGACACCTATCAAACTAAATAATATGTTTAATATTTTTAAAGATTATGGTCAACTTTACAAGACTTTCAAATAATATCTTATTTCATAATTGAGTTTATGATGCTTGATGAGCTCATTTTAATAGAATAACTTTCACATTAAATCTATCTCATTATTACAAATTTTTTCATTTAATTGGCCTTGTACTGTTAAACTCAAATTCTACTATCGTGTCATGTTTACATTGTTTTGTATTGCTTATGTTACATTATCTATTTTATTTTAGATACTTGAATATTTAAATAATAATTTATAAATATTAATGCTTATTTAAAGAGGTATATAATATTATTTTTTTGTTAATTCTTTATAATTCAAAATAAGGTATGATTGAGATGGAAAATTTTTTTTGACTCATCTGAATTAAATAAATGGAAATAAATACTTTATTTTATATTTTGAAAAATTTTATTTAGAAAAATCATGCATAATTGTGAGATTTTTTTATTTACAAATCATTTATTTGTCAAGGATGCTAGTGTTCATTATTTCTCTTTGATTATGTTATATTACTATTAAATTCTAATTATTGTCTCATGTCACCTTCAAATGACATTAATTTTGTTATGTTAAGGTTATTCAATTTAATTTTTTTGAACATTTATATATATATATATAAGTATTATTTAAATAACATTTTTTATTTATTCTTTAATTTTGTAATTCACAGTTACTATAAAATGATACCATTTATGTTATAATAGACCCTATTTTAATTGCCTCAAAAAGCTCTATCAGATTAAAATAATATTTTTATATTTTCAAATGTTATACTTTTTATGCTTTTATCATGCTTTATGAGATGTTTTGATTTCTACCTATATTTGATGATTAAGAAGTTAATCTTAATCTCTTTAGTTTCTTTCAAAGCAACTTGTTCACATAATTTAATTGGTTCTTGAAATATTTCTCTTTCACTTGGTCATATTGCTATGAAACACTAATTTTCCATTCATTTCTCATTTATATTTTTTTTTTCAAAATTTCATTCTTACAATTTATCTAATATTTTCTTTATTATATATTTAAATAAAATTTGAAAATTTTAATATTACTTATGCTTATTTACATTAATAATTAACAATAATTACAAATGATGTTCGCTCAAAATGAAAGTAATGTCACTCAAAATGACTTGATAAAATATATCTTATTTAATATTTATTTTTTATTTTTAAATATTTTATTTTTTACTATTTTTTGAGAATGTTTGTGATATTTTGATTCACTCATGATATGATGAATGGTGATGTTACACTCAATTTCATTGGTGTCTTGGAATGCCAGTGTTTCAATTAATTTGTCTCATTTCTACAAATGATTTTAGAATTTCTTGTAATGTCTTGAAAATCTTATTCTCTTGTTATGTGACCTATGGATTATTTTCATTTGGCTATATTACATTTCTTAATTTTATCTCATTTAAGCATTAATATATATTCATTCAAAATTAAAATAATATTTTTTTAGTATTTTTTCTAATTTTTGTTGTAATTCACAGTAATCATGGACAAGGCCTAATAGAGACTTAGTAAACACCATTGGAGTCATCTGAATGACATTTATCTAATTAAATATTTATTTAAATATTTTCAAATATTTTATTTTCTTAGGTTTTTGCATGTCTTATGACAAGTTTGATTCGTACCTAATTTGATGGTTGAAGGCGTTAGAGTTATCCTTATTAGTATTTTTGAATGAAACTTTTTTTTGGAGAAGTTGTCTCATTTCTTCAAAGATTTTGCATTGATTTGGTTGCATCAATAAGTAACTCTAAATCTTTGATGTGACCTTTGTGTCAATTTACTATCACCACATTACATTTATTTAATTTATCTTGCTTTAGCTTTAATATATATTTACTTAATGTCAAAATAATAATTTATTATACTTTGCACTAATTTGAATGAAGGAAAATAAATGTTGTTACATTGATTTTAATGAGATCAACATAATTAAAAATATATTTTAAAATTTTTAAATATTTTAGTTTCTAAGAGAGGTTTTGAGTCTTCCAAGAATAAACATCATTGTTGTTCCACTCAACCTTCTTAATATTTTGGAATGCATATTTCTCTTACAACTTATATCATCTTCCTACAAATTTTTTGCTTTGGTCTTCTGATATTACTAAAATTGTAATAGTCCTATCATGTTATGTAAACATTGCCTTAATTTCGTTATAATACATTGCTTAAATTAATCTAATTTTAGTTTTTATATATATTAACCTCTTTAAATTTGAATAATATTGACATAATATTGAAATAATATTTTATTATTATATTTTGTTATTTACATTTGTGATTCATACTTATTCTAAACATGGTTAATTCAAGATAAAATAAAGTTCGTTGGAATCATCCATATGAATTCTATCAAATTTAAAATTCATTTTTATACTTTTAAATATTCAATTTTCAAGTTTTTCCCCGCATTTTACAAGCTACTTTAGCTTGTACAAAATTTAATTATCATGGATGCCACACTTGATCTCTTTATTATCTTACATTGTAACTTTCTTGTGCAATTAATCATTTTTCTTCAAATTGTTTCCTTACATTTGTTTATTTTACTATAGAATTCTAATTCTATGATCATTGACTTTCAAATTGATTTCAATATATGACACTGCTTTACTTTATCTCGTTTCATCTTTAAATATTTTTTGCTATTATTAAAACAATACAATATTCTTATTTGTTCATATTTACTTTGATAATTTGTGGTAACTCCATAATAGGCTTCATCAAGAAGAAACAAACAATGAGAAACTCATCTCAAGGAGATTTATCCAGTTAAATAATCAAATTTATAATTTAAAATTCTTTATTTTTTAGGACTTTAGAATGTTTTTGGTGACTTTTTAATTCGTACATGATTTGAAGAACAAGCTTGTTAAGCTCGATCTGCATAATGTCTTAGAAAAAAAAATTTCTATACAATTTATCAAATTTCTTAAAAATTTTAATTTTTTAATTTATTAAATTACTATATTAATCTAAATGATATCTTGTGTAACCTTCAAATTACCTTGACTTAGTTACATTATATTTGTTTCATTTATCATATTTTAACTTCAACATATGTTTACATTGTGATGAAATGAAAATTTTTTGGTAAATATTTATTTTAATTTTTTTTAAAATTTTTTAGTTTTAGGATTTTTGCATGATTATAAGACATCTTGAATCATACTTAATTTGATGTTAGAGGATATTAAATATGATCCACTTACAGCCATAGCATACAAATTCTGCCAAAAAATTTATCTAATATTTCTTAAATTTTTCCCTGATTTTGCCATAATACTAATTAACTATATGCTATATTTCTTATGACATATAGTTAATCAATTCAAACAAAATCAAATTTAACATTCTCTATTACAAAATGAAGTATAAACGAAAATGTTTTATAAAGTAAGACAAAAACCTTTAATATAAAATATTTAAAGTTATAGAATTAAATATTTAATAAAAATGTGCTAAATGAGTTGAGTGAAAAAGCTTTTATCTCATCTTGATGAGATCTCATTCAGAATTATTGAAATTCACAAAGGTAGATATGTTCAAGTGATAATAAATTATTATTTTAATATTAAGTAAATATACATTATGAAATGAAATATAACAAACACAAAAATGATGTATTTAGTTCATGTGAGAGAAGATTTGGAGTTACATAGTGATGAAAGTTATTCAAAGAAAAATCTTTGAAGAAATGAGACAATACTATGCGAATATGTTATTTTTATATGATAAGAAAATTTATGTAACTTTCTTATTCATCAAATAAGGTATGAATCAAAATATATGACAAAGTCTATACAAAAATACAAAATAAAACAAAAAATTAAAAAAAACACAATGGACATTAGTAATGATAGAACTATCGTGTTAATAGAAATATTTCAATCATTAAATAAGATATTGACAAAAATGTCTAGTAGAACTTGAAAAACTAAAAAAGATTGAAAATTTAAAAATTTGTAAATAACCTTTTAATTTGATTGGGAACATCGAGACTAGTCCAATAACATTTCTTTGGTCTTGATTTGACTCTTTTTTTTTACTCTAAATTAGAGAAGTAATAAAATGCAAATAATAAAATGCTTATATTTCAATAATTTAAAAATACTAAATATAAAAATAAGATAGGCTAAGGCAGCATAATGTACCTAAATAATTGTAATATAAATGTCACATGAATAGAGAATTAGAGTTTATTAATAAATAACTCAATCAAAGTTAAAAATTTGAAGAAATTTGTTTGAAGGATTTAAATTGTAACAAAGTTTGAATGAAAAGTAGCATAAATAAAATCTTTTGAATTGTTATGAACAACTAAAAAAAATAAAATGAATAAAATAAATTGTTATTTTAATGTTAAATAAATATATAAAATTCATGAAATGTGATATAACTAAATAATAAATGATGTAATTGTTATAGGAGAAGAGAATTAGAGTCTCTTAATATTCAACCAAATCAATGCAATAAATTTAAAGAGAAGTGGTAAATTATTGGAGAAAGCTATATTCCAAGATAGTGAGAACATTGACTTGGCATCATTGATGATCAAATTAGGTACAAATTAAAATGCCTAATGAAGCTTGCAAAAACTATAGAAAGTAGAATATTCAAAAATATAGCAATAAATATTTAATTTGATAAAGTTTGTGGAATATAACATCCTTAATCATCAAATCAAGTATGAATCAAAATTTCTTGTCCAGTTTAGCAAAACAATGGAAAATAATATCTTTAAAAATAAAAATATGAATATTTAATTCAATAAATGTGGTCAGTATATTTTATTTCATCTTGATTAGACTAGGGTTAGAATTATGGTCAATTAGGAAAGTAAATAAACTTAAATGAAAATATATAATGATTAATCTTAAATAAATAAATATTAAAGTTAAGTAAAGGTCATGCGAAACAATATTATATAACTAAATGAATGTGATATAAAGATCATTCAAGAGGAGATTGAAAACTTCATAGTAATGTACCAAATAAAAATAAAAATTGTTAACAATTTAAATTAATGTTTTTCAAAATGTTGAATTCCATGGTACTTAAAAGAATATGGGTAACAACCTCGATCAAAAAATAAGTTATGAATCAACATAGTCTATACAAATCCCATTAAACCTAAAAACCAGTGATTTGAAAACATAAAAAAGTAATACTAAGTTTGATAGAGGTCATTAAGATGAGTCTAATGAAATTTTTTAACTGATTGGATCATTTTTGGTTGCTAATCAAAAAGATAAAAAATAATAAATTATTATTATTTTGATATTAAGTGAATATATGTTAAAGTTGAAGTGTGATAAATTAACATAATGTAATATAAGCAAAGTGAAAGAAGGTAAAGTTTCTATGATAGAAGAATTAGAATTTGATAGTAATATGATGAAATAAGAGCAAGAGATTTTGAAAAATGAGAAAATTGTTCAAGATAGTAACATTTTGAGATACTAAGGTGGTACAGTAAAATATCATTAATTATCAAATGATGTAAGAATGAACGTTTCTCAAATTATTTTCCCAAAAATTAAAAAAAAATTTAATATAGAATTTAATGTTAAAAATATGAAGCTCATTTTGACAAAGTCTAATAATGTTTATTTCATCTCAATTGGTCATGGTTTATATTATTTTGATTTATTGTATTAAATAATTTTAGTTAATAATAAATTAATATTTTAATATTAAGTAGAAATTAATTAAATCTACAAATATATAAATTGATTTTGGCAAATCAAAGTGATTTAAAGGTCACATAGGAGGAGATTTAGATTTACATCATATCATTACTAAATCAAAATGAATAATTTAAAGAAATAACATAATTTTTATAGGAAAGTTTTACTCCAAGATCCTAAAAAATACTTAACATGACATCCTTGAATGCCAAATCAAGTACTAGTTAAACTTTCTCATAAAGCATGCCAAAAATTTAGCAAATAAAATGTTCAAAAATATAAAAAGTATTATTTAATTGGATAGTTCGTATCAAGGCAACTCAATTATCATCTATTATGGCCTGATCAAACCACATTTGGAATTATGATTAACTACGAACATAAATGAGCATAAATAATAAGGAATCATTATTTTAATGTTAAGTAAGCAAACGTTAAAGTTTATATGAGAGTAATTTTAGTACTACGATATAACAAAATCAAAGTGATGAAAAGTTAACTCCAAACTAGAATTAGAGTTTACTATCATATAACAAAATGATAATAAAAAATTTGAAGAAATTGAAATAAACAGCATTAAAAAGTTACATTCCAAGATACTAAAGAGATAGCATGTATTTTCTTCTTCTTCAAATGTAGAATGAATAAAAATATCAAAAAAACATTAAAAAATATTACGAAATAGAATATTTAAAATTATTAAATGTATATTAAAATGGACAGAACACATTGAGATGAGTTTAATAGCTTTCTTTTCATATCAATCAAATCTCTTTTCAAATTAAATCAAATTACAAAAGTAAATATGCATCAATAAAAAATTACTATTTTAACAATAAGTATGTATATATTATGGTAAAAAAAAATAAGTTGAAGTAATATAATATAACAAAATAAAAATAGTCCAAATGTTAAAGGATAAAAGACTATAATTTGATAGTAATATAATAAATACAAAGTAACAAATTCTTCAAAATAAGAAATTTTAACGAAAAATTACATTACATGTTTGTAAAGTGATTGATTATAACATTAGTGATTATTAAATAAATTAAGAACCAAAATAGATTGTAAATCATGCTCATAACCTTAAACAAATATTTAAAGACATAAAAATGATTATTTAGTTAGATGCTGCTGATCTAGATGAGTCCAACAATGTCTATTTTATATCGATTGGATGTCATTTTGAATAATAAGGAATTAGAAAAGTGAATATATGCAAATAATAATAAATTATTTTTTTAATAACAAGTAAATTGTAGTATTATAATATAACAAAAAAAAATGTAATGGTCATAAAAGAGGACAATTAAAATTATATAGTAATATAACAAAATCAAAGAAAAATATTTGAAGTTAAAAATATGTTAACAAAAAGTTACACCCTACGAGGCTAACGAGATCAAGGATAACATCCTCAAAAGTTAAATTTGGCATGAATAAAAAATATTTTGTAAATTGTGCTAAAATCCTAAAAACTAACATTTTTAAAAATATTGAAATGAATATTTAAGTAGATGCAAGTCAACAAGATTAGTTCAAAGACATTAGTATTGACTAGATTTGACCTCATTTGGGATTATTATGAATTATTAAAAAATTATTATAGAGAAAAAAAAATTATTACTATTATATCATATCAAAAAATATTAAAGCATAAAAGAGATAAATTAAAATAGTGTAATTTAACCAAATCAAAATGATGTAAAGTTTACATAAGAAGTGGATTAGAGTTTCTTAGCAATACAACTAAATGAAAGCAAAAGAGTTGAAGAAATATTATAAATTGTAAGAGAAAATTGCTCTACAAGAGAACAAGGTGATGGAGTGTAGCATTTCTTAAATACAATACAAAATGAAATTTCTCCTTCAAATTTAAAAATCCTAGAAATTAAAATATATAAAATGATCAAAATTAATATTTAATTAGATAGAGCTTATAAAGATTTGTCTAAAGATAATTTTCTCATTTTTATTGGAACTTTCTTCTATATATTGCGAGTTATCCAAGCAAAAATATATAAAAAGGTATTATTTTGCTGTTAAATAAATATATAGTAAAACTAGAATGAGGACAATTGAAGAAATATAATTTAACCAAATCTAAGCAATGTAGAAGGCACCTTGGGGGAGATTCCAAGATACATTTTAATAAAACCAAACAAAACAAAAACATTAAACAAATTTGATAGGTTGTTTAGGAGCATTATAATACATGATATGTAGGGGATTAGTTGTAGCATCTTCATCCAAATATTCAAGTACGAATCAAAATATCAAAAAAAATTTCACAAAATCTTACTAAAAAAAATATTTAAAATCATTGAAATGAATATATAATTACGAAAACCCATCGAATGTAGTCCAATGACATTTGTTTTTTTATTGATTAGACCTTATTTGGCATTAGCACTAATTTAAAAATTAAATAAGAAAAAAGTAAAATATTATTTAAATAAATGAGAAATACATGTTAAAGATGAAATAAGATAAATTAAAACATTACAGTATAACTGAGCCTGAGTACTGTAAAAGTCACCCGAGAAGAGAATTAGAGTTAAATAGTATTATAATAAATTCAAAGATAAAATATTTGATGAAATTAGATAAATTTCATAGGAAAATTGCATTCTATAACACTAAAAATATCTAATGTAATATCCTTGATAAAAAAATTTGTATTACCTAAAATTATCTAGTAAATCATGCAAAATTTAGAAAATTTAAAATTATAAAAATTAGAAATGTTTTGGATAGAATTCATTGATATGTAGCAAAAGTGGAATAAATTTCAATACTATATATGCATAATAGTAATAGCATATTATTTTAAAATTAAATAAATATATTAAAGATAAAATGAGATAAACTAAATAAATATAGTATGAGTAAATCAAATTGATGTAACGTCTAAACGATTGAAGAATTAGAGTTTTGTTGTAATATAACAAATTCAAAGCAATAAAAGAAGAGTTAATGAGATATTTTTTTTTGGAAAAGTTGCATTCCAAGATACTAAGGAGTTTGTGGGTAACATAATATATTGTCAAGTTATCTACAAACTAAAATTTCTCATCAAGCATCTAAAAGCCATAGCATTGTAATATATCAAAAATAATTAATTGTCAATGACATGTGAGAGAGGATTTTTAGTTACATAATATTAAATAAAAATAAAATTGAAATGTGTGAAAAAAGTAATAAATTATGTAAGAAAGTTACATTCCATTATACAAAGTACTTGAATTCAACATCCTCCGTCATTAAATTTTGTGTGAATTTAAAATCCTATAAAGCATGCCAAAAAAAAGACAATGAAATTTTTTGAAATAGTAAAACTAGTATTTAAGTTAACAGAGGCTGTCACTCTAAGCCCATTGAGGATATTTTTGTGACGACAACGCCTACTGTCAAATGACAACAAATTATTAAGGTTAATTATCATTAATAAAAATAAACTTTTATTTTTAATTTGATATGAAATTCACAATATTAAAGATTTAAATTTACACAATAATTAAACATAGTCAAGGTGAAAATTTAAGGAAATGATATAAATTTACAAGATAGGTGTATCCTAGAACACCAAAGAGATCAAGTACAACATTCTTGAAAATAAAGTACAATTAAAACTATCATGTAAATTACAACAAAACTACCAAAATGACTTTTAAGTAACAAAAGTTAATATTTAGTCAGATAGACCGTGACAAGGCAGCTTTAGTGACATTTGATTCATCTCTATCGATACTCATTTAGAATTACCACAAAAAGAAAATTTAAATAATAAAAAAAAATTAATTTCTATTTTAATATTAAATAAAAATGTATTAATGTCATAAAATTTTTAAATTAAGGCAATGTAATATAACAAATTCAAACCAATGAAAAAGTGAGATAAGATGAGATTTATAATCACATAGTAACATGACTAAGGCAAAGCAAAACATTTGGAAGACATGAGCTAAATTTTATTGGAAAGATGTATTCTAAGATACAAAGGAGTTTGTGTGTAACATCCTTTGCCAACATATCACATTTTAATCATAATATCTCCTAAAGGGATCGATTATAGGACCCTTGATCATTAAATCATGTACAAATTGAAACGTCACATAAAACATGCATAAGACCCAAAATATTAAATTTGAAAGTATATATAAAGAAATATTTAATTGGATTTGGCACATTCAAATGTGTCCAATAGGGTTTGTATTGCTTTAAACACAAAGTTCTATATTACAATAAACTACAAAAGCAAATAAGTATACATAATGATAAATAATTCTTCCAAAAATAAAGAAATATGTATTAAAGTTGATGCTGCTTAATTCCAAACAATGTAATATAAGAAGAAAACATAATGTAATGTTCGTATGATAAAAGATTTAGAGTTACATAATAATAATGTAACCAAATAAAAGCAAACAATTTTAAAAAAATAACACGAATTATATATGAAAGCTTTGTTCGAAGTTGTTGTACAGATTAAGTGTAACACCATCGATAGCCAAAATATGTGCCAAGCAAAATAGCTCATTGAGTATGAGAAAACCTTATGAAATAATAATTTTAAAATTTAAAAAAGATAGTATAATTGAATATAGCATATTAAGATATGTTTAATGACTATTGTCGCATCTTGATCCTTCTTAGCATGGTTTTTTTGTAAATCAGTAAAATTTATAGTGATAAGTAAGAGTAAATTGTTATTTTAAAATTAAGTATATAAAAGTTGAAATAAGATAAATTAAAGTAAAATTATATAACCAAAAAAATGTGATGTATAAGTCAAATGACATGAGTATTGGAGTTTCATATTAATGTAACAAAAAAAATTAGAAATGGGATAAATGTTTTGAGGAAGATGCTTTCCAACATGCAATGGAGATTAAGTGTAACATCCATAATAAACTTATCTTGTTTGTATCAAAACTTCTCATAAGAAGTGCCTAAATGCATAAGATTAAAATAATTAAAAAATATAAAAATAATTATGTAATTAGATAATACTTATTGAGATAGGTCCATTGACATTTTTTTATCTCTCTAACACCTCGTTTGGATTTATTACAATTTACGAATGTTAATGAGCCAAATTTATTATTTAATTTTTACTTTGATATAAGACAATACATTTTAAAATAAGAAAGAGATAACTTGAAATATTATGAATGTCATGCTAAATTAGATTTCGAGCTACATAGTAATATAAGCATAACTAATAATTTATTATTATTAATATTTTGTAATATATATTAAAGAAGAAATGAAACAATTTGGACCAATATAATATGACTAAATTAAAGCATTATAAAGCATACAAAACTAGTGATTTAGAGTTACACAATTATATAAGAAAATGAAACAAAAAATTTCAAAAAATATAGGTAAATATTCTAAGAAAATTAAAAATCAGCTTACTAAAGAGATTGGATGTATTGGCATTGATCATTGAATTAACAACAAATCAAAATAACTAATAAAGTGTGTAAAAGCACTAAAAAATAAAATTTTAAAAAAATCGAAAATTTAATTAGATAAAACTCATCAAGATGAGTGTAATGATGTTTGTTTTATGTCAATTAGACCTTCTTTGAAATAATTATCGATACTTAGTATAAATAATTAAAAATAAAAATAAACTACAATTAGTTTATTGTTAAGTAAATATAAATTAAAGATTAAATGAGATATTTTGAAGCAACATAATATAACAAAATGAAGGTGTTATAAAAATTTCATTAAAGAAGATTTAGAGTTTGGTAGTAAAATGACAAAATCAAAGCGAGAAATGAAAAGAAATAAGATATATTGTATAGGAAAGTTGCCTTCCAGGGTATTAATTAGAAAAATTGTTAATTTCTCAACTATCAAATTATGTTTGAATCAAAATATCTCTTAAATTTTGTTATAAGATTAAAAAGTTATATATTAAATAATATAAATGAATAATTTATAAGATATATCACTTAAAGGATGAGTTCAACGATGTTTGTTTTGTCTTGGTTGGATCTCATTTAGAATTACTATGATAATGAAAGTAAATAAGCATAAATAGTAGTAAATTATGATTTTGAGATTAAGAAAATATTTCATAAATTTGTAATGAGAAAGGTTAAAGAAATGTTATAAAACAAAATAAAATTTTATGTAAACATCAAATGAGGTGAGATCTAAAGGTAAATTATACCTAAATCAAAGGAAAAAATGTTAAGAAATAAGATAGTTTGCATCATAATGTTACATTCTAGGGTGCTAAAGACATCATCTGTAACATCTTTGATCATCAAATCATGTACATACAAAAATGTCTTATAAAGCATGATAAAATATTTCAAAAATAAAATATTTAAAAATTCAAAAATGACAATAAAGTGAACATAGCTCATTGAGACGAGCACAAACACAATTGTTTGCTCTCGATCAAACCTGTTTTGCACTTATTAAAATTTTCTTGTGCAAAAAATCACAAATAAAAATAAATTATTATTTTTTAATGCTAGGTAAATATATACTAAAGTTAAAACATTTGAAGAAATAAAATATGTTTAGCAGAAAGCTGTATTTAGTGATACTAAAGTGATCATTTGCAAAAACTTTGATCATCAAATTTAAAATCAATCAATATGACTCATAAATTATGACATAAAAAAGAAAAATTAAAACATTTAATAAAAAAAATATTATATTGAATAGAGCTCATCAAGTTTAGTCAAATGATATTTTTTTCATCTTGTTCAAAGCTTATTTGGAATTATTACAAATTACCAAATTAAATTTTTATGAATATTAAAAAACTTTTAATTTTATATTAATTAACCCCAAATGGATTTTATAATATTATAAATATAAGAAATGTAGCAAAAAAAAATAAAATCTACATAAATATTGCCTAATAAGGGATTTAGAAGTTGACATATAACCAAAATGAAGCCAAACATTTCAAGAATTCATCTAAAATTTTTAGAAACTTTACATTCCATGAACGTAAGGAGATCAAAAGCAACATTCATGATTATAAAATATTGTAAGAAATTAAATATCTTATGAAAACGAATATTCATAGAGATAAAGCTTGTGTACACATGCCTAACAAATTCTTTTCATCAAAATCTATACATTTTTATAATTAGTATAATTATTAAATTAAATAAACATAAATATTGAAAATTTGGCTACTTTCATATTATGTAAACATATATTAAAACTAAACTGAGACAAATTAAGACAATATATTTTTTCCAATTAAGATGATATGAAAATAATAGGTGAGATGTGCTAGTGCTACATAGTAACATAAGCAAATAAAAGTGAAAATTTGGGAAATAAGAAACATTATATTTGAAAGTTATATTCCATGATACTAAAGAGATTGAATGTGACATTGTTAATTATTAAATTAGATGCGAATCATAAAATGTACAAAATATTTGCAAATAAAATTTTTTAAGTATAAAAATAAATAGTCAATTTAGTATAGCTAATTTAAATTAGTCAAATAAAATCTAGTTCTTCTTGATAAGATTATGTTTGAAATTAATATAATAAAAATGTAAATAAGCATAATTAATAACAATTTATTACCATAAAGTTATGTAAATATAAACTAAATGACAAATATTTTAAATTAATGTGATATAACTATGTCGAATTAATGTAAATATTAGACCCAAGGAGATTTAAAGTTACATTATTATAAAAAAATATGGTATGAATTCAAATATCTCATAAAGTTAAACAAATTTCATAACATATATAAATGTATAAAATGGAGTATTTAATCACTAAGTGCTCTACAAAATAATTCCAACAACCTTTGCTGTGTTGCAATAGTAAATAAGCTTAAAATAATAAATAGTATAATTTTCTTGTTAAGCAGATATGTTTTAAAATTAAATTCAGATAAATTGAAGTAATATAATATAGCTAAATTGAAGTGATATAATTATTATATGAAAGAAGATTTAGAGTTGCATAGAAAAGAGGTCAACTACAAAACACTTAATTGCCAAAAATTTGTACAAATTGAAATATCTAACAAAATGTACCAAAATGTTAAAAACAAATAATATTTAAAATTATAAAATAAATATTTAATTGGATAAAGTTATTTAGAGAAGTCCAATGATTTTCCTTTCCACTCAATGATTAGTCCTCATTAATAATTATTACTAATTAATATACCAAGTAGGCATAATATTATAATAAACTATTGTTTTACTATTAAGAACACAAGAATTAGGTTGAAAATAAGTTATATTAAAGCAATATAATATAACTAAATGAGGCTAATGTAAATGTCAATGAAAAGGCATTTTGAGTTAATATATTATTAATTAGAATATAGATGTTCTTAAGAAATTGAAAAGAAAAATATTACGTAAGTGATAGAAATGGTAAACATACATATTTGTAAAAATAAAAGGCTATATAATAGTTAAATAATATAAAAAAGGTAAATTAAATTATATGTATTGGGAATAAATATGACCTTAACCATATATGTAATGCGACTGCCTTAGTAAAATAAAAGTTTTTTCTTTAAGGCAAGAAAAATTAGGTAGCATATTGGCATATTTATGGTTTTACAAAAGTTACCAAAAATAGTAAAAAAAGAAATTGAAAAAATATTTGTAATAATAAATGCAAAATAAAATTGGAAAAAACAAAAAAAAAACAAACAATTTACCTATCATTAATCAACCACTACATATTGTTCATGTTAATGCAGCCTCAACTAAATTAGTGAGGGTCAAACTTAGGGTTGCAATTAGCTAGTAGGTGTAGCCAACACCATTATCTTAGGGATTGTTGCAGCTCACAAAATTTAGGTTGTGGTATGAATAGTATAGGTATTGTCTTACTATTAGCTTGTATTGGAAATGTTTGAAACATCCTATAGTAGCCTTCAAAAATTGTGTTAATCATTCATGAAAAAGTTGTTATTTTACCTCCAAAATGTAACATTCTCCAAGATTTCCACAACATCCACAAACTATTTGTAGGCATAATCTTGTCTTTGCCATCAAGTTCAAATTATTTTGTGATCCACCATGATTGTTTGTGGCTATAATCTATCATTTTCTTATTTTTTTGACTCAAAAAACTTATTCTAAAAATTCCTAAATGTGTCAACAATTGGATATTATAAAACACAATGCACAAGCTTAACCTCATCATTACAAAATAAGCATTTGATTTGTAACTGGAAAAAGAACATTTGAAGCTTTGGTGTAAACGATAGAGTTTTATTGATTATGTGCTATTGAGGTACTGCTATTATTATTAGAATCCTTGTATTCTAGAAATTTCTCGAGTTTGAATTTATAGAGTTTCAAATATATCTATGACAACATGGCAGGAGCTTGAGGGTAGGTAGAATAAATAAATTTATTAAATCATTATTTGTGAAGCCCAAATGATTTTCAAATAGTGTTAACATAGTATCATTGTCAATGGGCCTTATAATCCATATTCAATGTAATTTGGACTTACGTTTCATGCGGCACTTTTGCTACATAATGTTTTTTCCTCTTGGGTAGTGTTTTAACCTCACATTTAAAAGTATTATTTTAGTGTTTAACTGGAATTTTCATAGACAATGGGCATAGATCCATCTTTGGATAAAATCAAATAAAATTATCTTGTGAAATTACATTATTGTGATCGTTTCAAAAAGTGTTATAACGTTAACAAAAGTTTATAGTAAAAATCAATGAATTGTTAAGAATCTCAAAATACCTGTGACTTTATGTTATTTGCATCAATATTAAAATTTTTTGGAGGAATTATCAAATACTTATTCTTTCGATTGACTATCCACCATTGAAATAGATTACACAATGCCATATAATTGTTGACAAATGTGCTATGTTAGGGGAGACCTTGTTTTGAACAAGTCCTCCATTACTTAAATGGGATTTTTGATTACCTTGAAAGCATAGACTGCCTTTCCTTCTTAAGTTTTTTGATGTTAATGTTTGGGATATTGGTGAGAATATTTTTTAGTATTCTACAAAAATAATATGTACTAAGGTTCTTAAAAAGTATTAATGAATCTCACATCACATGAAAAAAAATAAAGGGAAACAAAACTCAATAACTTCAAATGATCTTCAATATGTGCTGTAAGAAGAATTAATCGATAACGTAACTAACATACAGACCATACAAAACAATAAAGAGATGCATGAGGTTAGATATGAAGGAACAACTCTAATAAAATTGTCTAAGATAAATATTCATATGCATGACTTTGACCATTTCCATATGCATTTTTTAAAGTCGATTAAGGAAATGTTGTAATATTTAATAATATAGTTAATGAAAAATGAAATTTTAAAACTGCGATTGATGCATTTTGATAAGTGTGGATAATATTAAATGTGCTGCCCATGTAGTTTAACAACTTTATTATTAAAATTATTGCTTTTAAAAACAAATACTATCATATTTGGATGAGACAATTATCAAAATTGTTACTTTTAAAGACTTATACAATCTCACTTTGGTTGAGAAACTTGATGTTCTTATTCCTTACAAATTGAAAATAGTAGTATGAAAAGAAAAGGAGTCATAGCTAAATCCCAAGAAAGAATCAAAAAGTTTTTCATTTGAGGCTAATCTGCTTAAATTCAAAGATGAACTAGATGCAATAATGAGGTAGAGATTTTACATAAACGTTTATGTGAATTAGTTTCAAAATATGTTGCAAGCAAATACAAGAAGTTCATGAAACACACCATTAAAGGAATGGAAATAGTAGAGGCTCATTAGCATGAATAAAAAGAACTAGCCACCTTCATGTTAAATATTCAGTCATGATAGAGAAGTGAAGAAGAAGGAAGAAGAAAACTTTAAGGAGGATGACAAAATAGGAAAGGCAATACATGGTCTGATTTGGATCTTTCATCATCATCCTTAAGAAGTAAGCAATGTTAAGAAGAAGATATGCTGTGTTTCAGGATATTACCCTTTCAATCCTTCCTATTACTCACTAAATCTTTCTTGCTCCACTATATCTCACTCCATTCCATATCACTTTATCCTCATTCTTCTCATCTCCTAATTACTTCTGAAGCTTTCTTTTGGTCTCCTGCTATCCATCTTCATTTATCTTCTCATTTTATCATTTTTTATCACAATTTCTCCCATTTCTTACCACTCTCTCTTACATATCTCCCCTTCCCTCACACATGCCTCTTATTATTTCTAGATTTGACACTTAGCTTACCTCTTGCTTGTGGTCCCTTTGTTCCTATATGTCTCTTCTCTAACACAACACTCTTTTTTCCAAATTACATATTCATTTGCCTCTTTTTTTCTCTCCTCAATCCCACTCAAGCTTACTCTATTTATTTCTATACATTATCATTTTATAATGCTTACTTATACTTTCAGCATTTGTGCATCTTTCGTTATCTCTTTATCCGTTCTCTCAAACGATGAGTCTCTCTATCACTTTATCTTCCGCTATGTCTCTATCACTAAAGCTAAGTCTAACTCATTTTATTTTCCTTACTATCTCTACACCTTTCTATCCCTTTATCCATATGTTTTTCTTCTTCGATTTCCCTCACTTCTAATCCTCTTACTAATTTGTTTGCTCTCTTCACTCTCTAGCCTGCTTTCCTATCTCTCCATACAACAACATTCTCTCTTTTATTCTGTCTCTCTACTTTCTTTCTTTCAATCATTTGCTACTCTCCCTTTTTCCTCTACCACTTCCACTCTTTCTCGCTCCATATCTTCAAACATTTCTCTCAATGTTTTACACTATTTCCCTTTCTTTTTATTTCTCTATGTACATACGTTTTACACCACGTCACCCTCTTTTTTTGTCACTTTCATACACTATTTATTATCTCTCCATTCCCGTCATATTAAAAATTTTTTATTTATGACACTTTTCTCTTATATATTTTGTTGATCTCTAACTTCCTCTATCTTCTCGCTTGCTTAATTTGTAAAATCTAGCATCTTTTTCATTTTTTAACAAAAGATTTCTCTTCTTTCTATATCTGCTTATGTGATCTTTCATCTTTAATTCATTTGAAATCTATTTCTTTCCTTCTCGTCTTCATTTCTTTTCTTTCTCAAGAACACTAACTCTTTGACTCTAACTTCCTTCTTTGTCTTTCATAGCATGTTAGTTTTGTTGATTTTCTTTCTCTAACTTTACTACAACCCTATTAATTGCCACCCAATTCTCACTTTTGTAATAGCCTCCCCATCTCATTGCCTTCTTTCCCTTTCTATTGATGCTCTTTGTCTCACTCTTTTTTTTTTGCATTTTAAGGTAGTTTATCTTTCTTCATCTAGCTTTCTTCTTCACTCTAGTTGATCTCACTTTTATTTTTCATTTATATTTTTGTTTCTCTCTAGTTCCTTTTCTTCTTTCCCTTCTAGTCATACTCCCTCTACATGATTCTTTTCTCCTTCTTTTGCCCATTCTCTCCAAAACTTTATTATGTTGTGCCTCCCTTACTCCCTACTCACATTTATCAATCTTTCATATCTCGCACTTCTTTTCTTCTCCCTCTCTTTTCGTTTGCTATTTCTAACAAATTACTTTCAAAAAACATTCTCAAATTTGTTTACTATTTATAATAAAGAAAACTATCTTAAAAGACAATAATATGAATTAAAGCAATGCTAAGAATAAAAAATAATGATAGTACAAAAACTAAAATAATTATAAAACCTATAACTAACTATATCAATTAAGATCAAAATATTTTTTAAAATAACATTAATAATTTCATTAACATGAAAAAAGAATCTACAAAATCACTACACATTATTAGGAAAATATTAATTTCGAAATTGTCCAAAATTAAAAAATTAACTCAAAAAAGAAAGATTTTCTAAAAAAGTTATAATTAATAAACATTGAAAAATATTTAAAGCATCATTATTTTTTTGAAATAAATTAATTATAATTTTAATTATTATATTTGTAAGTTTTCTAATTAATTCATAATATTATTATAATAGTTATAAAATTATATATTATTTACAATTATAAAATTATAAAAATAAAAGCTATTAATTTAGTATTCCTAAAAAATAATTTAAAATAATATAAATAATTACATAATAACTTCAACCTATAATTTCTGTAACAAAAGTTATTATCACTTATTTTTATAGAAATGAATAAAATGTAAAATTATTTATTACTAGTTAACTTTATTAACGTTTTTCTTGGGTTAATATTATTGCTAATGGCAAAAATATTCTTAACATTTGTTTTAACCTTGTTCTTTTTTTAAGTTTCTTATTGGTTTTTGTTTTAGTAATAAACAAGATTAATGACAGTAATATTATTTTGTAATAATACCAAAGGTCAAGATATTAATTAATTGAAATTATTATTCATAACCCTTGAACTTTTTTCCATTATTTTTAAAATAAATTATTGATGAGTGTAAAAAAGTATGTTACAAGAAAAAATTGGACAAAAAAGGATCAATTCTGTGAGGCATTATGAGTTTTTCTTTTGGGATTAACTTTTAATCTGGGACAATTTCTCTGCAAATATCTACGTCAAAAACGAATAGCACTCAGCACCATCCCATAGTGCATTTTTGTGATTACGTAATGGGCTTTTAAACAATGAGCTTAGTCATTCAAACAGATCATCTGATAAGCCAATGAGATGGTCTATACTTCATTCGCTATAACTAATTGATCCATCCAATGTTCACGTTCTCATTCGACTTCAATTGATGTCTATTTTTATTTCTTTTATTAGAAATATTCAATACATGATCAGTTGAGCCAAATCTCTCCTATTTTAATCCTACAATCTTGATCTAATTATTATTTTTTCATTAATCAAAAGATCTATATCTCGTCTTAATTAATTGATTGGTTGCCATAAAATCTAACTTGATCCAATCATCTACAACTTGTTTTCCTATACGATGTTGGATCTGAAGGTTGAGATGTCCTCAAGGTTGGACCATTTGATCCATCCAATTATACTTAATTATTAAATAAGTAGCCAATGTTATACCACTATAATAGTTGTTTTGGAAGATTATTTTAAGATCTTATTAAGATGTTCACAAACTCGTTCCATAATAGCTTTTAACTCAAATTTTAATGACAATGACAAAAACTGTTTAATAAATATTGAACAATTTTGAAACAAATGACTAAGGAACATAATTAAGATTTTAAAATCTCAAAAAATGGCTAAATTACATTCTACTTGCACAAATCTCAAAAAAGGGCTAAATTCAATTTTTTTAAATGTTATTTTTTCTTGTAGGCTGCGAAGCTAAGTATTTGCCAAAGCAAAAGTTCAATTTGATCTCGTAAAAAAATGTGTTAGGTTTGAGCTCGTAGAAAACCACGTTATAACCAAACTACCAAAAGCTAACAGGTTAAAGGAGAAAATAAAGAAAAACAAAAAATTGTAATTCTTTTGTTAATGGTGTGTTTTTGACCTTTGTGAATGTGAGTGTATTATCTAATTTGAATCAATCTAGCTAAAAATTTTTGGTACACTATTTGAACTTTTATTCTGATTACAAAAATTATAAATGGTTATATTTGTAAATAGAAATTTTTTATAAATGTTAAATTTTTTGTAACAAAATTCTAAGAATAAATAAAATACAAAAATTAGCAAAAAAATCATTTAAAACCATAATTCACCACTTTTTACGAGATTTGTACTATTGTTTACACTTGAACATATAGTTTTTATGAAATTATGTTTATTATAAATGGAATAATATATCTTAATATCAATGTGTTATTTATATTAAATTTATAAAATTACATCAACTATTTTTTTAATAACAAAAAAATAAATATATATATGATTTTATTCCATTATGTTATCATTACTATATATAAAAAAATAAATATTATATGAAATATAAATAACAAAATACATACCAACTATAAATATTATATACTAAACTATGTATTATATGAGATTTTCTAAGTATTGTTAATTGATTGGTTGATAAAAGATAATAAAAATGAAGATAACTCTTTTATATGAGAGAATGAAAAACATGGATTGATAAAAACTAAATAGGGAAGGAAATAGTAATATACAATGATGAGAGAGGACTTAATGTTGAGGAAATGAAAAGAGATAAAATAAAAGTCAAAGAGAGAATAAATAAATAAAAGAAAGAGATAAAAAATTGGAAAGTACAAAAGGATTGTGGAGAGAGAGGCCAACAAAAAAAGAAGATAATGATTTAAAAGAAAAATAGGGAATGATAACAGAAGAAAGAAAAAATTAAGAGAATATATGAGACATTAAGAAAAAAAGAAACAATAGAGAGAAATAATTAAATAAAAATTAAATTTAGATAGCTAAACATATTATTTTTATTAAATGTAACAAATTTATCATGTATAAAATTTAATAATAACATAATATGTAAAAATGAGATTTGTATTTATTTTATAATATTATAATTATTTAAAGGTTTCTTTTACAAATAATTTTATCTTATTTTATTCAAACTTAAAATTAATAATTGTTTTTAAATAACTAAAAAAATATTACTATAATATATCATCTTTATGTCATGTAATATTGATTAAAAATATAAATAATATTTAATATTAATGATATAATTTGAAATTTCTAAAAATTTATAATATAACTTTATAATATTTAAAAAAGTGTATACAAATAAAATTTATAACTTCTAGAAATAGAAAAGATGTTTCCTTTATTATTATGTGAAGTTGAATATAAAATTGTAAAGTTGTTATTAATAATTAATTAGGAAATTGGTAATTATAACATATCATTTATAATTTTTGCAACATTAAATTGTTATTAAAATAATTAATGGTTCCTTTGAAAAAGAAAAATAATGAAATATTTGCAACATAAGGACATCTTAAGGGGTCACTTATCTTATTGCCAATCTCTCTCAAGCGTGCTTAAATTTTAGTTTAAATGAGATCAAGTATCATATTGCTTGTGTGGTCACACATGCACACTGTAGACAAAATAATTACTATTTTATGATTATTTTGCTCAAAATAATCAATGATTTAAAAATTTTTTAAAAATTATTAAGTATATGCATATTTCAAAAAAATTCTATGCTTATTATTTATGCTATAATATATTTTAATATTAATATTTTTTTAATTTAAAATTAATAAAAATTATATAAAATATTATTTTTAAAAAAGTGGACATTCATATAAAAGAACTTTTATTATGCTTTGATTTTTAAAAATAAGTACAAATAATAAAATATATATCTATAAAAATACTATATATTAAATTATGTAATACAAGAGATTTATTATAAATAACATATAATTTGCTTCAATATCAATATTTTCTTAATATAAAATTAATAAAAAATTACCCTATTCTTTATGATTGCCCACTCAATTTCGCTGAAGTAGAGACGAGAGAAGATTTATAAAAAAGAAAAAGAAAAGTGAGCAAATATGGGAGATAGAGAGAATAAATAAATAAAAGAGAGAGATAGAAATGAGAAAATAAAGGAAGATGTTGGACAAATAGGGTAAAATACCATAAGGAGATAGAAAATAAAAAGACAAATAGAGAAGGATAATAGGACATAAAAAACATTAGAGAAAATAAGAGACATTAGGGTAAAGAAAAGGATAAAATATGTAATTAAATAAATGTTAAATTTTAATAATAAATGCTATAATATTAATCAAATATAATAGGATAATCATTTATAATATTTAATATGAATAAAATAAAAAATATTTAATGTTTATTATTTTTTCAATTATTTGAAATATTTAAAGAATAATTTTATTTTAATTTAATGTAATTCCTTTTATGCTTATAATTTTTTAAATAATAAATAATATAATTATTCATGTATATTATCTATATCATAAGTAATATAGTTAATCAAAAGAAAGAATATTTTAAATTAATTATATTATTTTAAAATTTTAATATTATAATATATCATATCACTTTATTTAAAAAATTTTATACAAAAATGTACTGCTATTATAAAGACAAGTTTGTTCAAATTAATTATAATTATAATGAGTTATTTAGCTCGATATTAAACTATGTTATAGTTATAACTTTATCATATCATATAATGTGCCATATTTATTATTATATAAAATTTGCAATAATCTTATACAGTTATTATTAAAAATTAATTATGAAAATAGTAAATTTATATTGTAAATTATAATAATTTCAATTTTTAACATTAACATGACTTTAAAAAAATTGTTGATCATCAGAAAAAGAAATATTATTAAAGTATGTGTAACTTGAGGATTTCCAAAGAGCTCACCATTCAAAAAACTATACCTTCCTAATTAAACTTAACTTTGGAGCTCAAATGTGACTTATTTTTGCAAATCTCGTTTGGTTCAAAATACATATAAAAAAAATTTTGTGATTTTTTTATATTAAAATAATAAATTATATCTAACATTTTCTAAACCGTTAGCATATGCATTTTGAAAAAAAATTAGTACTTATCATATATGTCATAGTAGATTCTAATATTAATATTTTATTTATATAAAAGTAATAAAAAAATACAAAAATTACTTTTTTGATCATATAGACATGAAAACATAGGATTTTCTTCTATCATGCTCTCATGTCTTTTAATAAAAATGGAATTTATCAAATATAAATGATAATATATATGTTTAACATAAATATTACACATTAAAGTATGAATCATAATAGATTTCTTAAATATTTTAATTTTATGGTAAAAAAATGCTGGAATGGAGATGGGAAAAATAATCTGATAGGAAAGAGAAGCTTGAGGATTGACAAATGTAAAATAAAGAGGAAAATAACTATAGATAGAAATGAGAGATTGTTAAATACTGAAGAAAAAATAGAGAAAATCAATGGGATCTAATGAATAAATAAAAAAATAAAAGAGGGAGAAATTAAAAAAGTAGAGAAGCATAGAAAAATAGATGAATAAAAAAATATGAAGAGATAGAGAATGAAGAGACAAATAAATAATAATAATAATAAGAGAGAGGATATAGTGAGAGAATCTTAGAGATATTAATCATTAGTAATATATAATAATAATAACATGCAGTAAAAATAATGTTTATTATTAATTTATGAAATTTTAAATATTTAAGAAATATTTTACTATTAAGTTCATGTTATTTTATTCAAACTTGAAATTAAAAATTTTAATTAAATAATAAATAATATAATTATTTTAATATATTAAATTTATATTATATAATATAAATAATAAATATAAATCATTTATTTAATCTAATATATTATTTTTATATGATATAATATATATAATAAATGCATTAATATTTAACTTTGATTATTTTTTTTTAGATTTTCTTTTGTTTAAAAATATACTATTATTATATTCAAAAGATTCTATATGTATTACTTATATACAATTATAAACATAAATTATTTCCAATTTATTATAATTGATATAAGTTATTTTAACCAATGTTAAATAACATTAAGTTTATTATGTTATTATGTATTATGTTGTGTGTGATTTATTACTTCATATAATTAATAATAATGTGTCATATTTATGCACTTTGAACATGATAAACTAGGGGCATTGAAATCACCTTCAAATATTTAGCAAGTTTCAAAGATTGAAGACATGCACATCAACTTTAATAAGGTTTTATTTTACCATTAAAAAAATTAACAAGTTGATTTTAAGGTACTCTCCATTTGTATCATTTTCAAACCATATTTAGGAATCTAAATTCTTTAAACAACTCCTTAATTTGTGAAACAAATAGGATTCAATTTCTAAATCACTTAATTCCTTTAATGGTTCAAATCCAACAAAAAAAATTCATTGATTTAATGCAATTCTATTTTTGGTTCGTTCTTCTTTTATTAAATAAAAGTTTTGTGTTTTTATCAAATTTAATGTTAACTTATAGTTAAACGTTGATTACGTACAAAAAAATAATTCTATTAAAATTTTCATAATTAAATAAATAAAAAATTATATGGCACTTTTGAAGTTGTACATGAATGTTAAACTCTTTGGTATAGCTCAAACTGAAGTATCTGGTAAAAAGAAAAGTTAGGTCTAGATCGGGTTGACTGGCTTTAGTTTAATGTGTATTCTAAAATTAGATAGGGCAAGGCATTGGATTGAACTAGGATTCTCTTGAACAAAATATAAGAATCTTGTTAAACCTAGATGAACATGTGCATTACAAGCCCTCCTAAGTGATTGTTAAATCTCTAGTGTGCAAAGCCAAAGCAAAGAAATATTAGTCTAACAAATTATACCCAAGAAAAACTTTATAAATACATTAACTTTCCTTTTCTTTAATGTGGGACAATGTCTTTCATGGTAGTCTCTATCCAAATGCAATAGTACTTGGCACCATCCAATGATATGTTTCTATGATTACATGTGGAGATTGCCTCCATATTTCAAAACTGATCTTAATCGATCCAACCATCCAATTCATAAACCATTTAAATGATTAATGCTTCATCTACTTTAGTTGATTGATCCACTCTGCGATCGTGATCTTGTTCAACTTCATTTGACTACAATTTTTATTTTCTCTTTTCAAATAATTTAACATTGATTTGATGATACATATCTCTCCTTTTCTAATTATGTGATTCATATCGAATATTTATTTTATAGTTAAATAATGGAACAATCCAAATCTCATCTAACTTGATAGAGTGGCACTTATCAAAGCTAGTTTGATCCAACTAACAAGTGCTCATTAGTGTTTGCAACATTTCATTGAACGATTGAGATCTTCTCAGTGCTGATCTAATGGATGAAGTAAATTCCTCTTAAATGTTAAATAATTATTTGATATTATGCCATTCTAGTAGTCATTTTGTAAGAATATTGTAAAATTTTTTAAGCTATTTGGAACGTTCTTTTGTAATAGCTTTTAAACTTCTTTTGTAATGGCTACGATAAAAAGTTTCCTATAAATACCTAAGCATTATGAACTAAATGATTAATAAATGTGAACAACATTTCAACATCTTAAAAAGGGGCTACATCCTATTCTATTGGCAAAATTTTCCACTCATAGCCCATATGAGCTATGGCTATATGAAATTCCAAATTCTTACAACTAAGCCTATTCTCAACTTTTATTTTCTCAATTCCTTTCATAATTTTAGGGTCTTTGTGCCTTTTTGCAATTATAACAAAAAATGAGCAAAGTTTTACATTTTTATCAAAAATTTGTTTCTTGATGTGTTTTTTGTTGGGGGCTTAACTTTTGACCTAACTTTGCTCTACTCTACTTTACTCTGCTCTACACAACTCTAGCCCAGCATAACCTATTCTAGCCTAACCTAACTAAGCTCTACTCTACTTTACTCTACTCTACTCTACTCTCCTCTATTGTACTCTACTTTACTCTAATCTGCTCTATTCTACTCTACTCTTCTCTACTCTAGCCTAGCCTAACCTGCCTCATTTGACTCATCTAAATGACCTACAAAAAATTACATTTTATTTGTTTTGTGTACTCATATAAAAAAAATGAATTATAATGTTTTATATTTTTTGTAGGGTTTGTGTACTCTTTAAACGGTGTTTTAATTCATACATAATTTTCTAGTTGAGATTGTTATACTCGATCTCCTTAGTATTATTGAATTAAACATTCTTATACAATTTATCTTGCTTCTTTAAATGTTTCTTTCTTTTTGTTATATTAATATAAAACTCATTCTACAATCATGTGAACTTTATATCACTTTTGTTTGGTTATAATACATTACTTTAATACATTTATTTCAACTTTAACATATATTTACTTAATGTAAAAATAGTAAATTATTATTATTTATGTTAAATTACATTTTGTAACCAATAATAATTCAATTGATGTCTTAAGAAGATGAAACAAAAATGATTATCATTGTATTAGCATGCTCAATCCAATTGAATATTTAATTTCAAAATTTTCAATATTTTGTTTTCTCAAGTGTTGGCATACTTTATAAGATATTTTTCATTGGTGCCTGAATTGATGATCAAAGATGTTACATTGCATCTCCATAGACTCTTGGAATGCATCATTCCATGCAACTTACCTCATCTCTTCAATTGTTTCACTTTTATTTTGTTATACTACTTATTAACCAAAAATCTCCTCCCATGCAACCACTTAAGTGATTTAATTTCTTCTAAGATATTTCGTCAATTGATCTTGTTTAAGTTTTAATTTATACTTCCTTACCATAAAATAATAATTTATTATTATTATTCATATCTTTTTGGTACTTAATTATTATTCAAAATTAGTTTCTATTGAGGAGAACCAAACAAAGTTAAACTTCTCTCGACTTGCTATGTCAAATTAAATATTCAGCTGATGTTTGTAAATGTCTTTAATAAGTTTTTACATGCTTTGCATAATATTTTGTGTTGTACTGAATTTATGATTGAGGTCATTGCACATGATATTTTTAGCATCTTGATATGCAACGTCTCTAAACAATTTATCTAATTTCTTCAATTTGATTCTTTGAATTTGTTGTATTGCAACACAAAATAAAATTTCCTTTCATATGACCATTATATGTGTTTGATTTTATTATATGGTATTGCTTCAATTCATCTCAATTCTACTTTAATATTAAAATAATGATGTCTAATCTAGATGAAAAAGTTTTCATTTGAGTTGTCTTGATGTGTTTATCAAAATAATTTCTTATTTTTTAATTTTTAAAAATTTTAAATACATTTTCCGCATTCTTTGAAAGTTATTTTGATTTGAACTCTAATTGACAGTCAAGGATATTATATTTTATCTTTTAACATCATGGAATGCGACTGTCACAAAACTTATTTGATTACTACAAACTTTTTTCATTAGAATTACATCATTATGTAGGTTTAAATCTCCACTTTTGTGATCATTACGTGAGTTTGACTCGATTAGATTAGATTTCTTTAATTTATATAATTTTATCTTTAAAATTTAATTAATATAAAAATATTTTTTTATTCTTATTTTCTTTTCTTTTCTTGTAATAATCCAAATTAATGTGCGATCAATTGAAAACGAACATTTTTGGAATGTTTCATCAAGCTCATCTAATTATAAATTCAATTTAATATTTTTGAATATTTTATCAATGTAGATTTTTTAACGCTTTTTTGAGATATTTCTTTTGTTTCATAATTTATTAATGAGGGATGTTACAATTGATCTCCATGATATCTTGCAATGTAGTTTTTTTTATTATTTATCTTATTTCTTCAAGAATGTGGTTGGATTTGTTTATATTACAATGAAAGTCTTATTCTTCTCTCGTGTTTCATTTAAATCACTTTTATTTGTCCCATTTACATTGTCCATTATGCTTACTTTATGTTAAAAATGTAATTTATTATTTATTATTTTAATTAACATTATAATTCATAACAATTTTAGAAAAGCTACGATCAACATGAAACAAACGTGATTACACTTATCTCAATGACTCTATCTTGTTAATAGTAATTTTTAATAATTTCAAATCTTTTATTCTCAAGGTTTGCCGCCTTATAAGGTATTTCAATTTTTACTTAATTTGACAATTGCAGATGCAGCAATCGTTCTTCTTAGTATGTTGGAATGAAACTTTTCTGTTTTGATTTTGTTAATTTTATTAAAACGAAATCTCCTCTCGTGTGACCTTTATGTCTCTATAATGTACGTGGCCAACCAAAACAACATATATGTCATTAAACTCATTTTTTCATCCACTGTTAAACTAAATATTAACTAATATGTTGTTAGCCTCATTTAATTTTTTATGGTTATTTAGTTATATTATTATGTGACTAAAATCTCCTTTTTGTGACCCTTAAATAATTTTCATTTGGTTATATAGTTTTTTAATTTAACTCATTTTATTTTTAAATTTTGTTTATTATTTTATTATTGTTTATGCTTATTTAACTTAGTAACTCATAGCTATTTTTAGTGAGGTCTAATCAAATAAAAAAGCTTATCATTGAATTTATCTTAATGAGCTCTATATAGCTAAATATTTATTATTATATTTTGACCTTTAGTTGATTAGTGTCTAATATAATATTATAATTATTCATAAGATATCATGATTTGTGTCTAATTTAATGATCTAGGATGTTAGACATAATCTCCTTAGTGTCTTGGTGGGCAACTTTCTTTTATAGTTAATCTTAATTATTCAATTTTTTAGTTTGATTTGTTTATATTACTATGTAATCTAAATCTCAACTTATGTAGCATTTGCTTCTTATTACAACTATACTAAATTGATTCACATTACGATATTTAAACTTTAATATTTAGTACTTAATATTAAAATAATAATTTTTTATTATTTAGGATTAATTTTCTTGGCAATTCTAAGTAATTCGAAAGGAAGTCTTTATGAGACAAATTTGTCACTAGGCTTATCTCGACGAACTTGTTAATATTAAATAGTTATTATTATATTTTTAAATATTATATTTAGTTTATTTCGACACCCTTTGTAAGGCAGTTTCATTCATACCAAATTTGATGATCAATGAAGTTACACTAGACTCCTTAGACATTTTGGGATGTAGCTTTCTTATATAATTTCTCTCATTTGTTCAAATGTCTCACTTTGACTTGGTTATATAATTAGGCAATACTAATGTTTCTCTCATTCGACCTTTAGTTGTGATATTTTTGTTAATCAAAATGCTTCAATTTATCTTATTTCAAACTTATTATCGATTTACTTAATACAAAAATAAAGTTTTTTTCTTATTTTTTCATATTTAAATTAGCTATTTATCGTAATTGCAAAATATGGTCCAACCAAGATGATTCAAATTTCATTGTAGTGAACTAATAAAGTTCCATATAAATAAATATCAATTTCAATATTTTTAAAAATGTTATTTATTAGGATTTTTTGTACACTTTATTTTGAGGATGCTACAGTCAAAATTTTTTTATCTTGGAATTAATCACATTTCTTCTTAGTTTTTCCTTAGATAGGGTTATATTACAATGAAACACAAACTCTACTCTTGTGTCACCTTTACATCAGCTTGATTTGCTTACATTATGTTATTTTAATTTATTTTAACTTATTTTTAATATATATATATTTAATATTTTAAAAAATTAATATTTTTCAATTATTTAATTTTGTAATCAACATAAATTCCAAATGTGGCCCAATGCAGATGGAATAGACATCAATCGATTTTTCTTGACATCTCCCTTCAATTAATATATTTATCATTAAATTTTTCAATATTTTTTGATAGGTTTTTAATCAGAATTTTTATTTATACCACCTTAAAGGATCGAGTATATTAAACACAATTTCCTTGTTATTTTTTAGTGCATGTTTTCGACATAAATTGTCACAATTTCTCAAAAGTATTTCTTTTTATTTGATTATATTACTATGCAACTCTAAATCTCCTCTCACTTGACCTCTACATCACTTTCTTATGTTATTTTATATTAGTTTAGTTTACCTTTTTTATTATTAAAACTATTTACGTATTTTTTAAAATTATATATTGTGATTCATTTCTCTTATCTATCTTGGTAATTCACAATTATTCAGAATGAGATTTGATCAAGATAGAACAGATGTCCTTGGATGTCTCTTAATGAGTTTTACATAATTAAATATTAATTTTTATATGTTTTTTGGATTTTTCATTTTATTTAGTTTTTAGTTACTTTATGATGTGTTTTAACTATACTTGCTTTGACTATCACGGATATTATACTTGATCTACTTAGTATCTCATAATTTTGACTTTCTCATTCTATTTTCTTGAAATCAACAAATTTTATTTTTATTTAGATATATTAATATGTAACTTTGAATCTCTTTTTGTGTGACCGCTCTTGTAATTCTACTCAACTTGACAAGTCATATCCAATTAAATATTTAGTTTTTTATTATTTTAAAATATTTTTCATTAGGTTTTCAATGCTTTGTGCGATAATTTCGCTTATATTTGATTTGATGATCAAAGATGTTATACTTGATCTACTTCGCTTCTTGGAATATAACTTTCCTATATAATTTATCTCATTTATTTAGCATCGTTATACTCATCTTGACTAGCCATATCCAATTAAAAATTTATTTTTTAATTTTTTAAAATAATTTTTCATTTTGTTTTCCATGCTTTGTTAGATAATTTCATTTATATTAGATTTGATGTTCACCTGATCAACTTAGCTTCTTCGAAAATAGTTTTAATATATAATTTATCTCATTTATCAAAATGTTTTGATTTGATATGGTTATTCTTTTTTGAAAACAACAATTCTTCTCTAATATGAACTTTATATAATTTGATTTGGGTATACAAACTTTCTTTAATTTATCTCATTCTATCTTGTTCAGTTTTGTAATTTATAGTAGTTCCAAAAATATTCTAATTGAGACAAAACAAACATTTTGGACTCATTTGGATTACAACCATCTAATTAAATATTATTTTTTATATTTTTAAATATCTTATTCAATGGTATTGGAACATTTTACTAGGTATTTTGACTTGTACATGACTTTATAATCAAGAATTTTGCACTTGATCTCCTAATTCTCTTAGAATTAAATTTCTCAACAATTTATCTCATTTCTTCGGTGTTTTCCCATCATTTGGTTATATTATTATGAAACTCTAGTTATCCTCCTTGATGACCCTTGTAATGCTTTAATTTGCATAAATTTCATTATTTTAAGCACATTATTACTCGAAATTTATTTTATTTAATATTTAATTATAAATTATTTCTTAATTAATTTTGTTATTCACAGTAATTCAAAACATATTTTGGTGGAGACAAAATAAATGCCTGTGTAGTCATCTTAATGAAAGCTATGAAATTAAAATTTTATTTTTTTATGTTTAAATGTTATGTTTTCTAGAGAGTTGGAACACTTTATAAAATGATTCTACTTGTTCAAAATTTGATGGTTGAGGAGAATACACATGATTATATTATATTCTTGGAATGCAACTTTCTAACATAATGCATCTCGCTTTTATGTTTGTTTTGTTTTGATTTTAATATAATAGTTATTAAATATAAATCTTACATTATGTGAACCTTTTTTGATTGATTGTACTAAATTACGTCAATTTATCTCTCTTTTTTAATATATTTCCCTGATATTAAAATATCAATTTATTATTATATGTCGACTTAGTTAGGTAATGTGCAATTACACAAAATGACACTCAATCGACATGAAACACATGTACTTGGACAAAACTCAATTTGCTCTATTCCATTGAATATTTGTTTTTTATTATTTTTAATATATTTATATTAGGTTTATTACATGCTTTACAAGATATTTTCTTTTATAAATTAGTTAATGATTGATAACGTTACACTAGATCTCTTTGGTATATTTGAACACAACATTTCTAAATAATTCATCTTATTTCTTGAATATTTTTCCTTTTAAATTGTTTTATTACTATGTGACATTGAATCATCTCTCATGTGACATTTACATGTGTTTGATTTGGTCATATCACAATGCTTTAGTTTGTGTAATTCTAGCTTTAATAGTTGTTTAGTTAATTTGGAAAAAGTAATTTATTATTATTTATGCTTATTTACTTTAAAACATTTGGAAATTAAAAATGAGGATATGTTTAGATAAAACAAACATCATTGGACAATTTTGATGAGTTTTATGCAATTTGATATACATTTCTAAATTTTAACAATTTTATTTTTATTTTTTTTTTAACAATTTCAAAGACATTTCAATTTAGAAAAAATTTGCTAATCGAGGATGTTACACTTGATCTTCATAGAATCTTGAAATTAAGCATTCAAGTATAATTTGTCTCATTTCTTCATTTTTTTATTTGGTTATATTACTATGAAACTATAACTCTTCACTTATGCGTCCTCAACATTTCTTTTAATTAGAAAATTAAATTGCTTCAATTTTTCTTATTTTAGTCTTCGTATATATTTACTTAATATTAACATAATAAATTACTAACATGTGTGCTTATTTTATTTTAATTTATAGTAATGCCAAAGAGGTCTGATTGAGATGAAAAAATATTCATTCGACTCATCTAAATAATTTCCAGATAATTAATTATTCCTTTTATATTTGAAAATATTTAGTTTTCTAAGGTTTTGGCATTCTTTTTGCCATTTAAATTATTAACTTGTTTAACTATCAATGATATTATACTCCATCTCATAAGTATCATGTAATTCAACTTTGCCTAATAATTTGTGTAATTTCTTAAAACTTTTTGCTTTAAATTCAAACTCGCCTCTTGTTTAACAATTAAATCTCGTGTTTAGCAATCTCATAATGCTTGAATATATCCCACATAACCAATAATAAATTTATGCTCAACATATAGAATACAATTTATTATTTTTTATGGTTATGTATTTTTGTAATTTATAGTAATTCAAATCAATGTTCGATTGAGATGAACAAATGATATTGTAGTAGATTTTATACGCTGTTGGCATGATTTACAGACCTTCTCCATTAGTACCTGATTTGATTTTTTAGGATGTTATGCAATGTTTTGTTAAAATCTTGGAATGCAACGTTCTTCTATAATTTTTCATTTTTCTTTAAAGTTTGTACCCATATTTTACTGTATTACTGAGTAACTCTAAATTCCATTTCATGTGGCATTTACATTGCTTTTATTGGTAATATTACATATTTCAATTTAGCTCATTTATTTTTTAATATATATTTTTTTATATTAAAATAATAATTCTTTATTTTTTATTCCAATCTAATTAGCAATTTTGCAATTATTTAAAATATGCCTTGATCAAGAAAAAAAATATTTTGAGTCATCTCAATAAGCTATATCCAATTAAATCTCCAATTTTATATTTTACATATTTTATTTTTAATTGTTTTTGTATGCTTTAGAAGTGTTTCTCTCTGCACAAAATTTCATGATTAAGGATATCACACACAATCTACATTTATCTTGTAATGTAAGTTTTGCATAAAATTTTTTTCATTTTTATAACATTTACATCGGTAATTTTCTCATGTCTGAACTTCACATCATTTCTAGTTAGGGATAACAAAATTTCTTAAATTTAACTTAATTTAATCATATTATATGTTTGCTTAACATTAAAATAACCCATTTTTATTATGTATACTTAATTAAATTGGTAATTTGCAATAATGTTTATGAGGTTTAATTGAGATGAAATAAATATCTTTTTCTTTTCAATACTTAATCTGACCAATTAAAGGTTCATATTTTATATTTTAAATAATATATTTTTTAAAAATTTTTTTGGCATTTATGATACATTTTTATTCGTACTTGATTTAGTGATCAATGATGTTGTAATCAATTTTTTTAGTATCATCGAATTCGGCTTTCCATTACACTTTATCTCCTTCGTATCCTAGTAATTCATAGTTTTTCAAAATGTGGTCTAAGTATGACGAAACAGTTGTCATTGGACTTATCTTGAAAAGCTTCATCTAGTTAATTAATTATTTACATTGAAAATTTTATTTGTTAACTTTTTGTAAACTTTTATGATGAATTTTTAGGCATACATGGATTGATGTTCAAAGATGTTTGACTTGACCTTCTTGTACCTTTGAATGTAGCTTTTTTGTATGATTTATCACATTTCTTCAAGCATTTCATTATGGTTTTATTATATTACCATGTAACTCTAGATCACCTACTATATAACTTTTGTATGTCATATATTTGATCCTAATATATTGCTTTAAATATAACATTTACACCCTAAATAAATATTTATTTAGTATTACATTAATAATCATTTTATTTTATCAATATTTTTTTTGTAAATTATAGTCGTTCTTAATGATGTTTAATGGAGAGAAAAATTAATAGGCATTTCTTGGTGAGCTTTATCAAATTACATATTTAATTATATATTGTTAAATAATTTATTTGCATCATTTTTTTAATTATTTATTTATATTAAAATAATATTTTATAATTTTTTTTATTTATTTTTGTAATTCATAGTAATTTTGACCTTAATCCAATCTAAGTGAAAGAAACATTATTAAATGCTATTATATGAGCTCTTAAAAATGGAATATTATTTTTTATTTTTTTAATCAGTAGGTTTTCAAAGAATTTATATCCTTCACATGGTATTATATTTACTAGCTAATTTGATAATGAAAGATAGCATTCTTCAACTCTTTAGTATCATGGAATATATGCTTCCTATATAATATATCCCATTTCTTCAAATATTTTGCCATTATTTAATTATATCACTTTAAAATATTAGTTCCTCCCTAATGCAAGTCTCACATTTCATTATTTTTGTTATATTATATTGCTTTAATTTACCTAATTATAGTTTAATTATCAAAACACTTAAAATTAAAGTTATAATTTATTTTTTTTTATATTATTAAATTTTATTATTCATATAGCTTTATCAAATTAAATACTTATTTTTTAAGGGTTTTATTTTCTAGTATTTTTCCATTATTTATGATAAATTTTGATTAGTACTTTATTTTACTGTCATGGAAGATCTCTTTAGTTTATTTGAATACAACTGTCTTATATAATGTATTTAACTTCTTCAAATATTTTTCTTTAATTTTGTTACATTATTGTAAAACTATAATTCTCTTCTAATATGGTATCAACATATCTTTAATTTAGATAAAATATATTAGTTTAATTTATCTAATTTAAGTTTTGATATATATATATTTATACAATATTAAAATATTATTTTATATCTATTTATTTTTTTTTATTTTGCTAATTTATCATAATTCCAAATGAGATCTTATGAAGATGAAACAAACAGAGCTAGACTCATTTAGACAACTATAATTTAATTGCATATCTATTTTTTAGTTTCTAAAAATTATATCTTTCAAGTGTTAGGATTTTTTATGAGTTATTTTAATTCATAACTTATTTGATGATGGACGTTGTTACAATAATTTGTAGTATCATTAAAGGAGACTTTTCTATTTAATTTATCAAATTCCATAAAAATGTTTACTTTAATTTGGTTATATTAGTATGTGAATGTTAATTAGCTCTCCTTTGACTTTTACATAACATTGATTTGGTTACACTAAATTTTTTCAATTTATCTAATTTATATTTTAATATATATTTATTTAATATTATAATAATATTGTTTCATTATTTATTATTATTTTATGTTAATTTATAGTAATTATAAATGAGGGTAAATTGAGATGAAATAAAAATTGTTTGACTTATCATGATAAGATAGATCTAATTGAACATTATTATTTATAATTTTTAATGTTGTATTTTCTAAAGTTTTGCCATATTTTACTGGTTAGATTAATTCATACATTACTTGATGGTCATAGACATTACAGTGATTTCGTTATCTTAGAGTGCAACATTATTTTATAATATATCTCATTTGTTCAATTTTTTTAGATTAGTAATAATATTATGTAATGCAAAATCTTGTCTCATGTGACATTTACATTGGCAATTGCTAGAAATTAAAAATGAGGACTAATAGAGATGAAACAAACAACTTTGGACTTGGATTAACAAGTTCTATCAAATGAAATATTTATTTTTTTTATTTAAATCTATGTATTTCAATGGTTTTATCATATTGTGCAACACGTTTTGATTCATACCTTATTTGATGATCAAGAATGTTATGCTCGATAATCTTAACAAATTGCAATGCAACTTTTTTTGTATAATTTATCTCATTCTTTCAAATATTTTGGGTTTTATTTTTATATTACAACAAAACTTAATTTTTCCCCTAGGTAACCATTACAATTCCTTTATGTAGTTGTATTACACAACTTTAGTTTATCACATTTTGTTATTAAAATATACTACTCGATTATAAAAAAAATATTTTGTTATTATTTATGCTTATTTAATTTATAAATAGTAACAATTCCAATCAAGGTTTGATCGAGGAAAAAAAATATCGAAAGACTTGTCTCAACGAGCTCTATCCAATCAAATATTCCTATTTATATTTTTAGATATTTTATTTTCTATGATTTTACATGGTTTATGAGATATTAAGATTCATAACTAATTTGAAGAATAAAGATGTGACCCTTGATCTTCTTACTATCATAGAATGCAAGTTTTCATCACAATTCGTCTCTTTTCTATATTTTTTTGCTTTGATTTGGTTATGTTGCTACGAAATTGTATTTCTATTCTCACGTTATATTTACATTTATTTTATTTCGCTATATTACATTGCTTTAATTAACATATTTCAGCTTCAATATATATATTTTTTGTGTATTAAAATAGTTATTTGTTATTATCTATATTTATTTAATTTTGTCATTCATTATAGTACCAAATGATGTATAATTGAGAAACAAATTTTCTTTGAGTTTCCTCAATAAGATTTATTCAATAAAATATTGTTTTTAATATTTTTTTAATTTTTTAAATATTTTCTTCACTAAATGTTTACCAGCTCTACACGACCTATTGATTCGCATCACATTTAACTTTCAAGGATATGATACATGATCTTCCAGGCATCATGGAATACAACTTACCTATGAAATTTATTTAGTTTCCCAAAATATTTCATTTTTATTTTTTTATAACCATTTAACTCTAAATCTACTCTTAAATTCATTTGCTTATTTAATATTGTATAAATTTATCTATTTTCAACTTTAATGGATGTTTACTTAATATTAATGTAATAATTTATTATTATTTGTGCTTGTCTACTTTTGTGCTTCACAAAAATTGCAAATGTGGTTTGATTAAAATAAAATAATTGTCAGTTGAATCAACTCATTGAGCTCTATCCCAATAAATATTTTATTTCTATATTTTTTGGTTATTTTATTTTCTAAGGTTTTGTAGTGCTTTACGAGTCATTTCAATTAATAACTAATTCAATGATCGAGAATGTTGCACCTAACCTACCTAGTGCCTTAGAATGTGACTATCTTATATAATATTTCTTATTTCTTTTAATCATTCACTTTGATTTGGTAATGTTAATTTGCAACCCTAAATCAATTCTTCTGTGATACTTACATTACTCTTATTTACTTAAATTATATTATTTCAATTTATCCTATTTTAACTTGAAAATATACTTGCTAAATTTTAAGGAAGAAATAAATTATTATTTATGCTTATTTAAATTTATATTTGTAGTATTTCAAATGAGGATAGTTTGATACAAGACAAACATCATTCAACTCATCTTGATAAGTACCTTTTTAAAACTCCCATGTTTTGTGAGACATGAATTTGTAACTAATTTCGTGATCCAAGATGTTACACTCAATCTTCTTAGTATGTTGAAAAACAACTTTCTTATATAATTTATCTTATCTGCCCAAATTGTTTGCTTTCATCTTGTTTCATTACTATGAAGCTCAATTTCTCCTCACTTGTAACCTTCACATTGCTTTGATAGGTTAGATTATATAGCCTTAGTTTTTTTTCATTTTAACTTTAAATTATATGTACTTAATATTAAAAAAATCATATTCTATTATTTATTCTTAACTATTTTTAAATCAAAATAATTTCGAACGAGATTTGATTAAGACAAAATAAATGTCATTAGAATAGGCGCATATGCATGCATAAACACACACGCAAGCTTACCTACACACATACAGAAACACACAAGTATACACACGCACACATATGTTCATACACGTAAGCATATACACACTCACACCCACACACATGCATACTATAAGCATAACACACACACACATGTTCGTGTGCATGCACTCACATACATAGAAGTAGACTCGCATGCACATATATGTGCATCCGCACATATGCATAGGCAAACACACACTCATACACGCACACACACGCATATGCATACATGTACAGGAACACGAACATACATACCAAAATGCATGCACCTACACACACACGCATCAACACATACACTCATATATATAAAGACTTACTCTAGCATATCCATGTTCCAACACACACACTGAACACACACAATCATAAGCATAAAACATACACACTTACACATGCATGCATGCACGCAAACATACATGTACTTGTGCACATATATACACACCCACAAATAAAAAACATGCACACAAATATGCACAACTACACATAAGCAGACACATACATGTGCTTGTAGAATCATACACACACACACACTCACACTTTTGCTCACACACCTACTTGCAAACATGCACAGACACATTGAAACATAAGACCATACCCACACATGCTCACACATAGATAAACACATGCATACATGTGCACATGCATATACATCTATTCATGCACACTGGCACATGCACATATGTATACACTTCCTTGCATGCAAGCACACATCCACACACATGCACTCACAAATAGGCATAAGGCACACATGCATACACAAAGACATACACATGCAAGTAGACATGCACACATGTTTGCAAACACACATAAACAAATGTGGACCCATGCACCTACACACTCACAAAGACAAGCACATGTATACGCACTCATAAAAATATGCACATACACTACACAAGCATGCACATGCACAAGAAGACACATGTAAACATAAAACCACACACACGTGAGCACATTCATGCACATACACAAGCACACACACACATGTGTGCACGCATGCACATGCACACATGCACACATACACAAACAAGCATACTCAAGCACACATCCACACTTGCACAAGACAACCACAAATGAATGCTTGTACATGCTGACATGTACAAATGTACACATACATACACACACACGTACACACATTAATGCACAATCAAGCCTCATGCATACATGCACACAAGCACACACATGCATAAGTGCAAACAAATACATGTGCAAAACCCCACTCACACATGCACACAAACACAAACACATGTAAGAAAGCACACATATGCTTATACAAATACACATAAAATTACTCACACACATACACACAATAATATATGCACACAAAATCACATACATGTATGCAAAATGACACATGGACAATGAACCCACACCTACACACCCACGTGCATACATGCATGTGTCGTTTGTGTGTGGATGCATGCATTTGTGTGCACGAATACACATGTACATTTGTGTGTGGGCATTTGCATGTCTATTTTGTGTGTGTGTTTACATGTGCTTGTGTGTATGTGTGTGTGAATCTTTGTGAGTATGCATGTGTATGTGCAAGTGTGTATGCATATTGTGTCAATGCACATATATTGGTAAGCACACAAATTCACAAACACTTTCATATGCAGACACATAAACATGCTTACACATACCCACATACGTGCACATGTGCATCTAAGCAAGACAGACACACCACACACATATAAACATGCACATGCACAGACACACACATATAGACATGCACATGCACTGGCACACCATAGGTACATACAAATGCACATGCATGCATAGGCAATCACACACGCACACTCATGCAAAGGCATGAAATCACATTGATACACAAACATAAGTACACACACACTTTCACATATGCACAAATGATGCACACACATGCATATGCAAAGAAGGCACATGTGTGCACATATGCATGCACACCTACACACGTACAAACACATACACATCCATAGGCACACATGCATACACAAATACAAAGCACACTAACACACACACACATACATGCACACATGCATGAACATGCAAAGACATATACAAGCATAAATACCGACATTCATATATGTATATGCAAATACACATGCATAAACAAATGCACACAAAACACACATAGACTCATCCATACGTAGACATAGACACAAACACAGATGCAAATCGATAGACATATACACACAAACACACAAATAAGCATGCACACACACAAACAAACATGAAAATGTACACCCAAACATGAAAACATAAGTACACAAAAGGCCTACACACATGCACACACATTCACAAATACATGTAAACACGAATACATATTCACATAAATATGCACATATAATTACACAAAAATGGTACACGCACACACCTACATAAACACATAAATAGAAACACACAGAAGCTCACAGACACAGACATATCCATAGAAGCAAATATACACGCACACACTTGTTATACCTGGTAAAAATTATATGTTTAATCTTCAATAATTAAATTATGGCTTGAATGATTTCAGATCGACAGTAGGATGAGCCAGGAGCTTAATTGGAGGCTGTTGGAATTTCTAAATTTTCTGGGCATTTTTCGGAGCACCGAGGAAATTTTTAAGTAATTTTCCCTGTTTAATTGGATTTATTGGATTTTTTGGAAATTCGAAAATCTATTTAAATCGGTCCATTAAATCTTTAAACCGGGAATTTGGTTTTTACCGCGCGTGAACCGGACCGGAGCAGTTCAGCGAAGGCGGAGGCGGTTCGCCGAGTGCGTTTGCGCGTGCGGTGGGATAAGCCACGGATAAGCGGATCGGACGGACGAGATCAGCGGAGGAGATTAACCGGCTGATCGGGTTTAAGCGGTGTTATTAGAAGGTCAACCGGCACTTAATGGGTTCTTAACGGGTTATTACCGGTTTAAGCTGGGTATTTAACCCGATTAATTTTGGCTGTTAGGGTTTTCGAGCGGTGGCCGGAGACGAGGTGTTCGCGGCGAACGGCGATATTTTCCGGCAGCCTTTCAAGGGGCTTTTTGTACCTGGAGGTTCGCGGGACCGAGGAGAATCGATTGGTACCGGTTTCGTTCGACGAGGAGCAGCGGTGGGTCGCATGTGAGCTTCACCGTCGCCGGAGAAGAAGGTAGGAAATTCAGTTTAAATTTCGTTAATTAGCGAATTGAAAATATGGATTACTTTGCAATTAACTACCAGAACATGTGAATTGTGTTTTTCTGAAAGTGATTAATGCAAATTATTGATTTTAGCATTTTAGGGTTTTCGGAAAAATTATACCCGTCAAATTGGAAATTTTACCGAGAAATTGATGATTCTATTATGGGCTTTAACCATGTTAAGATTGTATCAAATGCTGAAAATTGTTTAATTTCATAGATTGTTTGTTTAATTTCATAAATTGTTAAATGAGGATCGGATGAAAACTTCGGCGGAAAATTTGATTGAATCTTAGAAATTAGTGGCATTATTGACAAATTAGGATAGTATGAACATCAGATTTTGCTTCTCCTTGATCTCGGTCGCCGAAAATCGACGGGGAAAACGGAATTTCCCGGAGGAATCGTCGGCTAGGGTTTTGCGGGCGTTAGACCGAGGAAGGAGAAGGGTTTAGATAATTACAAATTTAATTAAGTAATTAATGGTATTTACGCTATTTTATTGCTAATTAAAATAAATCCAATTAACGGATTAATAAGAAATTGATTCGGCGCGGACGAACGGCGCGAAAGCCGAACCGGCAGCGAAAACCGGTTCAGCGGGAGTCAGCGCGGACGAACGGCGCGGCGCGGAGGAGAGAGAAGCGGAAGGAAAATTCGGAAATTTATTATTAATCCGAATTTTCGGAAATAAAAAGGATAAGCGAAAAATTTAATTAGGGAATTAATCCGAATTTTCGGAAAAAGGATATATGTGGAATTTAAATTTTTTTTCGGAAATTTATTCCGAATTTCGGAAAATGGATAAAGGGCGGAAAGTGAAATTGGGATTTAAAAACTTCCTGAAGTAAGGAAAATGTTATCAGTGATAACAGTACAGCTGGAAACAGTCAGACAGAGGTATGGTACATGGAGGTTACCAGGACAGTCAGTAATTGACAGTTGTGTTGCCTTGATGGCAACGGCATGGATTGAGTCAGTTTACTTAGTGTTGGCATATTTTATGGATTGGCATACTAGACCGGACTACTATAGACCCTATATGATGTTTTAGGGTAGTTGTGGTAGGTAACTGTGCGGTTCAGACTTAGCTTCCACAGTATACATGTGACTGGTATGCGCCTTGTTGTACCTGGACACATGTTGCCGAATCTTGGAGTTACAGATTGACAATGACTGTAGGGGCGTGAGCTTCTATGGAAGTTGTTGGTAGAGGACTCCTTGGGACGGTGGCTGAGTCGACCTCTTCTGGTCCACGAGTATAGGCCTGCGCGCCTGAGAGTGGCAGCGGCAGGGGTGACTCGCCAGGGTGTCTCACGTTGGCTAGAGATCTATGTGACGGGTTTGTCTATAGTCTCCAGAAGATTGATTGACGAGAGACGCTGCGGTGTCGGGTGCTAGGCGCCATGCGTGCGCAGAGATGGGCGTGTCCCGCTGGCATGCTACCTGGGAGCACAGAGGAGAGCTACTCTGTTGTGACTGGGGGTGACTGTGGATGGTCAGAGTCTGGAACTGAGAGTGCCTTCCCACCATACATTGTTATGCTGTATTCCTATACTCTTGCTATTATCCTTCTCTTGCATGTGAATTCTTACTAGCTGTCTTTCCTACTGGGCGTAGCTCATTCCGTTATTATCTATATTTTTCCAGCAGCTCGGCAGACTTGACGCCACCCAGATTAGGTGGGATTATGGTCAACAGGCTAGTGGAGGATATCTGATCTATGATTTTTTTTGAGACATTTTGGTTAGTGTGATTGATACTATTGGATGTATTCAGGGAAACTGTTCTTCTTATGTCATTTAATATGTGAGGGTGATCCTAACTTATGTATCTGGTTGGATGATATTGTACTTGTTGGACTTGGATCTTATTCTTGTGATGTATTTCCATTCATTGTTTACTTTATTGTCTTGGTGGCATGGTGTGTGGAGTGCCATATTTTATCGGAGGATGTTATGTATTTTATTTTTGATGGTGAGGTCATTACATGACTATGGAACTTAACATTGGGGGTTCAGACTTCTATTAGACCGGTTCTCCTATCGGTATGGGTTAGGAGTATTGGGTCTAGTAGGAGTAACATTGCGCGAGTCCATCTGTTAATTCAGGAGTCATGAACCTGATTTGACGGTGTACCCGGGAGATGGGATCCACATTGTTAAGGAAAGTAGGTGTGTAATGATGTGTTATATCCTATGTTTTTCGTAGGCTACTCAGGTTGGTATGGGACGATCTGAGCTGTCTATATGCAAAAAAAAAAAAAATTTATGCCAAAATCAGCCTAGAAAATATGGGGTGTAACAAGAGTGGTATCAGAGCCCTAGGTTAAGATAGTGGGGCTAGACATATATAGGAGTTCAACCCAAGGTGGGGAGAACTGTGGATTCTTTTATTTACTATAGTAGTCCATATGCCAATTGCCAAATGACGACTCTAATGCCGGATTAGTTGCTTTTGACAGTATGGCTGGTACCAGGAGACTTTCCGCTCGTGGAGCAGCTAGAGGCAGACCTGTATCTACTACTCCTACCCCAGAGACGAGCCCAGCATTGCCAGTTGAGCCAGCCGTGGATCGTTCGATCGATGCCTTCATGCGGTTGCGTCCGCGGAGCTTCAGTGGGTCGGCTGACCCAGCGGTGGCTGATGACTGGATGGCTCATATGCTTGAGCTGTTTGATGCCTTGGGATGTCCGTTCGGCAAGAGGGTAGTACTTGCTGCTCTAGTATTGGAGGGAGAGGCTGCTACCTGGTGGAGAGGCCAGCGGCGCGCCATGTTTGGGGAGGCCCAGAACAGCGAGATAGCATGGGAAGACTTTGTTGAGACATTCAGGGAGTGCTACATTCCGGCTTCTGCCATGTCTCAATTCAGGAGGGAACTTATACAACTCAGGCAGGGCCAGATGTCAGTGAATGAATACTTATCGAGATTCACTTATCTGGCGAGGTATGCCGTAGAGCTGGTACCATCTGAGGAGCGCAGATGTGAAATGTTCTTAGAGGGACTACGTCCTATGCTGCAGCGTCAGTTGGTTGTGAGCCAGTTTGTCAGATTTCGTGACTTGGTGGAGGCTGCGAGATCCGTTGAGCTTATTGACATCCGGATGGAGGCCCAGAGAAAGGATCACAACAAGAGGAAGGAATTCAGAAATGCCCAACAGAACGAAAAGGGCAAGAGACACATAGTTCACAGTGGTACTCAGGAGGGCGTGTTCCAGCCACGGCCTATTTCCGAGAGGCCAGTGCAGCAGACAGGTACTCGGACTGGGGGGATTATTTGCTACAACTGTCAGCAGCCAGGACACATAAGGAACGACTGCCCTGAATGGAAGAAACAGAGGATCACAGGACCAGTTGGTTCATCTGGGGGACAGCCCAGAGTATTTCCATTGACTCAGCAGCAGGCTTCAGAGTCACCAGAGGTGATCACAGGTATGCTTTATTTTGGCAACATGTAGTGTGTGACTTTGTTTGATACTGGTGCATCTCATTCTTTTGTTGCTGAGAGGATTTGGAATCAGATATCAGGATCCAAGGGTTATTTAAAAGAACCCTTACTGGTTAGGCTTCCTGATGGGAAAGAGATTCCCACTATTCAGAAGATTGATGGGTCTATTCTGATTAGTGGACACGAGTTCGTGACAGAGTTGATATGTGTACCACTAACAGAGTTCGACATCATCTTAGGGATGGATTGGTTGTGCTACCATGCAGTGGTTCTGGATTGTTGGGAGAAGAAGGTTAGGATCAGGGTGTCTGGTTCGGATGATGTGATATACTTTGGTCTGAACATGCAGATTCCCCTGATCTCAATTCTTCAGGCAAAGAGACTAGTGAGTAAGGGTTGTACTGGTTGGTTGGCTTATGTGACAGATAGTTAAGCCACCACTACCCCTTATGTCAAATATTCTAGTGGTGGGAGACTTCCCTATGGTCTTTTCAGAGGAATTTCCTGGACTTCCACCAGCTAGGGAAGTGGAGTTTCGATTGATTTGAGGCAAAGGAGATGGTTGGAATTGATAAAAGACTATGAGCTGGAGATAAATTACTGCGAGGGTAAGGCTAATCCTGTTGCTGATGCTTTAAGCAGGCATGTAGTTGTGCATACTATGTTAGTCTGTGACTCTATACTAGACTTGGATTGGGATGTTGAAAGATGTCAGGAACAGTTGTCTATTCAGAGACTGGTTCACAGACTCAGCTCGTTGACTATTCGGGCTGACTGGTTATCTGAGATGCGTGATCTTCAGCTTTGTGATGAAGAGCTGAAGGAGAAGTTTGAGTTGGCATCGCAGGGATTGGGAGGAGACTTTGCTCTCAGAAACGACATTTTGACTTTCAGGGGTCGCTGGTGTGTGCCATCACATCAGGAGTTCAAGAAGAGGATCCTTCGAGAGGCTCATTATGGAACTTTGGCTATGTACCCTGCATAAGTCAAGATGTACAGGAATTTGAGGAGTCTTTTCTGGCGGAGAGGTTTGAGAGCAGGATATTGCGGAAAAGTGGCCGGAACTTCTTGCTGAATTTCGATGGCGAAATTCCTGATAAGGTGGGGAGATTGTTATACCCGGTAAAAATTATATGTTTAATCTTCAATAATTAAATTATGGCTTGAATGATTTCAGATCGACAATAGGATGAGCCAGGAGCTTAATTGGAGGCTGTTGGAATTTCTGAAATTTTCTGGGCATTTTTCGGAGCACCGAGGAAATTTTTAAGTAATTTTCCCTGTTTAATTGGATTTATTGGATTTTTTGGAAATTCGAAAATCTATTTAAATCGGTCCATTAAATCTTTAAACAGGGAATTTGGTTTTTACCGCGCGTGAACCAGACCGGAGCGGTTCATCGAAGGCGGAGGCGGTTCGCCGAGTGCGTTTGCGCATGCGGTGGGATAAGCCACGGATAAGCGGATCGGACGGACGAGATCAGCGGAGGAGATTAACCAGCTGATCGGGTTTAAGCGGCGTTATTAGAAGGTCAACCGGCACTTAATGGGTTCTTAACGGGTTATTACCGGTTTAAGCTGGGTATTTAACCCGATTAATTTCGGCTGTTAGGGTTTTCGAGCGGTGGCCGGAGACGAGGTTTTCGCGGCGAACGGCGATATTTTCCGGCAGCCTTTCAAGGGGCTTTTTGTACCTGGAGGTTCGCGGGACCGAGGAGAATCGATTGGTGCCGGTTTCGTTCGGCGAAGAGCAGCGGTGGGTCGCGTGTGAGCTTCACCGTCGCCGGAGAAGAAGGTAGGAAATTCAGTTTAAATTTCGTTAATTAGCGAATTGAAAATATGGATTACTTTGCAATTAACTACCAGAACATGTGAATTGTGTTTTTCTGAAAGTGATTAATGCAAATTATTGATTTCAGCATTTTAGGGTTTTCGGAAAAATTATACCCGTCAAATTGGAAATTTTACCGAGAAATTGATGATTCTATTATGGGCTTTAACCATGTTAAGATTGTATCAAATGCTGAAAATTGTTTAATTTCATAGATTGTTTGTTTAATTTCATAAATTGTTAAATGAGGATCGGATGAAAACTTCGGCGGAAAATTTGATTGAATCTTAGAAATTAGTGGCATTATTGACAAATTAGGATAGTATGAACATCGGATTTTGCTTCTCCTTGATCTCGGTCGCCGAAAATCGACGGGGAAAACGGAATTTCCCGGAGGAATCGTCGGCTAGGGTTTTGCGGGCGTTAGACCGAGAAAGGAGAAGGGTTTAGATAATTACAAATTTAATTAAGTAATTAATGGTATTTAAGCTATTTTATTAGTAATTAAAATAAATCCAATTAACGGATTAATAAGAAATTGATTCGGCGTAGACGAACGGCGCGAAAGCCGAACCGGCAGCGAAAACCGGTTCAGCGGGAGTCGACGCGGACGAACGGCGCGGCGCGGAGGAGAGAGAAGCGGAAGGAAAATTCGGAAATTTATTATTAATCCGAATTTTTGGAAATAAAAAGGATAAGCGAAAAATTTAATTCGGGAATTAATCCGAATTTTCGGAAAAAGGATATATGTGGAATTTAAATTTTTTTTCGGAAATTTATTCCGAATTTCGGAAAATGGATAAAGGGCGGAAAGTGAAATTGGGATTTAAAAACTTCCTGAAGTAGGGAAAATGTTATCAGTGATGACAGTACAGCTGGAAACAGTCAGACAGAGGTATGGTACATGGAGGTTACCAGGACAGTCAGTAATTGACAGTTGTGTTGCCTTGATGGCAACGGCATGGATTGAGTCAGTTTACTTAGTGTTGGCATATTTTATGGATTTGCATACTGGACCGGACTACTATAGACCCTATATGATGTTTTAGGGTAGTTGTGGTAGGTAACTGTGTGGTTCAGACTTAGCTTCCACAGTATACATGTGACTGGTATGCGCCTTGTTGTACCTGGACACATGTTGTCGAATCTTGGAGTTAGAGATTGACAATGACTGTAGGGGCGTGAGCTTCTATGGAAGTTGTTGGTAGAGGACTCCTTGGGACAGTGGCTGAGTGGACCTCTTCTGGTCCACGAGTGTAGGCCTGCGCGCCTGAGAGTGGCAGCGGCAGGGGTGACTCGCCAGGGTGTCTCACGTTGGCTAGAGATCTATGTGACGGGTTTGTCTATAGCCTCCAAAAGATTGATTGACGAGAGACGCTGCGGTGTCGGGTGCTAGGCGCCATGCGTGCGCAGAGATGGGCGTGTCCCGCTGGCATGCTACCTGGGAGCACAGAGGAGAGCTACTATGTTGTGACTGGGGGTGACTGTGGATGGTCAGAGTCTGGAACTGAGAGTGCCTTCCCACCATACATTGTTATGCTATATTCCTATACTCTTGCTATTATCCTTCTCTTGCATGTGAATTCTTACTAGCTGTCTTTCCTACTAGGCGTAGCTCATTCCGTTATTATCTATATTTTTCCAGCAGCTCGGCAGACTTGACGCCACCCAGATTAGGTGGGATTATGGTCAACAGGCTAGTGGAGGATATCTGATCTATGATTTTTTTTAAGACATTTTGGTTAGTGTGATTGATACTATTGGATGTATTCAGTGAAACTGTTCTTCTTATGTCATTTAATATGTGAGGGTGATCCTAACTTATGTATCTGGTTGGATGATATTGTACTTGTTGGACTTGGATCTTATTCTTGTGATGTATTTCCTTTCATTGTTTACTTTATTGTCTTGGTGGCATGGTGTGTGGAGTGCCATATTTTATCGGAGGATGTTATGTATTTTATTTTTGATGGTGAGGTCATTACATGACTATGGAACTTAACATTGGGGGTTCAGACTTCTATTAGACCGGTTCTCCTATCGGTATGGGTTAGGAGTATTGGGTCTAGTAGGAGTAACATTGCGCGAGTCCATCTGTTAATTCAGGAGTCATGAACCTGATTTGACGGTGTACCCGGGAGATGGGATCCACATTGTTAAGGAAAGTAGGTGTGTAATGATGTGTTATATCCTATGTTTTTCGTAGGCTACTCGGGTTGGTATGGGACGATCTGAGCTGTCTATATGTAAAAAAAAAAAAAAAATTTATGCCAAAATCAGCCTAGAAAATATGGGGTGTAACAACACTACTCACATCCACAAACACACATACAAGTGCACAAACATGCACACATGCATGCACACAAAAACATGAACATGCATACCCATGCACATGCACACACAAATGCACATGCACTTGCACAAGTATGGAGACACATAAACAAAGGCTGACACATTTACACACACATGCACATCGACATGCACTTGTACATGATCGCAAATGCATACAAACAGGTACACATATATACAAACACACATACATGGACACACATGCACAGTCATTCACACAAGCACACGCACATATACATACACACACATAAGTATGCACAAATGTGCATGCATGCACACACATGCACACCTATAATCACACACAAATGTATATAGACACATGCACTCATGCACCCATACAAATGCTCATGTGCATGTGCATAGACCTATATAGAAATGCAAGAACACACACAAATGCATGCACAAAGACTTGCAAACAATCATGTAGGAGCACACACACACACACTCACCCACACACAAAGATACATAAACATGTACACAAACAAACATGTGTGAATGCACACACATGCATATAAATGCATGCAATACTTATGCGCACACACATGCATGTTCACGCTTGCACAAATTAATGCACTCATGCACACACATACAGATGCATACACACATGCACAGAAGCACACATAAATGTATGCATAAGCACATGTATGCACATACACATGGATGCATATGCACACAAAAATAAACACACACACATGTACTCACAATCACACACATACACAGGCATACACATACAAAGGCACACATGCATAAGCACACACATTCACACAGCCAGACACACACATGCATAAAAAAATGCAATTAAAAATATATAAACAAATGCTCACATTTACACACATGCGCTTGTGCACACAAATACACATGCACTCAAAAAAATACACCTTCACACATACTGACAAAAACACACATATACACATGATTGCACATGTGCACATGCTGACAAACACACACACGCACCTACACACATGCACATGCAAAGACACATAAAACACATACACACACATGCACACTCATGCACCTACTCACACACACATACTTACAAAATGCACACACAAATAGACGCACATATGTATACATGAAAACACACATAACTATAACGGCATACATGGTCTCATACACAAGCATGTACACACATAGGCACACACACACTTATGCAAAGCTCATACATATAGATATGCACACACATGTGTGCGTGCATACACACGTACACATACATGCACACATACACAAAAACACACATGCATATATACACCAATACACATGCACATGCAAAGCACATAGATGAATGCATGCACATAAATGCACATGCATGCACCCACACACACAAAAGCACACACATATTCATCCGCACACCCCCTATGAACAAAAACCCACCATACACACTAACACACACACACATGCACATGCACACATGTACATACACATGCCTTCACACAGACAAGAACACAAAAACATACACACGAATGTGTATAGATAAATTCACACACATTCACCCACCCACTTACAAACAGACACATACACCTGTGCTTACACACATACGCACATGCACATGCACGCACTCATGCACTAGAGGCACAAGCACACACATGTGCAAAAAAATGCACACACACACTCATACATGTATGCACATACACACACACTTGTATAAGCACTTGCATATATATACACACACATACTGACACAATCATGCACACATACATTCACATGCACAAATAAGCACACACACATGCACATGGAAATACACTCACATATACACACATATATACATATACACACATTCACAAAGGCATGTGCATGCTCAACATAAATAAGGGCACACATACCTGAAATCAAATATATTGATGCACACACACGTATACTTTGTGCATGCACTCACACATGCACATTATTGAACACATGCACGCACACAAGCTCACATGCACCAATATACAAACATGTGCACACACATATGTAAACACAAACAAATGCATGCATATACACACATGCACAAAGACATGAGCACCCACATAGCTACATCTAAATGCATGCACACATGCATGCACACAAAAACAAGCACAAATACACACACAAACACATACATTTACATAAGCATGCACAAATGAATACACAAATCTATAAAAAATAGACATGTCAATAGAAACTCGCACACACACATAATCAAATGCATGCAAACACACACATACACACAAAGACATGGACACAAATAGATGTAGACACATGCACACTCACATGCAAATACAGTCATGAACACACAAACATGCACACACATGCATTCACACACACACATGGACACTTAGACATATGCACATAAGCTCACATGCACACAAACACACACACATTGAACACACTTCTACAACAATATGCACACACAAACATGTTGACAAATGTACAAGCACAAACACACATACACACGCACACATGCACATCAACATGCAAGCACATAGACCCTTATACATGCACACAAAAACACACACACAGAGTGTAAGCTTGCACAAGCACACATACCCATTGGCATAGATATGCAATTACACAAGCATATGCACTTGCACACAAGCACCAACACACAAACACACACACATGTACCCATCTACACACATGCACACCTATGCGTACCTTCAAACACACATCACTATGCAAACACAAGCACATGCACACGGACATACACATGCTTATACTCAAATGCACATGCATAAAAAATACACATGCATACACACATGCAAGCACAACAATATGAATAGACACACTCTCACACATGCACACACACACACAAGCACACACATGCACACACACACACACACGTGCACATAGATACACACACATGCATATGCATGCTCCCACGCACATGCATTAACATAGCCCTAATTGCACACACATACAATTGTGCAAATGCATGTACGAATGCACACACATACACACACGTGCATAATAACACATACATGTACACACATGCTAAGATCTATGCACTCATGCTTACACACTCAACCATAAATATGAACACATACACAAAATTACACACACATTCACATACATATACACAAAAGCACATACACACACACACACACGCAAACATATGTATACACACATGGATAAACATATGCACACACATGAACAAAGACTACAGCACACCCATACACAAATACACACACATATACAGACACATACCCACACACACTGACACAAACACACACAAAGATGCACACACACGAACACAAAGACACACACATGCACACACCTACATGCACAAATGTATGTTCATACACATAAACAACCATTCACATGCACACACACACATGCACATGCACACATAAGTAAAGATACATGCATCCACACTCCCATATAAGGAAACATGCACACAAACTCACTCACAGGTACAAACACATGTGCATGCACACTTAGAAACAGAAACACATGCATGCATACACAAATGCACGTACACACACACATATGCATACTCATATGCTCACACACAAACACACTCATGAATAACCACGTGTGCATGCACTTGCATGCACACACACACATGTTAACTTGCACATAATACTTGCACAATCAAAAGTGCAAATATGTGTAATACATAACCAAAGATACTCACATAAACACACGCACACACATGTGGACATGCATGCAAACATATACAAGAATGTACAAACAGAGACTTGCATAATCACACACAGCCCCCACTCACATTTGTACGAATTCTCATACACATGTGCCCCAAGCACACACACAGAGGCGCCCAAGTGGACACACACAAATCTCAACACACACCCATACATACATAAGAACACACACACATGCATACATAAATACCCTCGCACACATGCACACACATGCCCACAAACCCATCGACATGCATACACATGCACTTTCACACACATGCATACAGATGCACTTTCACACACTTGCATATGCACATAGCCACACACATGCATGCACATGGCAACACACAAACATGCACACACACACACACACTCACATGCAAAATCAAAATACATAGATAAGCCACACATGCATAAGAGCAAACAAGAAAATAAATGCATAAGAACTCACAAACACATGTGAACACATGTAAGCACAAGCACACTAACACACACCCACACATATGCACATGCAAAAACACAAATGCATAGCACACACATTCTCACATGCATGTCCATATACATGCATATGCATGCACACACAGACCCACTTAGATGAACACACATGCACACAAACATACATACACAAAGAATAGAAAGACACACAAACACGTATGCACCCATGCACACCTAACCACACCTGCACACACACATTTACAGACTAGCACCAACACACACACACACATGCACATGCACACACATGCACACACACATGCACATGCACACACATGCACACACATGCACACACACATGCATACACAAGCACACATACATGCATGTAAACATCCAAACTCATATGCACACATGCACACTTACAAGAAGACATGCACAAATATAAGTACATGCTTACACATATACCCACTTACACACATACATGCATCCACACACAAAACACCCACATGTGCACACACATCAGCAAACTCATGCACACACATACAAACACACGTGTGCATGCATGCACATGCACATACACTCCAATACACAAACACCCATATGCACACACATATGCACTCACAAATACACACACATAGACACTCACACACAGACATACACAAATGCACAAATGCATGTGGGTAAGCACACACACATGCCCACACCCTCACACATTGATGCACAAACTATCACACTTGCTCACATACAGGAATAAGCATAAATGAACAGAAATGCACACACTTATACGCATATAAACTCACCCTCACACCTACGCACACAAACACAAATGCGAACACATGCAAACCCACAAATGCACACACATGCAAATGGAAATACACACTGGCACACACTTGCATACATCCACACTTGCATGTAGATACACACACACATGCTTAAATTCCCACACACACATATATCCTCATGTGCACACACACATACACTTGCACACAAGCACATGAATGCTTATAGTGATGCACACAAGCACATGAACACACACACACACATGCATGCACTTGTAGACATGCATTCATTGTTTCTTACACATAAGTAGGCACACATAGATAAGCATGAACACACACATGCACATGCACATGCACACACACACACACACACATACATGAACATAGAGAAAAATACATGCACACACACACACACCCCGATACACAATCCCGTACACAAACATATGAACATATGAGCACATTCACAAACACACTCTCTCACACAAACACATGCACATAGGTATGCACACACTCATGAGGATGTAAACACACCCACATGCACACAAATATACATGCATAGGCACACATGCATGCACACACACACATGATCATTCACATGCATGCACACAATAATGCATGTATAGACACATGCACACGCATGAATGCAAGCATGCAAATGCACACACACATACACATGGACACCCAAATGCATTCACATGCACAGACATGCATGCACACACAAACACATACAAAGGCATGCAAACACACCGACAGTCATGGACACACAAACATGCAATGTACACTCATACTCACACACACGTGAGCGACCATATGTACACATGCACATGCACACATGCAAGCATACCCAAGCACAAAAATGTGCTCACACCTGCACACACACACAAACTGACATGCACACATGAACACAAACACACACACACATTTACCCATAAACACACTCACACTTATGCACACATACACATGCATGCACTTGCTCACACACACACACACACATGCATAGTCAAACACACTTGTACATGTGCACCCATCTGGTCACTAACATGCCCACTTACATGGAAACACAAGTACATATGCACACTCAAATGGTCACACAAGTACACATACACACACACACACACACATGCTTAATCACACAGACACTTGCACACACATGAACAAATAAAACCACATGCACCCATGCTTGCACACATGCACACATGGAAAAAGCACAAAGACACACACGTACACACACACGTGCTCAAACAAACAATGTACATACACTAAGATGCCTCACACACAAAACATACATATGCACACATACATATGAAAACACACACACACACACGCAAATGCATAGGCACATTCACATAGAAAAACATATGCATAGACACATGCACCCTCATAGACACACATGTTAGCACATAAAGATGCCCACATGTGCACATACACATACACACACATGCACATACATTCATGTAGACACTTGCATATGTACACCCATATTCTTTCACACATTTAAGTGCACACATATGCACACACACACACACACAAGCATGCATGCTCACAACCATGCACAAACATGCACATGTATTCACACATACATTCACAAAAAAACACATAAGCACATGCACAAACAAACAAAAACATGGATATGCACACACACACCCATGCACACGAACACAAAAAAATGCATGCAGACATAGCTGCAAGTACACCCACTCACATTCACACACTCGCACAAGTACACATGCACACAAGCATGCACATTCACACATGCACACACTTGAACATGCTTACACACATATGCACACACATAGACACAAATGCACATTCACACACGCACACACATGAACATGAAACACATTTACATGTGTCCATGTGCACACCCATGCACAATGGTGCACAAAAACACATATGCACATACACAAATGCACCCACATACACATCCACAGATACAAGCACACATACACACACACACACAAGCACTCCAACATGCATATGTGTGCATGTGTAAATGGATGAACACACACACACACATACACACACATATTAGCATAGGTAGAAACTAGAGCAAATACACACACACATATACATGCACTCATGCACATATATATGCACACACAAATACACAGATACACACATGCATGCACATACACACACAGAGACACACGAATGCACACATTATAAGAGAACATACACACACCCATGTAGATATACTTACACTTAGACACAAGCACACATTCAAATGCACACACACATGCACACACAAAGGTTCACATGCAAGCACACCCACGTACACACATGTACATAAACAAATGTACACACATGTGTATATATAAACATACATGCATGTGCACTCATAGATATATATATATACACACATGCACACACATACACACATGTACAAGCACACTTGCATGTAAGCATATGAGCATGGACAAAAACTAACACACACATACATGCACACATATGCACACAAATTTACACATGTTCTACCTCACATACATACACAGATAAAAACATGAGTAAGAACACAAAAGTATGCACACACAATCGAACATGCACACATGTACATACCAAAATACTCACATGAACATGAACACACACATGCATGCATACCCAGCTACATGCACATACATATACATGACAAATATATGGACACTCTCTCACACACACACATATATGCACACATCCACACATGCATGTGCACACACACCCACACCCACACATGTATGCATAAGAATACACACATACCCAATCACATGCATGTGTGCACACACACACACACTCACTCACACAAACATGCATGTGCATAAGCACATGCACACATACCCGCACACATGTGCACACACATGCATATATACACACAAACAAAGACACACAAATGCATATGAACACATACACACACACATGCACAAGCACATACGTAGACACACACATGATCCAATGCACCCCCATATTGCCAAACATGCACATGCACCCATAGACAAACACATTTGCATATGTGCACACATACTCACAAAAGCAAGCACGCACATTTTCATGCGCATAAACATGCACACCAATGCTTTACCCCCATAACTATATGCATGTGCACATATATACATGCACTTGTGCACACACAAACCCCTATACACAGGCAAGCATACATACACACACAAACATAGGAACACAAGTACACATGCACACACATAGTCACACATACAAATGAGCACACATGCCCACACTAATACACATATGCACCCACACATACAAAAGCACATGCACCAACACACACACATTAGAACATAAGCATGCACAAACATGCACACACACATAGGAACACTTGTACACATGCAAACACACACAAGCCTGTACACACAAATGCATAGACACACCATACACATGCACAAATGCATGCATAGAACACACACACATGTGCACACACATGGACACATGCACATGCATGTGAATGCTCACATGCGCACACATGCAAATACACACAAGCACAAATATACATACACATGCACACAAACACCCACACACACATGAACACATCCATACACACAAATGCATGCACACACAAATGCATACGTACACACATAGGCACACACAAAAACTTAAACACACATACACGAACACCAACATAGTCATACACAATAAAACACACATACATAGATACATAGAAATACATGCAAGCACATATATGCACATGCACATGCAAGCACATGCACAAGTACAACATATATATGCATGCACACACACATGCACACACATGCATGCAAGTTTGTATGAACTTATACAAACAAGAGCACAGATGCACCTGAACAAGTGCATAACTAGTACACGCACACATTCATACACACATGCATGCATGAAAACACTCACATGAATAGAAATGCACACACATGTGTGCACATGCTCATAGAAACACCCAACACACATACCCACACACATGCACACACAAATAATATACACACACCCATGCATGAGCATAGATGCACACACAGAGACACTGACATGCACCAACACACACACGTAGACACTCACATGCAAACACACACCCATATATGCACATACACACACAGACGAACTTATGCACATGCATGCATGCCCACATGTTTGAACAAATGCCACACACATGCAACCACACACTAATAATGTAACACATGAACCTACACATGCATATGAACATATAAAGACATGCACAAACATATCCACATGCTCACTCATAGAGACACAGATTCACATGCACAAACTCATGAACAAATGCAAATGCATGCACACACACGTGCACACAAACATACACAAAATAGCTACATAGACACATTCATACACATAGGTAGTTGCACAAGAACACACATACTTGCATGCACACCCACACTCACCCCTTGCTCCCCCTGCCCTACCCCCCCCACACACACACATGCATACACATGATCACATGCATTCACGCTCATGCACACATTCACAAACACTCATGTAGATGCATATACTCACAATGATGCTCAAACTTACAAACATAGCCATGTAAATACATGCATCCACACGTGCACAAAAATTCACACAAATACACACACAAAGGCACACAGCATAAAACAAACATAGGCACATGCACATGCAAATATGTACACAAATGCACATGTATGTATACACATGCACACACATACACTCCCACACACCCTCATATGCAGACTCATGCTCAAAAACATATGCATAGACAAACAAATGTAAAAGATTGCACACATGCACGTGCACACACACACACACACAAATGCATGCACAGATACACACACAAAGCCAACCACACGTAGACACATATGCATGAACATGCACACAAATAGACACACATATGCACAAACATAAACACATATGCATGCGCCTACACACATACACACGTGTGTGCATTCACACACACATGCGTGTACACACAAAAATATGAAAAATCACACATAGTCACACAGGTAAAATCCCACGCACAAAAATCTACACACGCAAGCACGCACATGCACCCACTTATGTACACACATACACATGATCATGAATGCACACACAAACACACGTTGACTCACACACATACATACACACATCAAACATATAGAGGCACAAGCACATACACACTTAGGTACACACACACAAACACAAATGCACTGACACACACATAATTGCACACAAATAGGAAATCATGCATGCACACAAACAAATGCATAAATGCATATGAAGGCATGTACATATAAATACATAAGCACAAACACATGCATGTAAAAACCCATACAAACCCTTACCTACAAATAAAGTTGCATGCACGCACACACACACAGGCACATGCAAGCACACATGCACACAACACATGCCCACACAAGTCACACATGCATGCCTGCACACACACACATACATGCACACACATGAATACACATAAAAGCACACTCTGGCACACATGCACACACCCATGCACATACACCAAAGTACACACACAAACCCATAACCAAACATGCACACACACATGAAAACATAACCACAAGCACATGCACAAACATACATGTAGAAATGCACCATGCACACAACAAACAAACCCACATGCCTACAAACATATGCACATTTTCACACACAAAACATGCATAGATGCACATGCATGGAATCACATGCACACACATGAGCTTGCATGCACTTAAGCACTCATGCACAAACACATACACACGTATGCACACAAATGCACACATAGACACATATGAACAATTGTAAACAGACATATAAAAACACATATGCTTGTAGACACACATGAAAACACATGCTTACATGCACATATGCACACATGTAAAAATAGGCTCATAAACACATATCCTTGTGCATAAGCACATGTACATGCACACACATGTAGACATGCTCAAACACACACATGTACACACACATACATATGCACACACACGTGTATATAAATGCACATATGTATGCACACATGCATATGAACTCACTTGCATGTAAACATGCTCCCACACACACTCGCATGCACAAGCACATGAACACACATGCACCTACACCAACATACACACATGTGAAAGTGAAATACACACCTACATGCATGTGCATACACATGAATGCATGCACAAACACACATAGGGATACACACCAACACATGCAAACATACACATGTGCCTGCACACTCACCTACATAGATGTGCATGCATACACACATGCACAGACACACACACACACACATATACACACACTTAGATGCACCCATACATACAAACACAAGCATCAAAATTCACAACTCCATGCAAACATGCACAAATTACACATGCACGCACACAAAAACCCACACACACGCACATGCATATGCATGCACACATAAAACCAACACACACATACACATGCACATGCATAAATACATGACATGAACATACACACACACACATATACACATGCATGTGCGTATCCACACATACATACTTGCACACACAAGCACTAGGCACACACAAACAAGAACATGCATGCCCATGCGTAAGCACAGGCACACACATGTACACATACAAATACAAACTAGCCTACAAACATGAGCACGTGCACACACACATCCACAGTCACACACATGCATGCATAGCAATAACACAAGCACATACAAGCTTGCATGCATGCACACACACACACACTCACACTGCAAACACACACACACAAATGTAGATGTAAACACATGCACATGCACACCTCACACACATAAGCACACTCATATACACTCACACAGACAAAAAAAGACACACAAGTACTGCATGCATAGAACAACCCAAGCACTGACAAAGTTGTAAACATGCACACACAATCACACACTTGTTCACACAAAAACTATGTACATGGATTGACACACATGTGCACACACACAACTACATACACATATACACACGCATACACACATGTGCAACACATGCACACACACATGCAAGAACATGTGCACATAGGCACTTATGTACACAAACATGTGCACTTACAAAAATGCAAGCATGAATGCAGACACACACCCACACATAGGCACACGAAAACATCTACACTCATACTCTTGCACACATAAACATGCACATGCTGGCAAACATGCATATGTGTAAGCATACATGCACATACACACACAAATACTCAACAATAAACAAACACAAGAACACAAATGCGCACACACACACACATATTCATACACACATGGATAAACACATACACACACAAACATGTACATGCATAAACACACATACATGAAAACACATAGGAACACGAAAGGACAAATACACATGCAAACAAACAAACATCCAAGCATGCATTCACACATGCAAATAAGAACACACACACACATATACTTGCACACACACATGCATATGCACAAGCATGGACACATGCATGCACACTCTCTCGCACACTTAAAAGCACACACACTTTCCACAAGCATACACACATGTGCTCATACACACACAAACATGCACCCATGTACATATGTACGTCCATATACACATAAATGTACATGCACTCACACACACATACACTCATGCAAGCACACACACACATACTCGCAAGCACACATGCATGCATAGTGGCACACACATGATAACATGCATGCACACACACACACACAACACACACATATGAAAATACACAAACACATGCACACATACCCAAGCACATGCACACACACACACATATATGCACACAAACCCACATACACCCACACACTTATGCCTATGCCCATATAGGTGAACACACTCATGTACACACACACAACCAAACATACATACACACATGTGCACACACAAAAGTACAAATATGAGCATGCATGCATGCACAACACACACACACACATAAGCACCTATACGTATACACCCACAAGCTTGCATGCATACTTACACATGCACAAATGCAAGGACCCATGCACGAACAAGCACATCTCGTGCATACAAACACATGCACACACACACATATCCAAGCATACAAGCATACATATAGACACATGTGCATATGCACGTGCACACATACAAATAAATTGATCACACATAGGCAAACAGATGCATGCACACACATGCATATACACATGTAAATGCATACATGCATGCATGTACATAGACAAACACTGAGACAAGCACATATGCACATAAGTGCCAACAAATACACACCCAGGAACACATGTGCATTCAAACATATACATTAACGTATACACACACACACCAGCAGAAACACACAAAAAGAAGGTCACACACATACATGTACTGACACTCATGCAAATATACATACATAGACACACACATGACCTTGCACACACTAACACAAGTACACATGTGTACACAACATAATTGCAAACAAACATAAACTTGCATACATGCACATGTTAATGCACACATGGTCAGAGATGTGCATAAAGTAAAACATGTATGCACACAAACTCACACACACAAGCAGATGCACACGTACACACACTTGCACACATACACATACATGCACACATGCAGATGTATTTGCACACATACATGCACACATATGCACTTGAACTTTCATGCACATTCATACACACACCGAAGCACACACAAACCTATATAGGCACATACACCCATACACATGCATGATCAAATACTCCAACATGCACACACAAACACAAGCATACACATATGTATAGTCGTGTGGATACACACACATTTACATGCACACACCCCAACACAAACATATACACAAAAACACATACATGCACATACACACATACAAATAGAACAACCCACTTGCACACAAATGTCACACACTCACTTAAGGACACAAACTTGCACATAAGCTTGCAGACAACCAACACACAAAACAATACACATGCGTATTGCTACATGAGCACATGCACATACACACAAGCACACATACATGCATGTGCAAGCACACTCACATGCACTCACACATATAGATATGCACACATGCACACACACACAAACATAAGCACTCACATGCACCCAAACTCTCATATGAATATGTACACACACACACACATGCATACACACACATATGTGAACATATACATGCTTACAAGCACACAAACAATAAAACATGCATGCACACACAAATGCACATGCACTTGCACCCCTATGCACACACACACACACACACAAATGCATACACACACATATATGAATATCTATATGCCCAGAAGCACACAAACAATAAAACATGTATGTACATATAAATGCACATGCACTTGCATGCCTATGCACACATAGCACACACAAATGTATACCCAAACACATGTACACACAAAAACATACCCATACACACATGCACACTTACACATACACACACACACACACACGTATGAATGTATTCACATATTTACATGCACACATATACACTTGCACATGCATACACACACATATACATATACACATTTACACACACATACATATTTATACATGCACACACAAATCCATAAACACAAGCATACACATATGCACACACACATAGGCATGCATATGCACATACACAGATATGTATGCATACACATGCTTGAAAACACATACAATAACACACACACATACAACCCCACACTGGCATACAAAAAAGCAAACATGCACATATACATGATGCACACATATGCAAGCATGTACACAAACATGAACACACACATATTTTTATAGACACATGCATGCATACACAAACACGTGCTCAAACAAATGCATACATAAGCACACTCACATGAACTCATAAATGCAAACAAGCACAAATGCACTGACATGAAAAAAAAATCCCCAACACACACACACACACAGACATGACACACATATGCATATGCAAACACATTTACACGTGCACCCACACACATATAGACATAGGTACACAAAAACACAAACATGCTCACATGCACACACACACTCATGATCACAAACACATACACACAAGCACAAACACTTGCAAAAATGTGCACACACATGCAAACACCTTTGCACACATAAACATGCACACACTTTCATAATCAAACACACATGCCCATGACATAAGCATACACACACTTGTAACACATCTACACATGCCCTCATGCACAATACATATACACACATGCATACGCAAACACATACACACATTCACACACATGAACTCACAAACACACATGCATGCACCCACACACATGCATGTACGTGAATGCTCAGAAAAACTTGCCAAAAAATCACATGAACACCGATGCCTACACACACAAACCCATACACATACTCGCACACCCACACACACAAGCATGCTTGCACATGCAAGCAAACAAACCCATGCACAAGCACACATGCATGCACACATACACATGCATGCATACACACACATATGTACACATGCACATGTACATTCACACACATGCATGCACACACCACACATATGTACACATGCACATGTACATTCACACACATGCATGCACACACCACACATGTTTATGTACATAAAGGGAGAAGCATGCCCACATATATGCAAACATGGACACAAGTATATACGCACACATGCACAATGAAATGCACATGCATACACACACAAGTTAAAATATTTACACGAACATGCACACATAGAGATACAACCACACACACGCATATACGTGCACACAATAGACACCAACATGCACACACATGCACGTGCACACACACACAATGTGCACACATGACCAAACATGCACATGCTCAAATAGGAACACACACGTATAGACATGCATGGATACTTATGCACACACACACACATATACATGAATGCACACACACTTATACTCACACATGCATACACACACACATTCATGTATGCACGATGCACCCACATGCACACATGCATATTCATGTAGAAACACACATATACACACACACACACATACAAACACCACAAACGCAACCACATAAATGTGAACAAACGCACACATACCTACACCTAGAAACACATAAACAACTATATAAAATACTTTGACACACACACACACACAAGGTTAGACATGCACATATATACACATGTAGATGCAAACACATGCATCTATTTTCACCTGCATGCAAGCACAAAAACACACACGAACACACATGCACACAAACACACAAAGATATGCCCAGGTAGACACACCCACACACACTTGTGAGTGTACACGAAGATACGTACACCTATAATCATGCATGTACATATGTACATGCAAATCTATGCATACACAAGCACACACACAAATAGGTACACATGCACACACATGCACATAAACACAAATATAACACATGGATAGACATGCATGCATACACACATACGTATGACAAAAACACACACATCCACACACACATGAATCCACATTAACACATAGGTATGCAAAAATCACACACACACATGCACACATAAGCACATCCACACATAAAAAAAAACACACACACACACACAAATGCACTCACACATGACTAAAGGAAACACGCAAACTTGCACACCCACACTTACACATATGCATACATGTAGACACACGAGACACATCACACACAATACAGACACATACACACAACCTCATTTGCATATGTGCACCTGCACAAACATACACATATAAAAACCCACACACAAGCATGCAAACAAATACAAAAATACACATACATAAATGCACATGTAAAAACACACACAAACATGCACATACACAGATACCTACCCACCCACACACATCCACACATGCAAGTTTGTGAACAGGTATGCACATACACACACAAACAAAAGAACACATGTGCACATACGTGCACACACACATATGCATACATATACACATGCACACAAGCATGACCGCACGTGCATAAACAAAACACAAATATAGACACACACATATATAAATACACATGGATGCTTGCATACACATGCACATGCTCACACACACACCCACATCCACCCACATGCATACTTCACACACACCCATGTATGCACACACAAACACATAGATGTACACACAACACACGTGTGTGCATGCATGCACAAGTACACATAGACACATGTATGCACCTATGCACACATGTACAAATGCTTGCACAAATGCATGCACCCACACACATATAAGAACATACGAACACACAAGTACACCCACATATAAACACGCACACCCATATATAAACAAGCTCACCAACACACACATGCCCATGCACACATGCACAAAAACACATGCACATGAACACACACTCACACACATGCACTCATACAAACACACACATACATGCACACACAGACTCCCACACATGCAAATGTGCATGCAAAAAAAATACACATACACACACACATATGCCCATGGACACATGCACAAATGTATACACACACACGCACGTGTAGAAGCATAAGCACACATAGGCACATATAGCTGAATGCACACATCAACAAATAGACACTCACTCATACAAACACACATGAAAATACACACATGCATACACATGCACACATGCATGGACAAGAAGTCATACACAAGTATATGCACACAGACATACTCAAATACACACACACACAAACACGCACAACTACGTAGACAATGCACCAACATAAGAACACATATGCATATACACACACACACTCATAAATGCACATGCATAGGCACACATATATGAACAAATGCAAACGCACACATAAATGAGCAATCACATGCATTCATATGCCGAGATGCACACATACGCACATACACATGCCCACACAAACATAGACTCACAAACACGTGCACACACACATGCTAGCAAATGCAAATTGGCACACAAATGCATATGCACACATATATAGTCATGCACACACACAAGTACGCATGCATACGCATGCACAGACACACTCTTGCATACACACATAAACACACGGACACATATGCATATGCACACAAACACACATGCACCCACACACATGGATACATACATGCATACATGTACACATGCCCAAAAACACAAACACACACACAAAAGCATGCAAAAACATGCATTCACACACATGTGTACACATATGTACACATACACAAAGGCTCATGCACAAATGCATATATATACACGTATGTGAATGCATAAAAACATGCATACATATACCTGAATAAGCATCTATACACACATTCACATACATGTTCACATATGCATGTACATGTACATATAAACATAAACACATAGATACACACACATGGACATACCTCGCATGCATAGGCACAAGCACACACAACCACTAAAGCACACACACTTGCATACACAAATACAAGCAAACACATAACACGCACACACACATGCATGCTCACCCACACCATGCATGTGCATTCACATACACATGCATGCACATGCACATGCAATAATACGTACATGCTCACATATATTATCAACTCATGCATACATATATGTACAAAAAATATGAGCACATACACGTGCATACCTATAAACACATGCACACACACAAATGCACACACGTGCATAGCCTCAAAGAGACATAGAAGCACACATGTATGCACTTGTAGACATGTGCAAACATATGCTTATGCTCATACACTAATAAACACACACACACTTGCACAACAACATACACAATGATGCACATGCCAATGTAGCCACGTGCAAATGAATATGCACACACATGTATACACACATGCATGCACATGCATACATTGGCATACGCATGCACAATCACACACATGCGCTCATGCAGACAAACACATGCACACAGACTTGCATGTAAACACACACATGCATGCGCATCAACAGTCACACACAAACTCAAGCACACAAGTGCACATGCAAACACATACATGCAAACAAACACACACATACATATGCAAAAAAAAAAGACACATGCACACACACTCATACACACATAAACACACGAGAATGCACCATGCACAAGCACACAAACATGCACACACACATGCACATACACAAGCATACACAAATATACACATCCACAAATAAATGCACACATACACAAATGCACAGAAATGCATACACACTCATGCATAGACTCACATAAACAAGAACTAAAACACAAACATAAACATTTGCACATAAACATAGGCATGCACACATTTGCAAATACACACACATATAGACACACATGAACACAAATGCATAAATGTATGCACACAAACACATCGACACATAAGCACAAACATATGCCCATCCACAAAAACATGTGAATGCACATGCACATATACAAAAACACACAAACACAAAACCACAAATACACATATTCACATGCATATGCATACATAGCATGCACACACACCCATACATGCACATAGACATGCAAGAAAACACACACACACATGCACACATATACAAACATAGTATAGATGTACATGCTAATGCAGAAACACACAAACGTGCACCACACATGTACATAAGCGTACATGCACAAATGCACACATGCACACAAATTGATAAGTACACATACACATAAATGTACATGCACACACACACACACACATATGTATGTGTGCACACACACATACACATAAGAACAAATGCACACACTAGCCATAAACATGGCACACACGTATGAATATACACATACATGCACATAGATAGAAGTGTGTGCATTTGCACAAACACACATGCACACACACATATGCACACATAAGCCGATGCATATGCAAGCACTTCAATAGACACATGCATATAAAAATGTGCACAAATGCACACAAGCTAACCTTGACACTAACACACATGTGCCCAAATGCATGCACAAAATATCACACACACACACACACCAAACCACACACAGATGTGCCCACATGTGCAACTACACACTTATATAAATAAACATGTGCACTCATAGACACACACAAACACCCACACAAAACCCCACAAACAAACACACACACCCTTGCGCACACACATATGTGCATGTTTGAAGATGCATAGATGCCAACAAACACAAACACATGCACATGTACACACTCATCTGCATGCATACTCATACACACACATCCACACACACATGCACACACACACGAACACATGCATATACACATAAACATGTCAGTACACATGCACAAGCATATAAACACACATACACACACTCACACACACGTATATAGGCATGTACATAGCCAATGACACAATGCACGTAGAAAGAAACATGCCCACATACACACCAATTTATACACATTGGCAAGTACACTCTAGATTGGCACACATAAACAAATGAAAACACACATAAGTACACACACAAACATTGGCATACACACATGATTATGTACACACATGCATGCAAATGAATAACACACATACTAACAACCACACACACTTATAAACATGCATGTTCAACCACTCAAACATGCACAACACATATGCAAGCACATACACACATGCATGCACAAACACACTCATGCACACATATGCACATGCACGCACACACATGCAAACAAACACACACATACACATGTAAAATCACGCACACACACTCACATGCAAAAACAAAGAGACAAATGCACACATGCTCATACACACATAGACACACATGAATGCACACTTGAACAAGCACACATGCACATGCACATACACAAGCATGCACAAACACACACACAGACAAATGCACACAGACAAATGCACAAATGTAGATACAATCATGTACATACTCATATGTATAGAAACACAAACATAAGCACAAACATTTGTACACACACATGCACGTAAGCATGCACAAACATCCATATACACACACATAAGAACACACACATGCACACACATATGCACACATAGCAACACACGTACACACACAAATGTGTACACATCTACAAACACACACACACACACATAGGCATCAACATATGCCCAGCTACAAAACCATGTGAGCACACATGCACATATACACAAACACACAGCCACTCATGCATACATTCACACACATATACATACATACACACTTACATATACACTTTTGCATGAACACACACCCACACATACACACATGCATGTAAGAACACATGCACATACACACACACAAGACACGCAAACACACACATGCATAGATGCACATGCTATCGCACAAACACACAAACACACACCACATGTACGTAAGCACACACAAATAGATGCACACATGCACACTCACTCACATGCTCACAAATTCCTATGTGCACATACACACATACACATAGATGCACATTTACACACACATATATGCACATGTGCACACACATGCACACACATAAGAACAAATGCACACACATGGCACAAGCATGGAACACACGTATGCACATACACATACATGCACATAGACATAGTTATGTACATTTGCACACACACACATGTGAACACATACATACTAAAGAACACATGCACACACACTTAAGCACATGCACATAAAAATACTTGTGGGCACATATCCATACAAAAACACACACAAATGCACACACATTAGCCTTGACATGCACACATGTGTGCCCATATGCACACAAAAAATATGACACACTCACATGCCGAATCACACACAAACAAACAAATACATGCACTTATGGGCACACACACAAGCACGCATGCGTGCATACATGCACGAACACCTACACACAACCACACAAACAAACACACATATATGTATGCATCTATAGACACACACACACATGTACATGTTTGAAGATGCACAATCATTAATAAACACAAACACATGCATGTGTACACACTCATGTGGACACACACACCCACACACACATGCACAAGCAGACATGCACACACATTACCATATGCACACACACACACATACACATGCCTGTAGACATGTGCATGCATATAGAGACACACATATACACACACATATATATGCATGTACATATCCACATGCATGCATGCACACAAATAGAAATATTCCTGCACATGCACCAAATTAGATACACTCATAGGTACACTCAAGCATAGGCACACATAAACACATGAAAACACACACAAGTACAAACACACATATATATGTACAAACATGCATGCACATAAAAACACACACACATGCATACCAACAACCACACACACTCATACACACACATGTACAACACACAAACACAAACATGCACATGTATGTACACACTCACATGCTTGCACACATAGATAGACACTCATATGATAAATGAACACATGCACACATGTGCATTCACATATACACAAGGGCACTAACTCACATTAACATGTGAACACACATAAAAACACATGCACAAGTACACACACACACACACATACATGCACACCCTCACCCCACACACATGCATCCATAGGCACATGCATACAAATTACATGCAATACACACACACACATACACACATATATTGGCACCCAAACACACATGTGCACACCAATACACACACACACAACCACACCCACATACACACACACACACACATGAACAAAAACACCCACACAAGAAAATGCAAACTCCTAAATACATACACACTTATAAACATAATCACACAAACACATGGATACATTTTCACAAGTGCATATGCAAAGACATGTGCACGTACACACTCACATGTACACACATACACACAAATGCATGCACATACACACTCACACACATACACACACACTCACGCATGTAGACACACACATACACACATAAACACTTAGATGCACACACTGGAATACACAAACATGTGGTCCCACACGAACACATTCACATATGCACAAACATGCACACATATACACATGTGCTCACATGCACACAGACATATACACTTACACTTCCACATAGATACACACACACACATGCACATGTACATAGACACAAAACACTCATACACATGCATACACACATAAGTTCACACACAAGCAAACATAACACACACAGACATACACACCAACACATGCACACACACAAAGACATACACACATGTACATGCACACAAGCATGTGCATGTGCACACACATGCACTCATACACACATGCATGCACATATGCATAAATACACACATGCACACACCTACACATGCATGCACACACATGCACATGTACGCTTGTGCACATGCACAATATGCACACATGCATGCATCTGGCCACCGTTACACACATACAAGAACACTCACATGTATGGATACACAAACACATATAAAACTACAAATAGATACTTACACACATGCCCATACATGGAGACACACTTCCATGCATATATGCATGCACACACACACTTACACACCAGCATGCATTCAAAGAAACATACGCACACTATATACACAAACACATATGTGAGCATACATACCTGCATGCACATACAATGACCACAAACACATGCACACATGAGCATAAGTTAATACACATGCAAACAAATGTACACACACACACAAACACAACATGTGCATACTCACATGTGACAAACACATGCATGCACATATAGGCACACATGATATACACATGTGGACGTGCTTACACATGCACACACATATGCATGCATACAAGCACCCACACAAATCAATATGCACACTCATAAAACACACATATGTATGTTGACACACACAGAACATGAACACATACATGCTTCTAGACACTCACGTAATAACACATGAGTGCACACATACACACATGTAAACCCACACATAGATACCCTCACACAGACCCATACACATAGAGACACATGAACGCATGCACATGCAATCACACACACATACATAAAAATACACACTCATGTACATGCACACACACACATGCACATATAAACACATGCATGGATGCATAGACATGCATGCATATAATCACACAAACACACACAAGTGCATACACATGCCAGTGAACATGCATACACACACAAGTATGGAAGCACAAACACCACAACCTGACAAAAATAGTCAAGCACACATACACACATGCATGCACACACTTGCATGCATGCACGCAAGCATACATCACCCTCCTACACATACAAACATTCACACAAGCGTGTATGCATACACATACTTCTATATACGTACAAACATACATGAACACACAATCATTTATGCACACACAAATATATGCATAAACACATGCACACACATATACACACAAACACACACTCACATGTACACACATGAAAATTACTCACAAACATGCACACACAAATTTATACACATGCATGCATACACATACATATAGTCAAATATGTACTCAAGCATACATATACATACACACACACACACGCAAACACACATATACACCAAGAAGATGCATGCACACATGTGTGCACGTGCACACACACATGCATGCGCACACACAGACACAGACGCACACAAACACACCCTCGCACACACAGATACACACACATACATGCATATGCACACACACACACACACATGTTCATACATGCATGTACACATGCATATGCATGCACACACTTGTACGCATACACACATGGATAGTCAAACACAAAAAGACAGTCACACACATGCAAGCATGCGTAAAAGCACATTTATGCACACACCTGCAACACATATGTGCAGACACACACATATATGCACACACATACATAAATGCACACAAAGACACACGTACACACATAAACATGCACATGCATGCACACCCAGACACATGACAATATTCACAGACACACTTATATGCATACACGTATGATCACACCCACGTACACACTTACACATGCACGCACACACTCAAACATACACACATGCATGCACACAAATATGTGTGCACATAGATACAGACACATATAAAGACACACACATGTACACATACACACATATGCACATGTAGGCACATGTAAATAGACATGCACACTTGCAAATACATATGCACATAAACATGAACACATGCACAGGAACACACATGCACACATATAGATACACATAGACTCTCCCACACACACATATACAAATGCACAAACATATGTGTGCAAAAGTACACATCTGCACACATACACTAATGCACAAACACACATACATGCCCATGCATAGTCACATAAATGCATGCCCATTCATAGACACACTCACACGCACTAACAAGCACACAGATGCCCAACCACACATGCACGTACCCATGTAGACACATGCATAATCATATGAACATAGATGCACATGCTAATAAACTTGCATACACACACAAATGCACATGCATGGATATTTCCATGCACACATGCACAAAAAGACCCACATAAATGAAAACACAATGACATAAACACACATACTTGCATGCACACTCACATACACATGCACAAGCATGCATACAAATATACTCACATATGCACACACTTGCACACAAACACACACATGCACCCAAACATGCATGCACATGCACACGTACACATTCATGCACACAATCACAACACATGCATGCATGTTCATACACACACACATAAACGTGCATGCATGCCAGCATAAACAAACAATTTTGCTTGTACAAATAGACAGATATACACACATGCATCCTCACTGACAAGCATGCACACGCACATAGAATCATGTGCACAAACACATATACATAGACAAACATGAACATACAAATGCACAGACATGCACATGCACACACTCATACACATGTACACACACAAGTACATTCAAATAGACATGCACACACTTGTATATTTTCACATACACATGAACACACACATACAAGTGAATAATTCACACACACATGCATATGCACACACAAAAACACATGTAGTATGCACACACACCCACACACACTCATGCATGCACACACAAACACATATGCAAATACACATACATACATGCTTGCACACATGAACGCATGCATAGAAGCATAGACAGAATCACACACACGCATAGGTGTAGGCACAACCCATGCACTAGAAGCCACACGTAGACCCACAACCAGACATGTGCACATATAAACACATTCACACACACAAGCATGCATGTATACAAACACATGTGTGTACACATGTAGACATGCACACTCCTAGACACACACACATTCACATAATTGTGCATGTACACAAACACAAACATACATCACACACATCTTTATTCATACAAACACATGCACACACATGCACATGCATAAATATGCACACACACACACATGCATAAACATTATATGTATGCAGACACGCTATTTGTATGTAGACACACAAGCTTGAACGCATGCTCAAGCACGCACATGCATGTACAGGCATACACATGAACACATGAATGCATAAACACATATGCATAAGCACATACACGAACACACACACACACATGCGCATGTAAACATGCAAGCACCTATAGCTAAACATACTCACACTTATACACACACTCAAACAAATGCAAATAAGGATGCACTCACAAAAAGTGTATACTTACACACACATGCACACACGTACATGCATGAACACATCGACACCAACTAAAATACATTGGCATGCACACCTACATTCAAAGACATACAAAAACAAATGTGCATGCACCAACACATAAGCATTCCTAAGAAAACACACACATGCATTCAGATGCACTCACAAGCACATGCATAGGCACACATACACATCACACACATGCACATGGATGTATACCCACATGCAAACATAAACACTCACACACAAGCATGCATAATACACATATTCACATTCATGCACACAAACACATGCATACACACAAATGTAATAGTAACAAGCACATGCCCACAAACAAGAATACACACTCACACAAACACACCCACATTCACACATGCTCATGCACATACACAAAAACATAAATACACACAAAAAGAACACATATACATACATACATGCACACAAACACACACATGCACACACACTAAAATGTATTAATACATACACACATGCACATGTGCAAATGAATACATACATACACACACATACGAAAATGCACATACAAACACACAAATGTGCACACATACGCATATTTGCACATACACATACATATAGACATAGACACACATACATAGATACATGCACACACAAGTGCACACACACGTCCACACATGGACACATACACATGCATGCAATTACAAAAACATGCATGCAAATACCCATGCATATAAACAAATGTACAAACACACAAATGCTCACAGATAGACACATAAATGTGCACAAATACATGAACATAAACACACACACCAACACATGCACATATGCAAATGTGCACATACATCCATAGACACACATGCAGGCATATAAAAGGACACATGCACTCATATGCTCATGCATACACACATGTACATATGCACGTACAAATGAATAAACAGGGATGCACATATACAAACATTTACACACACAAAGTCACATGCACATAATCACACATATGCACACATGTAAACAACACTCTCATTCACTTACACACACATGCGTGTGCATAAATACATGTACAATCAATGCACATACACACATATATGCATATAGGTATGTACTCACAAGCATGCACACACACACACACATGTGCATGCACAAGCACACACACCACAAATGCATAGAGACACACTTACACATGTGCACACACACACTTGTCTACATGCATTCACACAAAAATGTCCACATAGGCACACACATATGCAAATAGAAATGCACATATAATCACACACACACAAATACACACATGAAAGCATAATGGCACATATGCACCCTTCATAACCACACAATGACATGAACATAGGCACAAAGAGGAGATTGTGTACACACACATATGCATGCACACAAACACCCACATGAATGCACATAAATGAATATCACACATGTGTGCACAAGCACATAAACCCACGCATACATATATGTAGATGCACACACGCACATATAAGCATGCTCACCACATAAATGCATGTGTACACAAGAAAACACATACACACATGCATAAACACAAAGACTCACATGCACACATGTATACGTACAAATAGATGAACACAAACATGCCTGTACACACACACACATATATTCACATTCACAGATACACATGTAAGCAAACACATGCTCACACACTGGCACACACGAAAGTACTCTCACACACATGCAGACACATGCATAATCACATAAGTGCACACATACACTCACATGCACACAAATACATATCATGCACACGCACACACTTATGCCAGAATAAATAGACATGCATGCACACACACACACATGTAGATGCACAAACACCAAAACACATCCACACACATGACAAACATGCATGTATTTGTGCGCAAATTTAAACATGTTTGTTGATACACACAAACACACACACATTATTGCACACACATGCAAACCCGCACACATATATGCACACACACACATGCACATGCATGCACACATGCAAATGCATGTAGCAATATATGCACACAAATACAGTAGCACAAACACATGTATGCACAAGCACAAACACATATCTACATACATAGGGATATACATGTATATGTATAGCAACACACATGCAAATACAAACACAAGCACATAGGCACAAGAGCATTGTATTATTGACCAGAGTCATGCTGTTTTAGTTGAAGATAACAAATCCTAAACTTTTTTAGTAAATTTGTTGAAGTAAATTTTCAAATTTTTAGTAGATGATACTTGTATTCATAGTAGAACTAAAAGAAGAAGAAACATAAATATTAAATCCTGTTAAGATTATCTTCAACAGAGTCGTAAACAACCAAGAGAGGTATTTTAAATTGCATTTTAGGTATTTCGATTTTACTTTAATTAGAATGTTAAGTTTGTGAAAGTTTTGATATATGAAACATAAATTAAATTCAAATTAATTTTATAACAATATTTAGATTTAATGTTTTTGTTCCATCCTCTTTGATTATATTAACCATCATTCTATCTTAATAATGTTTTTAAAATCATTAATTAATCTATTATAAAAATGTTCTGATCATATTAATTAATTAATAAAAATAATCAATTCATAAAAGAAATTAACGTCTGAACTAATCGGTCCCTACAGTGAACCACTATAGTTTAGCAATAACTAATTCTAAACAAGGTTCATCACACGAAATGCTTTCTTTAATCAATCCCAAAACATTGTATTTTAATTCCACTTTTGTAAATAAAATAAGGTTTATATAGCTATTTGCATGGGCGATTAACTCTTGAACTTAGTAAGAGATAGCCAACCAAACTATTCAGCCATGTATAAAGGTTACAAAAATCTTTATAAGGGGAAAATAGTTGAACAAATGTATAGTGTGGTACTAAAAACACACTTTTTTGTTTGCATGATGAACTCCAAAATTGTAAGAGTAATGTGAACCATGTGATAGTGCATTTTGTGATTGAAAGGTCGTCACGTATCACATTTTTCAAAGGTGCTAATTCTATTAGCCATCCAATTATTCAATTTTCTAATTACACAATCTAAATTTCATTTGCTCAAAATGTTAAATTGTACCATTAGGTCATGATTTAGATATAACGATCAAGATTAATTTCATATTTCTAAAGGCATGGATTTGATTGCGTTTGTTCGATCATGCAGTTTTCGTGATCGAACGACTCCTACAAAACTTCTATTTTAACCATTATTTTACACTGTTGGAGACTTTTTTATTAATATCTTAATTAAAATATTACAAAAACTGCAAAAATTATAACAACTAAATTAGGTGCTTGGTAATTAATTTAACTATTACAAATTACTTATAAATAATAGATTTTTGCAAGAAGCAAGATGGAAAACTTTTTAAGTGATAAAAATATTTAACCCATTTGCAACCCATTCCCATTTTTTCACTTAAACATGCTTATGTATCATTCACTTGTTGAAATTCTATTTTGTCTAAAATCAACTAAGTAGTCAACTTCTTTATTCTTAATTAAGTTAATTAAAATGCTTTTATCACATTATTCATTTCATCAAGCATAAGATGTTTTTAGTATTAATTTTGATTTTATGTCACTAAAAGCTTTTCTTTTATTTTCATTTGTTATAAGGCCATTGAAGCCTATCTTTTTGATTTCATTATAAGGTCGTTATACCAAATCTTAGTTGTTTATTTGTTGTGAGGGTTTAATTTATCCATCTTTTGGCTAAAGGCTTATATTATGTTTTTTGCTTAGTTTTTGTCAGGGGTGGATGTAGGCTTGTTTTATAAGCCAAACTACCTAAAAATTAGTTGTATACATTTTCAATTATTATTGATGTTCTAGTTACATAACTTTTAAAAAGCTGAATATGTTTTAAAATAAAATTAAAATTAGTTGAAAATTACTTTTATATATTTGTTAAATCTTATTAAAAATTATTTTAAATATTTTCTTAAAATAGTTTTTAAAAAATTAAAATTTTATTCTTAAAAGTTTACCCCCTCCCCTCTTGCTAAATCTCGCTTCAATTGGTATTAGAATTGGTCCCTTTACATTGAGAAGAAATTCTTATGGAAGATCCTTGCCTCATTAAGAATTTAAAAGTAGAATATATTGAATATCTAGGTCATTACGAGCAAATTAGAGAAAATGCTAATATTTATTTAAAGAATTTGAAAAAAGCTAATGATGATTTAAAAAAAATTTGAATTAGCAAGCATCATTAATTACGAATTTAGTGACTTTATATCTATGCACTTTACTTGCTCAATTTAAAATATAATGCTAATTAATAGACAAGTTTTATTACAAAAGCTAGAATATCTCATATGCATATGCACATTAACAGTTTATACAGTTTTAATCATAAGCTTATATGCCACTATTGCATGCAACCTAGACATACTTCACACACATTTAGGATTAAAGAAAATACTCATTCAAAATGTCCTACTTTTGCATGGATAGTAAAAGAAAATAGTAGCTCAATTACATAAAAATGAGTTGAATCCAAAATAGTTGGGGTTCTCAAATTTGATAATTAAAACAAAATATTATGCATGTAAACTTTGATAAATAAATTTCAACACGAAATAACTATAAATATGTTTGGATAAATAACATCTGAGAAACAAAATCTAAAAGATTTAAAAGAATTAAATTAAAAAAACTTAGTTGAAGAAAATCTTAAAACTTAAACATTGATTTAGGATGATCCTAAAGACCAAGTTGATGTGAAACTTTGAATGATTTTAGAATTAATCTTTTGTAGTAAATTTTAAATCAATATTAATATATTATGTTTGGATAATAATTATAAAAACAAAATTACAATAAATTTTAAAGAAAATGAATAATTTGTCTCCTAAATGTTAGATAAAACTATAATTAAAAGAAAATATTTGCTTAAAACATTTATTAAATTATGAATTGTTTGATAATTTAATAAAGTCTTTAGGTTATCAATAATTTATAAAATTAAGATTATGTCCCTTTTGAGTGATAACAAAAGGGGTGAGAGAATAGAAATTGAATGGATAAACATAAGTTAAAGAGGAGCATTAATCTAGTCATGACATACATATAAGAGAAGCTTATCTTTAATTATTTTGCATATTCTTTTATAAATAGATTATATTTTTATTAATTTCATTATAGGTTTTGTTATCTTGAAAAGGAGGAGATTATTATATTATTGATCTCTAACCATGGTACTTCGTTTGTTGAAAACAAACCCCAAACATTTCTAATGAATTTGTTTATATGAATTTTTCAGATTTTAAGTACTAAATACTCGTTTTTTGGGAGAACTAAAAGATGTGTAAATGTTAAATCTTATTAAGATTATCATGGTTGGAGTGGAAAACCACCAATAAATATATTTCAAATTTAATTTTAGGTATTTTGATTTTATTTGATTACAATGTTAAGCATGATTGAAATATTTATTATAATGTACATAAATTAAATTTAAATTAATCTTAGAACAAAATTTAGGTTTCTAATATTTTTGAACCATTCACTTTGATTATCTTGACCATCATTTTATCTTAATAATATTTTAAAAATCCTTAGTTAATTTATTAATATTAATTAATTAGTTAAAATTTTAATAACAAAAAAATAACCCATTCTACGTGCAATTAACACCTAAGCAAATTGGATCGCTACAGTGAATCACTATGGTTCAGTGATAACTAATTCAAGATAGGGTTCGAAACACAAACTTTTCTCCAAAATCAATCCCAAAACATTGTATTTTGGATCAAGTCATCAACCTTGCTTTCATAAATCAAATAGAGTATATGTAGCTGGTTGCATGAGTGATTAATTCCCTAACTTAGCAAGGGGCAAAAAACCTAGTTATTGTATTATGTATAATGCTTAAGAAAATCTTTATAAGGAGAAAATAGTAGAACAAATGTGCAATTTGGAGCTGAAAACACAAACTTTTTCTGCACGATAAACTCTCAAGTTGCCGTAGTAATGTGAACTGTCTGATCATGAACCTTGCAATCGAACAATCACTGTCATATTGCATTTTTTAAGGAATAATTTTATCAGTCATCTGATCACATAATTTCATGACTGCAAGGTCCAAATCTCATCTACTTAAAAGCTTAAATCCTACCATCATATCAGGATTTAGATCTATAGGCCCAGGTCAATTTTGTATTTCTAAAGGTGTGGATTCGATTGCATCAGTCCAATCATATAGTTTTTGTGATTGAATGGACCTGGAGCTTTCTAATCAAATGGCTCCTACATAACAACAATTTTAGCCATTATTTTGAGCTGTTGGAAATTTTTTTACAAATTTCCTAATTAAAATATTATGAAAGCTACCAGAATTCTAACGACTAAATTGAGTATTTGGTTGCTACTTTTAGTCGTTACAAATTGAGAATAAAAGGCAAATTTTTGTACAAAATTAAATGTAGAAATTTTATGTGATAAAAAAATTTGATGCAAAAAATTTTATTTAATTAAAATACTTTTGTCTCTTTAATCATTTCACTAAGCATAAGATTTTGTTAGCATTAATTTTTATTTTAATTGGTAAAAGATTTTTCTTTTATTATCATTTGTTATAAGATTGTTGAAGCCAGCCTTATTGATTTCATTATAAGGTCGTTGTACCATGTCTCGATTTTTTTTCTTGTGAGGGTTTAACCTACTAGTCTTTTAGCAAAAGATTTATATTGTGTTTGTTTTTACTTGTTTTTTGGGGTGTGAATGTAGTCTTGTATTCTAAGCTCAAGCACCTAAAAATTGATTGTGCATATTTTTAATTTTTATTAATTTTTTAATTACATAAATTTTGTAAAACTTGATATGTTTTAAAATAAAATTAAAATTTGTAGAAAATTACTTTTAATATCTAATAAAACTTATTAAAAATTATTTTAAATATTTTCTTGAAATAGTTTGCAGGAAACTAAAATTTTTTTTTTAACAATTCACCCCCTTATGTTGAACCCCACTTCAATTGATGTTAGAGTGAGGTCCTTTTCTTTTAAAAAAATATTCTCAGGGAAGATCCATGGCTGAAATTGGTGCTCTAATGAGTTTGGGTGATGGTGCATCTTCAATTAGGTTGCCACTATTTTATAGGAATTATTACCTTTATTAGAAAATTATAATGGTTGGTCGTTTAAAATCAATAGATATAGAAATGTGAGAATTGATGTAAGTTTCATTTGACTTTTCTATGAAGAAAAAATGTACATGGCACTTCTATAAATAAAGCTTTTTATGAAATGGATAATAGTGAAAATTATAAAATATAATTAACTAATATGGTCATTGAATGCTAACAAATTTAATAGAATTATGAATTTAGAAATAACTTATGAAATTTGGCACAAATTGGAGGTAACATTTTAAGGAAGCTCGTTAGTTAAGGAAAATAAAATAAACATGATAATGCATGATTATGAGTTATTTAGGATACTTACAAATGAATCCAATGAAAACATGTTTATAAGATTTACTAATATTAATAATGCATCTGCTAGTTTGGTAAAACCAATTTCTATAAATGAATAGGTGAAGAAAATTCTTAGAATTTTGCCCAAGATAAATGAACCGTTGACGACTACTATCAAGATAGCAAAAAATATTTCCATGATGACATTAGATAACTCAATGGGTTAGCTTATGAAAAATGAGCTAGAAATGGAGAGGAGAAAAGAAGAACAAGAATTATCTGAAAAGAAAAACACAAAGAAGTTATAATCAATAGCAATGAAGATGGAGGAAAGATTCTAGAAGAGGCATCAACTAATGATAATGGTATTGCTTTAATTTCTAATAGATTATCCAAAGTTCTTAATGTTATAGAAAAGTATAAAAACTAAAATTCTTTGAAGAAAAGTAAGAATAATAAGAAGAAGAAACCATTGAAAGTAACTTGGAGTGATTTAGAAGAAAGCAGTACAACTAAAAGGGAAGAAAACAATGGACTACTTTGTATGATGGCTACAGAAGAAGAGGAATAAGGGAGTGCATCCTTAAGTAAAGAAGAGGTAAATTACTCCAACGAAAAATTGATAAAATAATTCTTTTATGTTTGCAAAAATTTCAAAATTTGAATGAAAAATAAAAAAAATTAAAAGAACATACTGAATATCTAGGTCATTATGATCAAATTAAAAAAAATAGTGACATTTATTTAAAGAATATGAATAAAGCCAATGATGATTTAAAACAAAAATTGAGTGAGCATGCATCATTAATTAAGGAATTTAATGATTTTAAATCTTTATGTCCTACTTTCTAAATTTAAAATGTTAAATCAATTAATAGATAAGTTTTTTTATTACAAATGCTAGAAAATCTCATATGTATATGCATGCTACGATTTTATATGGTTTTAAACATAAGCTTACATGCCATTATTGCATGCAACTTGGACATACATTACACACATGTAGGATTAAAACTAATATTCATTTGAAATTTCTTACTTTTGTGTGGATAGTAAAAGAAAATAGTAGCCTTGTTCCACAAAAATGTGTTGAATCCAAAATAATTTTGGTTCTCAAATTTGATAATTAAATTAAAATATTATGCATCTAAACTTTGAAAAATAAATTTCAACAAAAAAGAAGTGTAAACATATTTAAAAAATACATAAAATTCAAGAAATTAAGTTTAAAAGATTTAAATGAAATACATAAAAAACATAGTTAAAGAAAATCCTAAAACATTAAAACTGAATTAGGATCATCCTAAAAAACAGGTTGTTTGTGAAATATTAATTTATTTTAGAATTAATCTTTTGTAGTAAATTTTAAATCAATATTAATATGTTATGTTTTCGAGAATAGTTATAAGAAAATAATTAAATTAATTTGAACGAAATTGAATGAGTTGACTCCTAAACCATTGGATTACACTATAATTAAAACAAAATATATATTCTAAAAAATTTATTAACCAACCAGTTGGTTGACAATTTAATAAAATATTAATGTTATAAATAATTTGTAAAATTTAGATAGATTTCCCTTTGAGTGATAAAAAAATGGGGGAGAGAATGAAAACCAAAATTAAGGGGTAGCATTAATCTAGTCATGACATACATACAAGGGATGTTTATCTTTAATTATTTTGTATATTCTTTTATAAATAGTTTATGTTTTTATTAATTTTATTATAAGTTTTGTTATCATTAAAATAGAGATTATTATATTATTGAACCCTAACTATGGTACTTTGTTTGATGATAATAAACCATAAGTATTTATACTGAATTTGTTTAAATGAATTTTAAGATTTTAAGTAGCTCATACTCAAATTCGTTGGATAACTAAGTGAACAAGATGTGAAAATAGTAAATCCAATGAAGATCATGTTGGTGGAGTGTTAAACCACCAAGAGATGCATTCTAAATTTAACTGTAGATATTTCATTTTCACTTTGATTACAATGTTAAGCTTGATTAAAATATTTCTTATAAGGTGAATAAATTAAATTCAAATTAATCTTAAAATATCAATGTTTCAATTTTTTTTAATCCATCATAATTGATTATCTTGACCATCATTTTATGTAAATAATATTTGAAATCTTTAATTAATTTATTATGAGTAAATGTTTTAATAATATTAATTGATTACTAAAAATATAATAACAAAAAATAACATTGTTCATATAAGTAATTAATGCCTAAAATAATTGGGTCACTACAATGAACTGCTATGATTCTGAGGCAACTAATTCTAAATGGGGTTTGGTACAATAAATACTTTCCATAAGCAATCTCAAAAATTGCATTTTTTATTGAGTCATCAACCCCACATTTGTAAACAAAATAAAGTATATGTAGCTGGTGGCATGGGTAATCAATTTCTGAACTTAGCATTGAGCAACCAACCCAGTTATTCAATAATGTATAAAGGTTACTAAAATCTTTATATGGAAAAAACAATAGGGCAAATGTGCAATGTGAGACTAAAAACACTAACGTTTTCTGCACTGCACGATGAACTTTAGAATTATGGGAGAAATGTGAATCATTTGATCCTGCTTTTTGATCAAAAAAATCACTATCATATCACATTTCTCAAAAGTGATAATTCTATCAACCATCCGATTATGCAATTTCAAGATGACATGGTCCAAATTTTAGCCACTTGAAAGTTAAATCCTATCGTCAGATTGCAATTCAGATCTAATGGCCCAAATCAATTTCATATTTCTAAAGACATGGATCAAATTACATCTGTCTGATCGCACAATTTTTTGTGATAAAACTTTACCAAACGTTTTGACCGAATGGCTCTTACGCAATGGCCATTTAAGCCGTTGGAGATTTTTTTGTTAATTTCTTTGTTAAAATATCGTAAAAATTGTAATGACTAAATTGAGTCTTTGGTGAGTACTTTTAGCCACTAAATTTTGCCTATAAATAAGAGATTTTTATATGAAATTAATTAGAGAAATTTTTATGTGATTTAAAAATTTTATGCAAGAATATTCAACTTGTTCGGAGCCCGTTTCCATTTCGTCGCTTCCACACGTTGCTGCGTCATTCACTCATTAAAAGTCTTTTTAGTCTCAAATCAGCTAAGTAATCAATTTCTTTTTTCTTAATTGATTTAATTAAAATACTTGAGCCTTTTCAATCATTTCATCAAGTATAATATTTTGTTTGTATTTATTTTGATTTTATATTGCTGAATGTTTTTCTTTTATTGTTATTTGTTATAAGGCCATCGTAACTCTCTTGTTGATTTCATTATAAGGCCATTATATCCTGTTTGTGTTGTTTGTTTATTTTGAGGGTTTAGCATATTATTTTTTTGATAAAAGGCTTATATTGTGTTTTTTTTTTATTAGTTTTTGTTCTGGTTTAATGTAAACTTGTTTTATAAGCCCAATTTATTAAAAAACCATTTTGTATATTTTGAATCATTATTGATTTTTTAATTACATAATTTTTATAAAACTTAATATATTTTTAAATAATTTTTAATTTTATTTTTAATAATTCACTCTCCCCTTTTGCCAAAACCTCACTTCAACATGCTCATACAGACATTCACACACATGTCGCCATTCACATTGGCACACATGCACACACACACACATGCATACATGCATGCACATACAAACAACAAACAAAACACACATTACACACAAACAAGCTAACACACACACACATCCAAGAGGACACGTGAACATGCACACACATATACATAATGCACATGCATCCACACACAGAGATACAACCACACAATTATGCAAGCACATTCACACACACACATGCATGCCCCAATGCACACATGCACAATACCATGCACCAACAAATAAACACACACATGCATACACACATGCACACACACTCACATGCACCCTTATGCACACAAATGCATGCACACACACAATTACACATATGCACACAAGCACGTGCGCACACATGCTCATATGAACACATACAAGCACACACAAATGCATGCACATGCTCACACACATGCATGTACTCAGACAAACATGTAGATGTATAGGCCCACATACACACTAACACACATAGGCACACACGCACAGACACACATGCAATTGAGCACTCATAAACAGGCATTCATGCACACACGCACACATACACACACACTCACACGTGCATACACACACACAGATATGCATGCATGCACAAACACACACACACATAGACACAAGCACGCACACACACACACACAAAAATGCTTACACACTGGCACATATTGTAACACATTCACTCATGCTGTCACACATGCATAAACATTCCCATGCATGCACATGCACTGAAGAACAAAGCACATAAACACACAACAACACATACACACAAGCCTACACACATGCACATAAATGCACACACTTGCACCTGAATAATCACTCACCCAAACACACCTAGACCCACACACACATACAACCACAAGCTGCACACACAAACAAACATGCATACTTACATAAACACACACAGACAAAGACATCTACATACACGTGCATGAACACATAGAAGAACATGCACACAAATACACACAAACATACAGATACTCACACATGCACACATAGATGCATACACAGGCACATGCATGCATGCACATATACACAAACACGCACATATACTCACATGCATGCACACATACACACGTATGCGAATGCACACAAGCATATGCACACTCACACACACAAAAATGTGTGCAAGCATGCACATGGACATGCACACATAAACATATACAGACAAGTACACAAATGCATACACTAGTTCATGTATATGCAATCACACCCTCACACATGCACTTGTACACATATGGCAAAAAAAACATGCACAAATACACACATGCCCACATAAGCGTACCAAAACACACACAAAACCACACAAGCATATATGCACTTTTTCATACACACACATACATATACAAGCATTCATACAATACACGCATTGGATGCCCATGCACACACGCAAATGTTCATGCATGCACATTCACACAAGTATAAGTACCTGCACAGGTAAACACACATGCACGCACACTCAAGCTCTCACACAAGCACCCACATATGTCCACACACATGATCACATACACACACACACACATATGCACAAAAACATACAAGCACATACACTTAGATACACATGTTCATGCACACACATGTGAGCACACACATACAAAAGCCTATGCACACATGCACAAATACACACAAACAAACATATAGAATTACATGCACACATATGCACATCAAGAAACAAGTGGTCACACACACATGCTTATGCATGCATGTGCTCATGCTCACGCCGACTGGCATGTGCATGCATGCTTGTAAAAACACACAAGCAAGCACATACAAACAAACACTCGTGCACTAGAGCTCACATACACACACACACACACACAAATCCACAAAGATGCATATGCTCACACACATGCACACATACACACGTGAATGCACATACATACATACACACACATGTATGCATGCATGCACACATATGCAAACTAGCATGACCACATGCACGAGTGGAGAACCTACATACACATGCATATCCTTACTCATGCACACACTCAAGCACACATGCATGCACATCCATAAACACAAGCACCTCCATGTACAACTATATTCACATGAACATACACATACATGCACATACACATACTCATGCATACACTCACACAAGCACACCTGTGTATACACACACCTATATATGCAGACACACACATGAACACACAAAGACACATGCACATACACACCTAGGTACACATAAGCAGGCACTTACATAAATGCATACACAATCACATGTGTGTACATAGACAACCACATGCACACAAACACATGCACACATACACGCATGCATGAGCACACAAAGACGTACATACACACACACAAGTGTACATACACACACATGAAAAATTACTAACATGCACACATATGCACACACACACATGCATATAGAGAACCACACATACACTTGCACACACATGTGGGCACAATAATACACATTAACAAATTCACACTCACACATGCACAAATGCACAAAGAAGCACATATGTGCACACAAGCATGCACAAACACATATGAGCACATACAAGCACCAAACATATGCATACACACACACATGAACAAGTACACATTTTTGCACACGTAAATGCACACATACATACAGATGCATGCATACAGATACATGTACATGCAAAATTTCACACCAACATGCATGCACATTCACACACACAAACATATAAAAGAACTTGCACACAAACACATGCACACACATACACACAAGAACAAGCATACACAAATGCATTGAGCCATGCGCACACACACGTGAACTTTTATGAAGACAAATACACATAAAGACACACATAAACACACATGCATATGGATAGACATGCACAATCACATACTGACACATCTACATGGATACATACGCATCTACATTGATACTCACATACACACAAAGATGCACGTGCACAATCTAGCTAATAGACACATATGCTTACTTGCAAATGCACACATGCATACACATAAATGTGAACACACACATATGTGTACACACATAGATGTGCACACACTTGCATGTACACATACACATGTACAAACTCACACTAACACACAATACATGCACACAAACACGCACACATGCACATACTTGCACTCACACAAACTTGTATAAGCACTCATATAGACACATGCTTTTGTACAAAAATGCCCAAAAACATGCTCATACACATAGACATGCACAAATATATGTGCACACACATGCATTAGATCCACACACATGCATGCATAAATAAACACACCCAAACACCTACACACATGTGCATGCACACACTCAAACTCAAATACACCAGCACACAAAACTTTGCATGCACACACACGCACCTTAACACTATGCATGTACTTAAACTCACACATGCACATGTACACACACACAATAAAGCACACATCCATACACACACTCAAAGGCTCATATGTCCATGCACACATAGACATGAACACACATAGGCATATACACACACATACATGCATGCACACATGAACACACTCAAATGTACACATGAACGTACACATACACATGCACACACACACATGCACAAGCACAAACTTGCACACACATACATACACGTGCATACAAACACATGCACATGCATGCTGACCGACATAGGTATATAGACACATAGCCACACGAACACACACAAGTATGATTACACACATACCCTGACACATACACCCACACACCAATACACACACACACACACACACAAATATGGCCACACATATAGATATGTACACACCTTCATAGACAACATGCTTACACACACAAACATACATGTGATAGCATACACACAAGCACATATTCATACTCATGCACACACAAAGGAATGCAGACACACACACACACACACACAAAGGAAAGCTCACACACTTGTAGGAATGCACCCACACAAACAAGCATCCACATGCAGATGTGCACAAACATTTCCAACCCTATGCACACACATAAGCTCATGCACATGCACATGCGTATGTACATGAATACATGCACTCATGCATACACACACAAAAAAACACACTCACAAATATGAATAGGAACACACATGTATTTCCACACAGATGTACTCTACACACATGCATGCACACACACACATACATTCACATTCACCCAAAAGCACATGCATATGCATACAAAAAAGGCATAACTACATACACACCCAATGATGTGCATAGGAACACGCATGAATGCGCATGCATGCACACATGTGCACAAGCTTGTACACCTATATAAATGCACGAACACATACACACACATGCATACATTAACAAACACATGCATGTAGATATGCACACATGTGTACATAAACAAAGTTGCACACACACTTACATGTGAATCTACACACATGTGCACCTACATAAATGCCCACATGCAAATACAAATGCACAAATAATCACGTGCACATATACACACACACATACATGCACATACACATGCAGGGAAACTCATACATAAATACATAGACACTAAAATAGACACATGCACATACCATGCACACACATGCACATATACTCACACATGCACACATGTGTACAAACACATGCACATGCACACACATGCATGCACAAACACACATACACTCATACACACACACAAACATGCATGCACATAAACACAGACACACTCACACACACATAGGTACACACACATCTTTATGAACACTCACATGTAAGTGCACAAACACATAAAACATGCATGTGTGCATAGACATGAACATACACACACATGCATATAGACACACATGCACACACAAAGAGGAACACATTCACACAAGTGTGTATGCTCAAACACAAACGTACACATAGGCAAACACATGCACACATATGTACATACACACATGTATGCAAGTACAAATACACAAACATGCACCCCTACACACATAAACAAATATGCACAAAAAAACATGTATGCACCCACATGTACAAAAACTAGAAAATACGCACACAAATGCATATGCAAATGTGCATGCAACACTAGCACAAAACATGCACTTGCACAAACACACATGTACACACCTATGCACATACATATGCAGGAAGACCCTTATGCATGCATAATCACACTCATGTGTAATTACCACATACACACATGCATGCATGTACAATCACATACACATAGGCATAGGCACAAACACATAGATACACATAAACACACAAATAGGCATGCAACACAAGCACACATGCATGCACACAAATATGCACAATCACATACATGTACAAGAAAACATGCACACACAAATACAGCCACAAACACATGTTCTTGCATCCACACACACACACATATGCACATGAACACACAAGCACTCACACACACATACACATGCCCAGACACACACACATGACCATGCACACACACATAATCTCATGCATGCAGAAACCTACATATGTCTCTAAACACACACTCACATACACAGACATGTGCATTTGCATGTGGGACATGCACACACACACCAATCCACACATAAATACACATTCACACACATACACATGCATATGCATATGATTATAGGCACATACATATGCACATATACATATGCATGCTCATACCTAATCAAACACATGCAAACACACATACGCATATATGTAGACACATACACATGCATGTACATGTATGCTTGCTCAGTTACTTAGACACATGCACATACACTCACATCCAGACACACATGCACCAACTCACACAGGCACACACTCAAAAAAGAAACACACATGCATGTGCACATGCATTAACACACAAAAATACATGAACATATACACACACTAATGCATACACAAACATGTAAAAGCACAACTTCACTTGAACAAGCACATTGGCTCACATGTTCCTGCATACACATACACACGAACACACACATCCACGCACAACGAGATACACATGTACACACACTCACACACATGCACATGCACATAGACCGACATATGCACTACAAATGCACATGTGGACACACTTATATGTGCACACAAATGTGTGCATGTATGCACACATAAAAAACCTATATATCTACACAAGTATGCACACACACACTCACGAACTCCAATGCACAAACAACCACATAGATATGCACACACACACATGCACAAGCACACACATATATGCACACACATTAAACATAAGGTCAAACATATGTGCATGAATATACATACACACATTCATAGTTGCACACACAAACACATACACATAGACACACTAACATGCACCCATATGTACTCTCATGCATTGACAAACACACACACACATGCACACACAAGCACACATTGACATGCACACACTTGTGTCACAAAAATGCCATGCATTTGCACAAAATGCACATGTTCTTGAACAAAAAAGCACATGCATACAAAAATTCACACATACATATGCACATGCATGCACACACATGCCTAGAAACACCTACACATGCACAAGCATGCACACATGCATGCACCTAGATATGCACCCACACATAATTGCACTCACACACATTCTCACATGCACACACATGTACACACACACATGCATACATGTAGGCATGCACACATATGCATGTGCGTGTAGACATGTGCACACATTCAAATGCATAAAATATGCACATAAGTAGACACAAACACACACACACACACATGCACTTACACATATATACACAGAAGCACATGCATACAAACATGAACATACATAGACATATTGATACACATACACACACGCATGCTAGCACACTCACGCATGAAGAGACACACAAGAAAACACACATGCACACAAACACATGCACACACATTCACACACATACACGCATGATCATGCACATACCCACTAACACATGCTCATGCACTCCCATGCTTAGACACACACTCGTGTGCACCCACAAGCTCGTGAATACACTTATATGTACACACATATAGACACAAACACACACACACACACATGCATACTTATACATACATGCAAACACACATGCACGCATGCACACACAAGAACAACCACACACACATACACATAGACACATGCACACATGACACACACATGCATGCACTAACATGTGCACAGATTCACACACAAACGCACACACGTGCACACACATAGCCATGCAAACAAGTTTACCAATAGGTACATGCATAAGCCTGCATAGCATAAGCATACACACATGCACAAACAGACTTACACACACAAACAAACACACACAGAAAATAAGACACATGCATACACATACACACACAACACATGCATACACTTGCACACACACTCACTCACATGCACACACACAAACATGAACACTCACACACATGCACATACACAAACATGAACACCCACACACACATGCACCCACATAAGGACCATCACAAACCCATACGCATAAAGACCGATGGACATACACACACATGCACACATAGCCATATACATAGACACTGACATGCATGCCCGTGAATGCATACACATATATTCACCCAAATAAGAATGCACATATGCACACATGCATATGCACACATCCACATACACACAAGCATAAGTACACACATGCACATTTATAAGAACAGATAAGCATGCAGACACATGCATAGAAACACAAGCTTATGCACACGTGCATGTATACACGCACACACATATATAAATACACGAACACATACACGTGCATGCATACACACCAATAGAAATACATCTGTGCACACACACACATATACACAAACACATATGCATATGCACATGGGCACACATAAACGAAAGCACACATGCATACATACACACACATACATGAAAACAAGCATGAGCACATGTACACACACCTGAACACACATGCATGCATATGCACACACATATGTATATACATGTACATGAACATGCACAAATGCATGATCACACATGCACACACACAAACATATGCACACACACCAATTCACATACACACATGTAGACATGCACATATGCACAAGCACACAAATATACATAGGTGCAGACACACACACACACCCACATATACATACAAACTTCCACACACACACACTCATGCCGACATATACAAAAACAAACTCATATGCATGGACATCTGCACACAAGCACACATGCATAGAGGCACCATACATGCACTTACACACATATTCACACTTGTCTTCATGTACACACACAAACAAACAAAAATGCACACAAGCACATGCAAACTCACAAACTCACTCATGTAGATATGCACACACGCATATGCATGAGCACTGATACATAAAGATATGCACACACACATAGATAAACACACCCAAGCACCCACATGTGTATGCACAGTCACACACAAATGCACACTCTTGAACACACATGCACATATACATGTATAATCACACACACATGCACAACCACACACACATAAACAACCACACACACCCATACCCAAACACAAGCTTCTATACTCGTGTGTACACACACATACACATGTGTAGAGATTCATTACTCCACACATGCATGCATGTATGAATGCACATACACACACACTCATGAGTATACACCCCTCTCACATGAATATAAATACTCACGTGTATGCACATACACATGCACACACATGCACATAGATACACATGCATACATACAAGCACACACAAGCACTCATGTACACACATGCAACCACATATAGACATATGCACACAAACACAAACACAAACCCAAATACCAACACGTGCACACACACACACAAGTGCACTCGCACACATATGAAAACACACTTGCACATTAGCATATGCACATGCACACACACACACACACAAAAATATACATGCACATGCACACATGACACACAAATATGTGCACACACACATACATGCTGATAGTCCCACATGCACCCACACAGATACACATACATACACATGCACACATGAATACACATGCATGAACACACACACTAAAATAGAAGCCTTTGTGCATGCACACATGCATATGTATGCACACACAGACATACAATAGCACAAATGCACCAAAAACACAATCACATAGATGAACATGCTCATATAAACACTAACACACACACATGAGCACTCTTATGCAAACACAAACACAAAAACATGCATGCACATGCACTAACACACACACACACTTGCAATCACAAGGATACACGCACATGCACGCACACAGACACACACAACATACAAAACATGCATACCCATGTTTAGACACACATACATGCATGCACAAAAAGTGAATATACACTCATGCACATAAACACACATGCACACACACGTATCCGCATGCACAAGAATGTATTATGCACATGAAGGTACATATGCACAAATGCTCATTGATGCTTGCACATAAGAATAAACACACAAACAAACATGCATGCATGCATGCACACACATACACACACATGTGCAAGCACAAACACTTCTTCACACATGCACAAAAATAAAGATGCACACACATACACACACACAGATACACATAGAAACCCAAATGCACATATGAACACACACACACACACACGTGAACACACACATGTAAACATACACACATGCACATAAATAAATATACATGCATACACACACACACACACAGGTATATATAGTCACATTCATGCACAAACATGCACACATATACACACACACACACATGCATGCACATGCACACAAACACAAGCACACTCCCACACATAAGTATGCATACACACTTATATACAAATACGCACACACACACACATGCTCCTACCACACATGCACACACACCCACAAAAACCCATGCCTATGCATACATCAAATCATGCACACCCACACATATATGCACAAACTAACAAACAAACAAACATATGCTCGAGCATGCACATGTGCACACACATGTACACACACACACATGCACATAAACACATGCACAAACACACTGCACACATAGATATGCATGCACATACATACTCACAAACCTACACATTTACACTTGAGCTAATGCACACACAAACCCACATACACATGAACAAAAACACATGCATATATACACATAAACAGACAACCACACACATAAGACATCTACACAAGTACACATGCATGCATGTAAGCACACAAAGACCTACACATGCCAACACTCAAATATGCACAAACACCTGCTTAAATGCACACATTTCGATGCTCACACACATAAATGTGTATGTAAACATGCATGCATCTCTGCATACACAAGCACAGATACATGAAATTTTACACATGCTCACACATGTGCATACACATATAAACACATACATGCATGAGCACATATGCACACACATGCATGCAAACACATGCATACACACACATACATACATACACACACTCACATGTTCTTGTATGCACACACATGCATGCAAGCAAATACAAAAACTAGTACCCATTGACACCTACACACACAAACACACATGTGTGCATAAGTGCACATGCATAGAAACACACAGGCACACTAACACACATTCATATATACACATGTATGCAGACACACATGCACACACACACTTACACACAAGCATACACATATGCATAAATACTCACATTACCATGTACACGCACACACACACACACTAAGATACACAAACACATGTGCACCCAAATACACACACATATATGCATAAGCATGCACACACTCACACACACAGACACACATGCATGTGCATGCACCCACACATACACATGTGCACACACATAAAAAAACATGCATGTAAGCATGAACACACAAATGCATACACACACATCACACATACCCCCAAACATGTACACACAAAAACTAACTCACACATACACATGCACACACATACACATACATGCACCCATGCACACACAAGTAGATACACACACATACATATATGCAAGCACAAATTCACATTCACATGCCTACACAATCACATAGCCACACTTATGCACACACATGCACCCAAAAATACAAACATGCTTGCACTCACACACACACATGAACACGTGCATACAAACACAAACACACACACTCACACAGGCAAGCACAAACACATAGAAGAACATGTGTACACACACACACACTCTCAAATACACACATTTACATACACACACACATATGCATATGCAAGCATGCATGCATATATACACAAGCATACATGGACATCCACAAATGTCCACACACACACACACAAACATCCACAAACACATACATAGACATGCATAGAAAAACAAACATGTACACACATAAACATGGACACATACAAATACACATGTATATACAAACATGTAAAGACATGCACAAACACATGCACAAAGACAAGCCCACACAAATGAACACACAAATGCATACCCTCACATATTCACACATGCATAAGCACACATGAAGACACACACACATGTGTGCATCCACACGAGCACACATAAGTGATTATGTTCACATGCACCCTGCATGCTTGTGCATACACACAAATGCACTCCTACAAAACCAACACATGCGAACACATGCACAAGTAAATGCACCCACACACACACACATTTGAATGTATTCTCATGCATACACAAGCAGATCAACACACATACAAGCATGCACACATATGCACACATCCACACACACACACACACACTCACCTATACAAACATGCACATATACACATGTTCACGTGCACATTGACACACACACACACATACACACACATGCACATATATATGCATGTAGCCACACACCCACACCCACACATAGGAAACAATATTCATGCACACACACGTATCCATAAATACAAACATACATTTAGGAACACTCACACACATGAATACACAATCACATGCACAGGTACATACATTTACTGACACACACTAGCTCACATGCACACATGCACATGTAAGCATGTACATAATCATGTGCACACATGTAGGCACAAGCACTGACACAACACATGCACATGCATGCACACACAGATACACATGCATACACAATACATGAACACACCAAAACATGTGCACAATAACACACATATTCAAACATAAGCATACATGTACACAAACACATGCACACTCACATATGCAAGCATACATAAATACATATACATATATGAACACAGGCTATGACACACTCCCACACACATACACACAAACATGCTTACACATGCACACACACACACATACACATAAACATGCTCACACGAATACACAAACTTGCATGTGCACTCCCCTGCACACACACACACTGCACATATAAGAACACACATACACGATCACACATGTCCTCGCACATGTACACTCACACATGTACATACACATGTGCACACACCCACGCACTCATGTCGACACATACAATTGTACACAAAAATACACAAACATGAACACTTGCAAAACCATGCACATTCACACATACACACATGGACACACAAACACACATGCACACATTTAAAAACACATAAGCATACACAAACACTCACAAACAAGCACATGCAAATAGATACCTGACCATGCACACAATCACAGTCACATGCATATGTAGACACGACAGCTGACATGTGCACACGCACACACTAATTGACGTATGCGCTTGCATACACAAGAATATTTGCACACAAACACATACACATATGCATATACATGCACACACACATGCAAGCACACACACCACAACCAGGCACAAATGCCCACATGCATGTGCATGCACACAAACATGTAGAACACAAACACATACATGTGTAGCCATGCACATATATGCAGTGCACATGCACACAAAAGTCCATACCCATGCAAATAATTGCACTTGCACATGCACACACACACACTTGCATATGCACGCACAAACATATGAGCACACACTCACATGCACATGCAAGAGCACACATGCATGCACACTCATTTACATGCACATGCATACATACATACATACATACATACATACACATACACCCAAACATACACACATGCATGCACACACACTCACATGCAAAAAGAAAGATGTGCTCGCACACACACATACTCACAAACACATGCACATAAACATGTACACACATGCTTACACATGCACACACATATGCCTATATGTACACATGTTCACACATGCATACATAGTACACACAATCACATGCACATGCACACAAACAAACTCTAGCACACACATATTTGCATGAACATACAAATATACACGCATGTACATGTGCATATAGAAACATGCACACTTGCACACACATATGTGCACATGCTTGCACCCCACCAACAAAAACACACACACACACACATGCATACTTGTTCACATGCACTGCATCGAAAGATGCATGTACCACACACATAAATACAAGAACACATGTGCACACGCACACCCACACAAACCTACACATACAGACACACATATAGGCACACATGCAAGCATACATGCATGCACACATACACACACCTGCATACACAACCACACATATAGACATGTGTGCATAAACACATACACACACTCATGCAAGCACATGCACAACAAAGACACACACGCTTCAATTCTTGCATACACATATACACACATGTGCAGATGAAAACACACACATGGACATGCACACAAACACGCATGCACACAAATATGCACATACATGTACACACATGTACTCATATTGGTACATAGACATGAACACACTCATGCAAACATGCACACACACATGTATACACTCACACATCATAGTTATACACATGCACATGCACACATGCCAATGCATAGGCACACACACATATATGAACAAAGACACACATGCACACTCACACACATACACACATACACACATGAACATGCATGCACAGATGCACACACCCACAAACACATATGCAATGCACATGCATACACATGCACATATGTAAGCATCCACACACATACACACACACACTTTAATATGAACACATACACACATACATGCACACATATACACACTCATACATATAGGCACACACGTACAAGATCAGAGACAAGAACACTCACATGCACACAAACACACGTGCACACTTACGCACTTAAACACACACGCACACACACATACACATGCATACACACACACATCCACACACTTGTACACAAACATGCATACATATACACACAGCCACCCACCACACTCGCAAACATGCACATATGCACCCACTTGTCCATGCACAGACACAGATAGATTCCTATGCATAAACACTCATTGACATACACACAACCAACTGCACATGCACACATTGACATAGGCACACATAGACACACATGTGCATACACACAGACATGCATAAATGAACACACACATAAGCATAGATGCATATGCACAAGGATATAAAAACATTCATGCATGTACCCATGCACACACATACACATGTAGACTAAAACATATGTACATGCATATGCATGTATGCACATGTACACTCACATACACAAGCACACACACACACATACACACAAGCTTGGAAAGTTGCACACACACACTTGCACATACACATAGATATGCACATGCACACACATAGACACACATTTACACACATGCATGCATAAAAGCATGCAAACACACCCACACAAACATATGCACTGATAAAGTCACATTGATTTGCATACAGGCACATGCACACAAATGTACATGCAGACATATCCATGTACATACACACGTGCCTACACATACATGCACATGTGTAAATACAAAGATGCATGTTCACATACACACACATGCATGCACACAAACATGCACACACATAGGCACACACTCAAACACATGCATGCATTAACATGCACACATGCACAAAAACATGTGGAGAAACATACTCTCATGCACACTTACACATATGTGCTTATGCACATGCACACACATGTGTTCACACACAAGCACACACAATCACACATACACACAAATGCACAAACATGCACATGCACACATATAATCATATGTAGACATGCACATGCATGCACACACATCAACACACATACACACATGTAAACATGCATACATAAATACATGCAAGCAAGCACACACTTGCAGATAGACACACAAACACATAGGTATGTTCACAACATGCATGTGCACAAACACCCACAATCATAGATGAACACAAACATACATACACACGAAGACATGCATGCACACACACACACGCATGCACACACACATGCACGCTTGCACACACCTACACAGAAAAAACACACACACTTTCACACTTAAGCACATGCACTCACATATACATGCACATACACAAATAAAAACACACACGTATGCACACTCTAACACAATCACAACTACACACAGAAACAAACACGTGTGCATGCACGCACACACACACACAAATTCATAGACATACACATAGAAGCACATGGATACACAAAAACATACACACACACGCACACACAGATAGGTACACATAAACACATGCAGTTATTGTCAAACACATGCGTCCACATATGCATACACACACATGCACACATGCCCACATGCCTAAAAAGACATCCACACACATGTGTACATGTACACACTTACATGCATACACTCAAACACACATATGCACATTAACAAACCCCCTCCAAACACAAAAACATGCACATATGTACACACCCTCAAATACACATGCATGCACACACACACATACACGTAGACACATATTTACACACACATACATACATACACATGTGCAACTACACATGCACTAACACAAAGTCATACACATGCACCTACACACACATGCAGGCACACAGACATAAGAACATGCATGCACCTGTGCATACACACATGCAAAATTATATAAGCATAAACACCCACACATGTGTGCATACATAGGCACAAGCCACATACACACACAAACTCAAGCATGCATAGTACACACACATGCATGCATATACAAATGCACATGTTTTCATGTATGCACACACACATATACACTTGTACACACACATCCACATGCACACACACATATGCACATGCACACACACATATGCATGTGCACACACACACACATGCCAACATATACCCATAAACACAAACCAAACTATGAAAACACACACCCACGCACACATGCACACCCATAGAAATATGCAGGCATACACACACACTTGCATGCACAATCACACACACAAGCACATGCACACACACGCACACATGCACACACACATACATGGACATACACATGCACACTCATAAATGCACATACACTTGCAAACACACATACACTTGCACAAGAAAACTCATGCACACGCACATGCACATAAACTTGTGGACACAGACATACACATGCACATTCACACACATGTACTCACACACACACAAGAATGCACACACACTCATGCATATATATGCACGCATATACACACACATGCATGCACTCAAATACATTAACACACATATACACATGTGTTCAAGCACTCATACACGTGCACACATACTAACATGTACACACAGGTGAACACATATGCATACACATACACTGAAACATGTACACATGCACACATATGCACATAGACATATACACACACACACCCATACACACTGACACCCAATCACACACACACATACATATGCTAAACCATACATGCTCACATGCATGTACAAACACTTGCACAGATGCACACACAAACTCATGCACACATGCATACACATACTCATACATGTGCACCTATACACTCACATACACATGAACACATACACAACACACATGCATGAACACACACACACAAACCCACATGCACATGTACACATGCATACACATCTCCATATATATACACACACATACATACAAGCACATGAAAATGCACATATGAACATGCAGACCTGAACACATACACACATAGACATGCATGCATACACACAAGCACACACATAAACACACACATGCATAGACCTACACACAAGCACACAAATACTTGCACAATTAAGTATGCACTTATGTACAATCACACATATAGGCACACAAACACACTGACCTATAGACACACAAATATGCTCATGAATATATATGCATAGACATGTATGCACACATGCACACACATGCATGCAAACACACATACATGCACATGTACATGCACACATGTCTACAACTACACACAAATGAACAACCATGCACACATGCATGCAAGCACACAAATGCACAAACACACATGCATTGAAGCATGCAAATGCATAAACACACATTCACACATCCACTAGTACACCAACACACAAATGCATGAAAGCATCCAAATGGACACACAAACATACGAACACAATCACACGCACACACACATGTACAAGCATACACATGCACATGCACACACACAACCATGCACGCACACACACACACACACTCAAATGAACACACATGAACAAACTTGAAAAGATGCATGCACACAACCACACACACTCAAAAACACAAGCACATGCACACACTCATAGCACCAGTACACAATCAAATGAATAAGCACACACACATATGCACATGCACAGGCACACACACACACACCCTTGAATGTGCATGCATGACAACATGCACATGCACATGCATGCATACATGCACGTAGGCAATCTAACACACACACAGCCATATTTATTCACAAAGACATGCAAAAACACACACACATGAGGATATGCTTGCCCACATGCACAAATACTACGATGCTTTCACACATGTATACACACACATGCAAAATCACACACTCACATACAAATGCACACACATTAAGAGAAATACACACATATGCAACAAACACACACATATGCACACATAGACTCATAGACATATGCACAAACACATAGATAGATATGCACGCACATGTACATAGATTTGCATACACATGCCCACATATAAACATGCAAATACATGCACTTATGCATGCACACACACACACACACATAAAACACATGCTCTTATAGGCATACACATGCAAATACATGCACAATGCACCTACACGAAGACACGACCATATGCACACATGCGTGCATGCACACATATACACTCACACATGCATGGATACTTGCACACACATGCACGCACGCACACAACATGCACATAAGAGTGCATACACCAATGCACACACACACACACAATGGTAGATATGCATACAAAGATACACACATGTAAACACGCATGCGTAATTGCTCAAACATGTACACATACACACACAAACATGCATGTGCATACATGGTAACACACTTGCATGGAACACACAAGTGCATGCACCCACACTCGTACAAACATAAGAATAGATGTGCATGTGCACATAATTGCGCATACTCATACACAAATATGCACACATAAACACAAGCAAGTACACACATCCACAAATAAGCATGCATGCACACACATGCAAACACACATGCATGCACATGCACATAATGTGCAAGCACATGCATGAACAACTAGACACACATTCATGCACACGCCTATGCATAGGAACACATGCACACAAAAACACTTGCAGACATACCCTCAAACAAGCTCGTAGACTCGCACAGACACAAACACGAACATACGCACATGCACACACACACATACATAGACTTACATAAGCATGCACGCACACCCACATGTGAACACATTCACACATATGCATGGACACAAAAACACACATGCACACACACGTGAACATATACAAACACAAACATAAGTGCATAAATACACACAAACACATAGACAAGAACAGATAGAGGCATGAACTTAATCTCACTCCCACACATGTACACACACTCACACACACATGCACACACTTGCACACACACATACGCATGTATTAACACACACACAGAAACATACACACCTACACACACTAACACATGCACACACATATATAAACACACAAAAGCAAGAATACATGCACACACACACAAAGATGTAGTCACATGCACAAAAACGTATGCACACACACATGCATGTGCCATCACAAATGCAAACACTTGTGCATGCATATGCACATGAACACACATATAGACATGCATACACTCACATGTACATGCACATGCAAATATACACATAGTCACACATCTATTAGAACACATACAAACATGCACACACAAGCACACACACACATATACAAACACACACATATGCACATATAAGCATACACATGCACAGACATACAAACACACACATGTACACACACATGCATATATGCACAAACAAACACACACACATGTGGACACAAAGGAATAATCACATATGTGCACACACACATACACACAAATAAACATATGCACACACACACACATGTGCCTACATGCACAGACTCAAACACCCACACACATTAACACTGATGAGCACACAAAAATGCATGAACACCCTTGCACACATAAATGTGCATGCATACACACACAGTCACCCACACTCACTAACAATCATGAGCACATAGACACAAATGAACACCTATGGATGCATAAATGTGCACACATGCACACACACAAAAATACGAAGATAAAAGCATGCATATGTTGGCACACATAAACACTCACACACACACATGCACAAACAACACCCTCCCCTTTCCCCCCCCCCAACACACACACACACATGCACACATGCATAAATCAACATACTTGTAGACCCACATGCACAAATACATAAACACCCATGCAAACTTGTTCATCCATATAAACACACACACACACATGAACACTCAAATGCATGTTGTCAACAACATGTAAGTACATACTTAAACAAACACATTTGCACACAAACACACACATAGGAAGACACTCTCCAACACATCAACTCATACACCCAAAAAATCACACATGCACACAAACACATATGCAAACATGCACAAGCACATGCTCACACCACACTTAGAAATACACATGCACACACAAATGCTCACACCACACACATATGCACACACTCACACTTAGACGCATAGATGAACATGCACAGGAACGTAGACACACACATGCATAGAAATGCATACACATAAAAACACATGCTTGCATACACAAAGAAACACACACACAGACACAGATATACACCTGCACAAACTTGCATATGCACACCCATAAACACACACACATGCACATAAGCGTGCACACATGCATGCAATCTCGCACATATACACTCATGCATCCACACATTCAAATAGAAACAAAAACACATGCATGCACATGCACATCTTCGAACACACATGTGCCTCCATGCACAAACACACACCTACACTCATTCAAAAGTATGTGCATAACCGCACACACAAACATGCACATGGAGGTGCACATGCATGAAACTGTATGTGTACAAACACACACATAAATAGGACACTCATTCATGCCCACACACACACACACACAAATGTAGATGTGCTTAGATGCCTGCACATGTTCAAGCATGCACACATGCACACAAATGCAAATACAAACACACACATGAACTAATAGACACTAGGTCACACACATGCACATTTATGCAAAAGTACACACAACTACTCTCACACAAGCTCGTACACACATGTGCATGTGCACTTAGACATGCATACATGCTCAAATGCACACACACATAGACAAACAAATGTACCCACAAACATTGAAGCACATATGGACATATACACACACATGTACATACATTCACACACGTATACACTTATACAAATGCATACACACTCATGCACATGCATAGAAATGCATGCACATACACACACAACAACACACACACATACTCATGAACACCCACACAAACACACATGCAAACAAACATAAACACTTGCATGCTCACACACACATGCACATTTAGGCACACACATGAACATGCAAATGCACACAAGCGCACTATGCACATTGCCACACACAAACACATATAAACATGAATTTACTCAAACACACACATAGACGCACACACACACACACGAAGACACAATTCCACATATCCACACACACACACAAATGTTCACTCAACACATGCATGCACCACACAAACATACACATACATGCATATGCACACATAAACATAGATATAAACACATAATGACAAACACACATCCACGCACACTTGCACAAACTCTTACACTCACATACATTCACATACACACAAACTCATGCATACATACACACAAATGCATACCTATGCACACATCCACGTGCACTCATGCCCATGCATAGATGCACATACATGCACATGTACACTCACACTAATAGAGACATAGGTACATACATAATACAAACACGTGCACATATGTACACACAAGTGCATGCATGTACACAAATGTACCCAAGCATTCCCATGCACACAAACACTTGCAAGTAGACACACAAAAACACATGCACACATAGAGGTGCACACAATCACACACACATATGCATTCACATGAACACATACACACATTTACTTGCACACAAACACACGTTAGAACATGCCCACACACACATAGACACACAAACACACAAACATGCACACGGGCAAATGCATGCACCCACACTCGCACACACTCACATGTATGCATTCTTATGCACATGCATGCACAAACACACACAAGCATATACTCACACCAAGAATTGAAAATATTGTTCGTACGCTTGTGTACACACACATACACATAGGCACACAAACACACACTCACACATGAACACACATACATATGCACAAACATGCACTTACTCACACAATGACATATGCATGCAAGAATGCAAAAACACATGCAGACACAAGTGCACACACACACATGCATGCACACAAGCTTATTTACAATGACACACAAACATGCATATGCACATGCACACACACACTCACACATATACACACATGCACATGTACCTAGTAATACACTCATTCGAACACACACACGTGCACACATGAATAAGAATACACTCACAAATACATATGCGCATAAACTTAGACACATATGCACACACACTTATACCCACACACACACATGCAAATGAATGCACACACATTGATGCTCATGCACACACTCATAAATAAATGCAAAGACAAACATACATACATGCCCATATGCACATGTCTACACACCTACACACACCCAATGTACACACGCACATAGACATGCATACATGCACACTGACACACAAGCATGCACACACACATATATATGCATGAACACATCCACACATGCATGAACTCACACACACTCACAAATTTACAAACACAAATGAATGCACAAACACACATACACACATAGACATATGCATACACAAACACACCCACTTCCACACACTAAGATGCAAGCCTACAAAGATACACACACATACACACACACAAATGCATATCACAAATGCACAGACATACACAAACACACGTATGGGCACACATACACATACGCATGCACCCACATATGCACAGGCATACATGCACACATGCACATAGACTCACATGCTCACTACACTTGCACATGTTTGCACACACATACATGCACATACACACACACACACAAAAACATGCACACAAACACACATACACACATATAAACACATACATAAACACACACACATGTCAATGCACAAAAGTAGGCACTCACACACACACATGTCAATGCACAAAAGTAGGCACTCACACACACACATGCACACATGCAAAAGCACACATGCATCCATGCACCCATGCTTGCATAAACTCACACACACATATGCACATGCTCTCATTCACACACGCATGCATGCACATGTCGACACACATGCACATGCACACAAATAATTACATACACACAAATGCACATAATAACATACATACACATGAACCCACATATGCACACAAGCATGCATGTGTACGAATGCACTCCCACACACATAGACACTCACATGAATACAAACTTACATATACACAGACATGCACACACAACATACACATAGATGCACATACACACACATAAGAATGATGCATGCACACATACACACACAAATGCATACATATGCACACATACATGCTAATATGCACAAAAACATACTCACACACATGCACACATGCATCTGTGATTACACAGTCACACAAACACATGCACATATTCAAATAGTGACACATGCACATAAGCATGCACACACCAATGCATGCAAACACACACATGCATGCCCACACACTTGTGCACACACACATGTAGATACACATGCACAAGATCATAGTACACACAATAACAAACACTCATACATGTACCCTACCACACATGCATGTGCCCATGTGCACACACACACACACAAACATGAACTTATGCACACACACATGCTAACAAACAAACACCCACACACACTTACAAAAACGCACACACATGCACCCACACAAATGTATGCTCATGCATATGTACTCACACACGGTACACAAGTGCACACATAAATGCACACAAACACATGCATACACATACACTTCCCACACACAAATGCACACAAACATACATGCAAGCACACATTTGCACATGAACACATATGAAAACCCACTCACACGTACAAACTCTCTGTCTCTCTCACACACACATATAAATGCACACACAATTACACTGTCATATATATAATTACATGTGCACAACAATATACACATGCACACCCACACAAAGACACACATATAAAGGAACACACATGCACATACATATTCAAACACATACACATGCACACACACACACACATGCACATATACGCATGTACAAACACACATACACATGCAAGTACTAACCCACACAAACATAGCACAAACAAACATGCACACACATGTGTTTACACACACACCTGCACAAATGTCCAGACACTTTCACACATGCATGCACACATGAGTAGACACACACACACATAGACACATTCAAATGCACAAAACACACCCACATATAGAAACACACACACACACACAAACACATGCATGCACACATGCAAGCTTCCAGAAACATATGAAAGCAACAAAAACACACACACATATGCACGCACATATGCACACACATGCACAATTATACACATGCACACAAACACAAACACATCAGCAAATACACATATGCACCCACACAAAAGATGTGTGCATGCATTCACACACACACACATATACACAAACATGCACACACATCCACGCCAATTAATACACATATACGTGCATTCAAAAACAAACATTGTGTGCAAATACCCATGCACATCAATACAAACACAAGTTTATTGGTGTACAAACACTCATGGACAAACACATGCATATGTATTCACCCCCAATAGACATGCACACTTATAAACACATACACATGCACACACACTCACTTTCACACAAACACTTGCATGCACACATGTAGATGCACACAACAACATAAACACATAAGTTGGTACACACAATCAAGTAAAACACTAACACACATGCACATAGACAAATGCACACACACATGCATAAATACAAACACATAGAGGAACACGTGCACTTGGCTTAACACATACATGCATACACACATAAAAGCACACATGCACACACACACACATGCATTCACACATGTGTGCGCACATGCATGCACACCCACACCCACAAATACATATCTACAAACATCTACATGCATGGAAGTATAACACACACAAACATGCACTCTCACTCTCTCGCACAAAGACACTTGCATACACATGCTTACGCATGATCACACACACGCACAAACACACACATAAACACAATCACATACACACACGCATAAACACAATCACACACGTCACAGAAATGCACAAGCACATGCACGTACACACACACACACACTTAACACATGCACACACACACCCATATAATGCCATGCACTCTAGCCTACAAATAACACTCACACAAATGCATGCACATGCATGTGCACCCATGCACACACACACGACCACACACATGCATGCACATACACACAAAACACTCACCAAAAAATGTATAGACACATGTAGATGCACATGCACACAAAATCAAACTTACACCCACACACAATTGTATGTACCCACATGCATGCACATGCAAGCAAAAGAAAAACCATACACACGAACACACAAATACACATGCACACACACACATTCATAAAAACACATACACGTACCCATAAGCATGCACGCACATACACACACAAGTATGAGTGCATACATGAAAAGACATCCACACAGAAGAACATAACAATGCACAAACCCAACACAAACAAACAAGCACACACATGTCCTCACACACACACTCATGCAAGTGCTTACACACACAAATGGATGTACACATGCACACATATTCATGCACACCTACACAAGAACACACCCACATGGACATATGCACATCCACATACCCACGCACACCCATACCAACACATCCACAACTACAAATAGCACACAAACATGCACGAATGCACACATGCACGCAAGCATCCACAACCACTTGAAAGCACACACACATGCATTGACACGAATAAACACACACAGACACATACACATATACATAGACACATGAACAAACATGTCCACATGCTTGCATAATCACAAACATGCAAATGCACACAAAACAAGAACCAACATACATATGCACCCAAATGCAAACACAAGTGCCTGCATGCACTCAAACATATGTACAAACCACACCCATCCACATACATAAACGCCTACACACCCACACTAATGATTACACAAATATGCGCCTATACAAAAACACACACACATGTGTGCACATATGCCTATACACAAACACACACATGCACAAGTGTATAGGTGTGCACACACAAAAGCACAAACACATGCATACACACTTACAACCCCTGCCCCCATACACACATGCATACACACTTATACCCCCACCCGTCTCCCACACACACACATGCAAACCCACATACATGCACACACACTCACACATACATATACACTTGCATGCACACATGCATATGCACGTAACAACACAAATAGACACACTTGCACATATGCAAACAAAAAACAACACATACGTGTACACCCACATGCATAAATACACATGCACTAACACAAACATGTCTACACAGAACCACACATGTATACATACACACAAGCACATACACACATGCACGCAAACACACACCCACATACACCTACAAGAATGCAAGCATAGCACACACACACACACTCACTCACAAACATACATGTGCACAAACATGCATAAACACTAACACACGTATACACATTCACATGCATACTGACAGATAGTAGTCGACACATACGCACACACATATAGTGCCATGCACTCAAGCATGTGCAACACAATCAAACAAATGCATCCACATGCATGCACTCTTATGCACACACACAAGCATGCAAACATACACACATGCACACACATAAGCATGCATACACACACGTGCACACACATACATGTAAAACTACACACATGCACATGTACATAGACACACATGAACATGCACACACATACACACACAATAAATACTAACCAACAAATATGAAAATGGATAGACACGAAAAACTTTGCATACAAGCAAAAACAAACTCACATTCACACACACTTGCATGCATCCACACGCACACACATGAGGGCACGTAAACAACCACACACACACAAGCACATGCACAAAACAACACACACATACTCATAGGCATAGAAACACACACACACACCCACACTCATATGTGCACTTAAATACAAGCCCATATGCACACATGCTTGCATCTGCATATGCACACACATGCAAATAAATGCAAACATATAAGTGCACACACACACATGCCCACACACATGCATATGCAGACACACACTCACACAAATGCATACATATATGCATTTGCATGCACACACACACAACAACATGCACACACATCCACACTCATACCCACACTTACATGCACTCATACACAAGCACACACAACACACATAATAGATAAACTCGCATGCATGCACTCTCACACACAAAAACATACATGCACACAAATAAGCAAACCTAAATAGGAACACGCACACACACACACACACAAGTGCATGAATGGCCACCTACACACATGCATGCTATCACACTCAGATGTCACACACACAGACATGCACCAAGACATGTAATTGCATAAGAAAAAATACACACACATGTACACACAAAAAACATACTTATGTGCATGCACATACATGCACACATGTGCACACACACATAGAAGCATGCACAAATGAATGCACACACACACATACACACATGCAGGTACATAAACATCCATATACACACATGCTTGCATGTACACACTCACACATACATACACAGACATACACACACACACACTCACATAAACACATGGGCACATAAGATGACACGCACATACACACAAACACATGAACTCATGCATTTGCTTACACACACACACATGTAGGAATAGATATGCACACCCATGTGCTCATACACGTATATAGAAAGACAATCATGTACACACACACATGTGCACAATGTCACAAACACACATACATGTATGCATAGACACATGCATGCACACACATGCCCACAACCATAGATATATGTAAACATATATGTACTTGCACACAGACATGTACAACCACTCACACGTACATGCATGCCCACGTATTCATACACATGCAGTCACACATGAACATACATGCCCATGCATGCACTCGCATGCACACAAATACAAACACACACACATACATGGATGCACATGCACAAAAACACACACACCTATGTACTCATATACACACACACACACATTCATGTACAAGAACACACTCCTACTCACACATAAAAACACACATGCAAGCTGATACATGTGTACATGCATGCACACCCACATCCACACACACATAAACACATGCAAAAGCTTCAACACATGCACATGCATGCACGAATATACACGGAGGCATATGCAATTGGCACACACATGCACTCACACAAGTGCACACACATGCACGTATGCACACCAACATACTCATGTACACCTATGCACAAACATGCACTCACTCATTAGCACACACACATACACATAAACACATGCACATGCAAGAGCATTCCTATGCATACGCACATGTACATATGCACATAGAAAAACACACACATCATACACACTCACACACACATACATAGACCCACACATGTATATTGACAAGCACACATACAAAAATTACATGTCCATTAACATATGCATGTATTTACATAGGCACACACCCACAAACATACAACAACACATCAGTGTAAATACATGCACACATACATGGTTACACACACACAAATTCAAAAACATAAACATGTGCACAAACACACACAAACACACATATTAACATGTGCATCCATGTATAGATAGACACATGTACACAAACACATGCACGCACACACACAAGCATACACAAACTCACACAAGCACACACATGAACACACACAAATAGTCACATGTGCACAAAAGCACCCATGCATATACACATGCATATAGACACACATGCACAAGCATAAACACATGGACACATACACATATGCACAAACATCCACACACATATTTTCACACACTTGTGCATACACACACACACAAAAAAGCATACACTAGCACACAATAGTGCAAACACTGGGCACACACAAATGAATACATGTGTAGACGCACATACACTAATGGATACGCACATGCACACACAAGCACACACACGCACATAAATTAAAAGACATACATGAACACACAAACGTGTACATGCACATTCATATAGATGCACAACCACGCACATATACGTACACACATAAACGTACACACACAAACAATCAGATGCATAAACCCAATGAACACACAAACGTACACACACAAGTAGACACACATACTTTAATCACAAACATGGACATGCACATAGATGCACACCCACACACACCCAAATATACACAACCATGCATGAATAGACACACATATGTATACACATGCACATACACATGCTTGCAAGTAAGAATAAAAGCACATACATACACACATTAAAATACATATACACACACACACACATTTGAACCAATGCATAAACACACATGCACCTACACTAGCACACAAGCATAGATGCACATGAAAAAGTACACACATGCCCACATAGAGGAACACACACATGCACACACAAGTACATAATCCAACATAAGCAATCATGCACAGACATGAGTGCACACACATACTAATGCACAATCATGCACATATGAACTCACATACACATGCACATACATACTCACTCACACAAATGTAGACACACAAACACACACAAAGCACTCATACATGCACACATACATGCCTACATAGACAACCACACATGCATAATGTGCACATGCACACACACACACATGCACAAGCATTCTCACATGCAAACACACATGAACACATGAATGCATGCACACACATGCTCACACACACACATACATGCTAACAATCATACACATGCACTCACATGTGTACACACACTCTCACTCACTCATACAAGACATACACATATATGCACACATATATATACACAAACATGAACACATATCCACACCTACTCGTACCCATGCATGCACATAGACACACAAACACACACACACTCACATACACGCATGCTGACATGCATGCAGTCACACACATGTATGCACATACACACATGAGCACCCATGTGTAGACATGCACAAACAAACACATGCACAGCACACGGTCACATACAAGCATATACATGAATACACATAGACAAATAGATGCACACATGCACATATATGTATGGATGCACACACCTACATACTGTCATGTAGGCACACGTGTACACAAGCACACACATGCACACATGCACAAAACACACACACACAAATGCACACACACAAATAAGCTCACATACATACGCCTACATACAAACATTGAGAAATATAGATTTGCACATACACATGACCATGCACACACATGCACAAAGACTTACACATCCACACACACTCAAAAACGCACTCATATGCATGCACATGTACACACACATGCATGCACATACATCCATCGAGATAGACACACAACCATGCATACACACGGATATCTATGCACAGACATGCACATGCACATACACTTTAGTACCACTATATAGAGGCACCTGCACATACATAAATCAAATGCACACATACGTACAAACATACATGCATATATGCAAGTGAATGCACACACATGCATACCAACATATGCACATGCACACACACATGTACCCCATGCGTGCACACTCATATCCACATACTCATATACACAAATATTTAAATACAAGATTAAGCATAAGCACACATGCACACACACACACACACATCTGCATGCATGCACACAAATGTAATTGCACACACATATCCATATCCATGCACATGCACACATACACACACATGCTTGAACACATCCATATGAGCACATGCTTGCACACATTCATAAATGTATAAATTCACAAATGAACACACAACTACACATGAGTGCAAATGCACAAAAACATACACACATACACACATACATGAGCACACACTAAGATGCATACACACACTCATGCATAAAAACATTTACTAGCATACACATGCACACACACAGATGTGCACACACACACACATAAGAACACATGCACAACCATGTGCAAACACATGCTCACTCACATGCATGTGCATGCACATAGAATTGCATAAAAACATGCAAACACAAACACTTGTGCTTAAAAAGATACACCCATGAACATGTATGCACACATGTTTGCATGCACACATACATGATGTACTCAAACATGTACATGAACTATCACACATGCATATAGAAGTGCACATTCAAATGCACCAACACTCATGTAGACCCACAAGCATGCACACATGCACACAAATGCACACATGTGTATGCAAGCACACACACAAGCACATAAATGCAGACACACATAGAATAACACACACACACACATGTGCTTGTATGCAAAAACGCACACACACACACAACTACATGTACACACACCAATATCGACGAACATGCACACATTAACGCATCACCCACACATGTACTTAGGCACACACAAATACAAAAACATCCATAAACAGACCCTCACACACAATAAAACATGTGCATATGCACATATACACAAACTAGCACACACACACATGCACACATACACAACCATGCACATAGACACAAACATATAGAGACAGATGCAAACAACATATGCATATTCACATGCAAGCACAAATTTACTATCATATAGACAAACATAGGAACATAGACACATAGATAATCACAAAAAACAAACATAAACACAAGCACACATTAACACTAGCAAACACAGATGCATGAACACACGTGCATGTGCATGCACACACGCACACACACACACACAAACATGCTCACACATGCACATAAACATAAGCAAACACAAATGCATATGCAAATGCAAACACACTCATATGCACTCACATGCACACACTTGTATGGACACACACAACCACACACATGCATATGCATATGCACACAAATCCATATATATGCATGTGCATACACAAACACACATGTGTGCATGCACATAAACACACATACATGAACACACACAAATGTGGGCATGCACACCCTTGCACTTGCATACAAACACTTGCACACTAGGATGCACATACAACTACACACTCCCATAAGAAAACACTCACCTAAGCACACACATAAACAGACTCAAAAGCACAAAAAATCACACATGTACACATGCGTATGCACAAACATACACTTGTAGGATCACATACTCACACAAACACATAGACACACTAGCACACATACACAGAAATGCTTAAACACACACATATGCACACATGTAGGTGCACACAAAGACTCAAGCACACAAACATGCATGTGTAGTAGCACACAAGCACATACATGACAGCACACAAACTCACCTACATAAGTAGATACATAGGCACACACTCACGTACACATGCACATGCACACAAAAGTACACACATAAGGAAGCACAAGGACACTACATAGACATGCATATGCCCAAACGTATACACATGTAGACCTACATGTACAACACATATGCATATGCATATACACATTCATACACACACACACACACGTGATCACATACACATTCACACACATACACACACATGGTCATGCACAAGCATGCACACGCACACACACACGAATAGCCCCAAACACACACATAATAATCAACATACAAACACAAATATACATTCTTATATGTGTGTGCACACATACATGAACACACACACGTATGTAGGTGCACACTTACATGCATAAAAATATGCATACACACATAGCCATACACACACACATGCATATATACACATGCACTTGCACATGTACATCTACACACACATGTACACACTAGTAGAAACAAACTCACACACTCATAGACACATGCACACACAAGCACAAACATATTCATGCACACACTCATAGAGGAACATAGACATGCACCAGCACACACATGTAAACACAAACACAAACACAAAAACACACATACACATACACAAACACACATACACAAAACACACATACACAAACACAAACACAAAAACACACATACACATACACATATAAATATGCACACATACATCTATACATGCATACATGGATAGCAACACACTCATGTAGGCACACATGCACATGAACACATGAACCCATGAACACAAACAAGTATACACACAGACACACACACACACACATGCACACTCACACAAATGCACACACATGTATGCATAGACACGAACATGAACCATCACACCCAAACATAATGCACATGCAATTGACACAAACTGAATTGCAAAATTACACATGTGCATGCATGCATGCTTACCCAATCACACACAGGTGCACACAAACATACACAAGCATGCATAGCTAGACAAACACAATCATGCAAGCATACTAGCAAATGAATGCACGCATGAGCAAGCAAGCGTGCACCCACACACGCACCCTTATGCACACACATAGATAAACACTTTCACAAACACATGCATTCACACATATCCTCACTCATACACATGTGCATGCACACACACATGCACATGCACTGACACACACATGCATGCACATCTGCACAAATGCATACAAGGACACACAACACACCCATACACTTGCATACACACACACATGTACAAAAACACACACAAATAGACACACACATGCTTGGACAACATGTGCACAAGCACCACTTATATACACACACACACACATAAACAAGTAGACTTGCACACATATGTGCACAACATGAGTGCACACTTGCACACAAGCACACACATGAACAAATACACACATATACATGCACATGGATGCACACACACACACATGCATAAGCACATGCATATACATCCACATACACATGCATAGGCACACTTGCACACACATGCACACGTATAATCTCATACGCATACACTCACATAGGAATGCACATATGCCAAAAAAAACATACACACACAAATGTACAGACACACCTGAATGTGCATGCACACATGTACATACACACATGCATAAGCATCTATGTACACATGCACATACATACACAAACACACAAAATACATACATATGCACATGCACATTCACACCTGCAGACAAACACATCCACACATGCATGCATAGACACATAGAAGTACACTCACACATGTGCACACAAACACATAGAGACACACATATAGACTCACACACAGGTTTATGCACACACACACATGCAGACACATGCATATGCACACAAGCATTCCAGAGTGTGTGCACATGCATAGACATGAGCACCCATATGCATATATGCATGCACACATGCACACACATGACACATATGCACATAAATTTGGACACACATGCACACAAACATGAACACACATGCACACATACATGTACATATACACTCCTATACACATGTGTACAAACCCACAAATGCACACACACATGCACAGACATAAAAACATGCACACACATACATATTCACAAATAGACACACATTGACACTTGAACACATAGACACATAGACATGGACACATTGATGTCTACAAGTATACAAGAACACAACCATAAACTAAAGCATATAACTACATGCTCACACATCGACAACATTACTCACAAACATTGACACACACAAGCACATATGCACACAAGTGCACACTCAAGAACACTGATGCTACCACAAACACACACACACACACACATCCATGGATGAACAAATGCACATATGCACACGCACACACATGTACACATCACATATGCATGCAAGCACACAAACACAAACACATACGTACATATATGGAGATGCACACACTCAGATGCACATGCACACAAACTCAAATATGCACACTTATACACATGCACGTACATGTGTGCATGCATACACATTGACACACATGTGCAAATGCAGAAACACGCACACATGCTCACATGCACACCTAAACACACATGCATATGTGGATGCTCCACATACACACGTTCACACACACAAGCACACACATCCACACATTCAAACACATGCATGCATCAATGCACTCACTTACACACATATTTACAATCTTAGACTCAAATATACATGCAAGAATGTAAGTAGCATGCATAAACACCAACACAAACACCCACACACACACACATGCACCCACATATGCTTTTATGCATGCCTACACACACATAAACCCACAAACAACTCAGATTCACTAACACGCACACAAGACACATAAATAGGCATAAACACACATGCACACACACCATTACAGACATTCATATATGTAACCACACATACACATGTGCAAACATAGATGTATGCACGTACACACACACAAGAACACAAATGCAAAGATACAGATAGACGCACATAAGAACACATACAAACACACATAAGAATACACACAGATGCACATATAAACACATGTAGGTGCATGCACTTACACAAAAACACCATATGCAGACATATGCATGGCCGCACACATATGCACACAAATATGCACACGCAGATAGACATACATACGCAAGCACAAACATATACAAGCATACAAATGTTTATGTGGACAAACACACACAAACACATGCATAGAAGCACATGTGCATGCATGCACATACACACATATATGTACACACACACCCAAGAAAAAGTGTGCATGTACACACACACACACATGAACACACATACACATACACAAAAACTCACACAAGTATATCATACAACTTTCCATGCAAATATTTGCACAAGCATGGAAATGCACATGTAATCATGCATAGAAACAAACACATGAATACACATAAATGATCATGCACACACATGTACACACATGCACATACATAGACCTATGCATACAGAGACACACATGTACAACTACATATTGTTAGCCACACACATGCACACATACATAGAAACCTACAAATACACAAGCTTATACAAATGCATACTGACACTCCTATATGCACAAACATGCAAATACAAACTAATGTACACACATGCACACACTTGTGCATGCAAACACAAACAAACATACATGTGCACGCACACACATGTATGCACACATGCATGCAAGTACACACACCTATACACAAACATATACCCACAAACACATATGCATACAAACACAGCAACACACATGCACTTGCATAAATAGGAACACACACTCACACAAACACACACATGCATATGCATAAGAACACACACATGGGCACACATATTGACATGCATATACATACACACACATACACATAATCACTCTCTCACACACACAAGCAAACACGTGAACACGCGTAAATGAAAGCACAAGTACTCATATATATTTGCACATGCACATGCACTCAAACATACACATAGATGCACACACACATGCACATAGATGCACAAACACATGCACATAGATGCATACAAACACACATTCACACTCATGCACACAAACACTTGTACACATGCGTGAATGCACATATAAATGCAAGCATGCACACACACACACACACACTCACAAAATAGTGCAGATAGACACACATACATACACATATGCATGCAAACACACACACCCACATGCATGTACAAGCACATGTGCATGTGCATGCTTACAAGCACAAACATAAGCATAATTATACATGCACACATGCATACACACATGCACCCACTCGTGCATGCACACAAACATAGATGCATGCACAAATACATGCATAAACAAAAACACACATGCACACACACATGCATTCTCACAAGCATGCATATTTGTATATATGCACACATGTGCACACATATAAACACACACATATGTACACATACAATTGCACACCCATGCACGCTCACTCACATACATAACACAAACACACACATGCTCATAGACACTCACAAGAACACATGCACACACACACACACACACTTGTACACCCACACACAGACACCCGCATACATGCTCATAGATATAGGCACACGTGAACGCATACGCATGTGATCACATATATATACACACACACACACACTCACACTCACACACACCTACACACCTATGTGCACACACATGGATGCATGCACCTTTAAAGACACATATAAGGACACACACATGTATATAGACACACACATACATAGGGACACACACACAAATGCACACTTACATGTATGCACACACACACACACATGCAAGAACACACATGTGTACATATAGGCACAAATAGGTGCACCTACATATGCATGCACACACACACACACACTCACACACATGCCCTTGTGTAGATGCACACTTAAATGCACACACACACCTAACTACACATGTGCAAATATAGACAAATACATAGTAACCACATAGTTACACACATAAACACATGAACACACACATATAAGCACATGCACTACCCTGCACATAAGCTTACAGGCATGCCCACACACATATTAAAGCACATAAAAAGATGCACACATGCATGCATGCACACACATAGACACACACAAGCATGTACATATAGACACACCCACATAGAAGCACAAACACACACCCCAAGACACACACTCACATGGAAAAAAACACACACACATTCATGCCCATGAACATGCATGTGCACAAGCACAAACATGCATACATGCTCGTAAAAACATATGTAGTGCATGCATGTTAGAAAAAATCACATATGTCCACTCATGAACACACATGTATACAATGTTGCACACACACATGCATGCAAATACACACACATAGACTCATGGGTAGACACACACCTACACACACAAATACATGCATGCAAATGCACACACAAATGCACATAAGAACACACATGCATGCTTAGCCACCCACACACTCATACTAGCACACATGCATATATATACACACACACATTCACACACATGCACACATAAACACATGCATAGGTGCACAGACATGCACACACATGATCACACACACACACATAGGTGCACACACATGCTGATGAACATGCATGCGCACATGTGTGCATGTACACATACACATGCATAAACATACACATAAACATACACACAACACATCCCCACACAATTGTAATTCACATGCATGCACACAAACAAACATAAACACATGCACAAACGAACAAACATGCAAATGAACACACTCAAATAAGCAAGCACCCATTCACACATGCACATGCACATGCACACACATGAACAACACACACACACATGAATAGTTTTTCACATAAACACAAGCACACACATGTACACACATGCAAGCATGCATACAATTATATGCATGTAGACACACCCACATATACACACAGACGAACACAGGCATATGCAAACACTACACATGTGGACTTAAAAGCGCACAAGTACAAAAATGCATGCACACTCTTACATAACACATGCATACACAAATGCACCCACACAGGTGTGCACATACACACATGGATATACATATGCACATTCACAAGAACACTTGTGCACACACACATGGCCACGTACATTAACACGCACACAAACACGCTTGTACACACGCACACAGACGTGCTTGCACAAACACAAACTCATGAATTCACTCTCAGCCCACACGTGCACACAAGAACACACATGTGCAAGCATAAACACACACATGCACACCTACACATACCCACACACAAACACCCAAACATGAACCCGTAGGTGTAGGCATACTTGTATGCATGCACACACGATCACACACACATATGTACACACATACGTGCGCACACATAGATGCAAACACATAAAAAAACACACATGTAAGCACACATGCACATGCACACACATAAATAAACATGCAATCTTATGAACACACATGCACACATATAAAGACATATAAACTCATCCACACACAGCACACAAACATTCACACAACGACATGCACATGCACACACATGCACATCCCCATGCATAATCACATAAACATATGCCTATTCATAGACATATACACACACACTCACATGTATACACATGTCAACCAAAAACACACACAAGCGCATGCACTCATTTAGATGCATGCACAATTATACAAACAAGATAATGGACATGCTCGCACACACATACATGCATCGATGTTAAAATGCACACACACACACATATGCATGCATACTCACACACAAACATACACACACACACACAAATGTATGCACACACACACAAATATGCACACACATGCCTTCACACAAATATGCATAGACATTCACATATAGGCATACACACAAGCAAGCAAATGCACATGTGCACATTCATGCACACAAGCACAACATACGCACACATGCACATAGACACACCTACATGCTTGAGCATTCACACATGCAAGCTCAAACTCAGACATCTACTTGTATACATACGCACACATACACATACAAACATAGGTACAAATGCATCTACACACAAACATACACATGCACACAGATGCATGTGCACATGGACATGCACACACTTGCACTTTGCATAGACACATATACATGCATACACATGAACACACACACACACACATGCTCATGCAAAAACAAAAACACATGAAGTCATGCACATAAACCTACACACACACTCATATATATATGCACACACACATACACAAACACACCCATGCACACACACATGCACATATAAACACATGCATAGAAGCATAAACACACAAATGGTCACACAAACACACATGGATAGGTGCAACACACCCACGCACATGCAAGCACACACACTTACAACTAGACTTGCAAACACATAAGCACACATATAGACATGCACACACACTTGCATGGATACACACGCATGCATGCACAAACACATGTAGACACACACACTCCTACACACACATATTCACACAAGTGTGCTTGTAGACACAAACACATCTACAAGTAAATAAACACATGAAAACACACATGCACAAGTGTACACACACATGTGCAAACATAAACACACGTGTGCACACACACATTCTCAAACACATGCTTATGCACGAACATGCACTTACATGTACATACACTCACACATGCACATAGGCACACACATGCACACACAAGCACTCATAGCCAAATACATTGATGCTCATACATGCACATACACATACACAGACATAGATGCACACAAATTTGTGTAAATGTATACACACACTTGCATACACATGAACACTAAAAAACATAGCCATGCACACATAGACACGCACACATAAATAGACAAACCCATATGCACACACACACACATGCATGTGTGTATACACATAAACCAATATACACATGTGCACACAAATACATATGCGCACAAAAATAAACACGCACAAATACATTCACACACGTATGTGTAAAGCCACACATATATATATGCACACATGCACCAACACATATACAGGCATGTATGCATGAAAACTCAAAGACTCATACAAATGCATAGGTACATGCTTGCAAAAACACACATGCAAATACACATAAGCATTTACACAGATGCACACACATATGCACATGCACCCACACACACAAACACCCATAATGACCCATACATCTACATGCATGTATGCACAACACACATATGCACAATTCTACCCACATGTATGCACACTCAAGCACATGAAAATACACACATGCATACACACACATGTGCACATGAATATGCATGCATGCACATGAATTCATTCACAAATGCATGCACCCACACATAATTGCATGCAAAAATAAAGGCACACAAAAACACACACACACAGATATACACATGCATGCATGCATACGCAGATGCATGCAAAATAAACAAATGTGCAAAAACATGCCATATAAATATGCAAACTCAAAATGTGCTCACAAGTAATTGCACAAACAAACATACACACATTCACAAATATGCATACATGCACATAGGCATGCACACACACACACACACAGATAAACACAAACATGTCCACATACATACGTGCAAACATGTTGAAAGTCACACATACACACATACACACACTTAGATAAATATAAGAACACTCACACAAAAACACACATGCATGCAAGAAAAAATGCAAATGAATGCATACATAAAAACATGTACACACACCTCTACACACTAACACTTATGCTCACATACAAGTGCACACAACGCAAGCACAACCACATATGTACAAACACACACATATGCACACATGCACATGTGCACACACACACAAACATAAGTGGCATGCACTCATAGACACACACTCATATGCAAACACACACACAAACACACATACACAAATAGATGCACACTATCTCACACAAAAAGTCACATGTGCACAAACACATGCATAGACATGATTTTATGCACATACAAACACACACACACAGTTGCATGTGCACACATGCACTAATGCATACACACACACACAAACATGCATTCAAAAAATGTACACACAAACATATGCACTCATGCACATGCATACACATGCACACACCCATACACACATGCAAATAATAATGCATATGCACACATATGCAAATGATAATCCATATGCACACATACATGTGCACACATACTTGCATACACATGTGCATGCACATACGAGAGTACACAAGCACTCACATGGACACCCACATTTACACACACACATGTGCATACCTTTACACACACACATACACACATATACACACACCCAAGAACACATACATACACACACACATACTCTTACATGCATGAACAATTGCAAACACACACACACACACACACATATACACAGATACATAGAACTATGCACACATGTGAACACAAATAGATTGTCATGTAGATGCGCACAAAGACAAACATGAACAATCACAACCATACACAAATTAGTATGCACAAACACATATAGATATGTACACACATGCACATGGACACACATACAACCATATTGATGTGTATGCACACACTCACACATACATACACCCACACGCACACACATACAACCATTGGCACACACTCCTAGGCAAACAAGCACACACAAATACATGTACACACATACCTACATGCATCCATGCACACAGAGGCATGTGTACAAGCATACACGTGTGCATATCGATGCACTCATAGGAAAATCCATATGCATAAGCCCACCAATGCACACATAGGCAAATGCATATGCATAAGCTCACACACATACATACATTCATATGCACACAATCATAAGCACAAACACATGCAAACACACATACATACGTAGACATGCTTGTAGACATGAGCAAATGTAAAACTACATGCACTTGGACACTCATACTTACACATTTGCATACACACACTTGCACATGCATGCACACACATACATGCACAAACATAAAGACATATGCACATTCACACACACACACATGTAAAATTGCACATATTGATAATACACACATGAGAACATGCACTTATAGACACATATACACTCTTGCACATTCACAAGCATGCACACAAACACACACAAAGAGACACATGGACACACACAAGCACATAGACACATTCACACTCTCATGCACACAAGCATACATGCCATATGCATGCATGCACACATACGCACAAACACGTATGTACACATGCATGCACATACACATGCATACACATGTTCACACACACTTATACACACTCATGCACACACATGCCCATAATGTACCACATGCATGCATGCACCTAAACATGCACACATACGTGTGAACACACACATGCCCAAGCACATACATTTGCGCACATAAGCATGCACATATACACACAACTACACGCACATGTACACACGCACACACATAAGTTCACTCACGTACAAACATAAAAGCCATCCACATTCATAGAGATACACATGCATGCATGCACACATGCACACACAAGGAGGCACACAAACATGCATTCACTCACATTTGTTTGCAAATATACACATGCAAACATAGACAAACATGCATAAGCATAGATACTTGCTCCTACAATAACATCATTTTCTCACAAACTTGTGCACACAAACACATGCTCTCACTAACATATGTGTGCATACAAAAACACATACACACAAACATATGCACTTGTAGACAAGCTTATGGGCACACATATGCATTAATACATGTGCAAACAAACAAACACAAACACAAGCATACACACACACACACATGTGCTTGCAAGGATACACTCATATGAGTGCACACATACAAGCACACACACATGCATACATGCATAGATACACATGGCCATACATATCCACACAGACACCACCATAGACATGCACAAACACACACACACATAAACACAATGACACACGAATGCTCATGCACACACACATAAACACATAGACAGATAAGCACAAACATGAACATGTACACGTACATCCACACAGACATGCAAACACAAAAATGCATGCACACATGCACACAAACACATAGATGTATACAGATGCACACTCAAATGTACACACATATTTAACCTCAAATGTATAAAACCACTCATGCATATGCAAATGTGCATGTATGCATGCACACACATAAACACACACTTATACATGTACACACATACACTCAGACACACATGTAAATGCATACACACATGCGCATGTGCATACGTGAGTAGACATGTATACATATGCACACATACATACACACACAAAAGTGCATGCCTGTACCCATAGTCTTCATATATGCACATACAACACATGTACTCACACACACCCATATGCTTGCACTCTCACACATACAAACACACACATGTATGCACTCATTCATAAACATACATGCACACAAACACATGCACCCATACAGACACACATACATCAGCACACACATGCACACTGATAGACACACACACATGTACATGTATGCTTTCACACATACATAACATCCGCCAACACACATGCACTTGTATACATATACACAAACAAATACACACACACAAACCCACACATAGACACTCACATAAACACATACACACACATACAAGCATGTACACACACAAAGACACACATTTACAAACACATTCTTGAGCACACAGTCAAGCACACGCAAATGCATACACACTTGTGCATGCATGCATGTGTGCACATACATGCATGCATATGCACACTTGAACCCATAAACATGCATACATACAGATACAACACACATACCCATATGCTTGCACTCTCATGCATACAAACACACACATGTGCACACAATCATAAACATAGACACATATACATGTGCACAAAGATGCATGCACAAATACAATCACACATTCACTAACACACATATATAGACACGTGCACTAACACACACACACACATGCATGCTTTCACACATGCACAACATGCATCTCCCAACACACACACGTGTGACACATATGCATAGAAGTACATGCACAAACATCGATATCAACACATGTAGACACACATGCACACATACATGCATGCATACACACACAAGTGCATGCACACACATACAAATGCTGCACACATACACAAACTAACACATGCACATACATTGAGACACACAGACATGCACACACACATACATGTATGCACACATGCACATACACATAAGCAAATGTAAACACACATGCACACACATTGACACACCACAGGCAGACATACAATACAAAATATCACACAAGTACACTTACGCACACTCGGATAAAAATATGTGCACAAACACACTCACAGGCTAACACAAACAAACACATGTAGGCACAACCATACACACTCACACACCACCATGCACAAGAACATACAGAAATGTACACTAATAGGCACTCTTAGACACCCAACCACGCACACATAGTCACACGCTCACACACATATACATATGTATGCACGTGTGCACGCACACACCTTTGTACATACACATATGGACATGCATGCAACATACAAGAAACAAACATGCCAAGTACACAAATGCATACACAAACATGCACACACACACATGCATACACAAACACACACACAAACAAACACACATGCACACACACACAAACACTTACATGCACAAACACCACTACACACACATTTCTTACATGCACAAACACTCACTCAAGCATGCACACTCACACACACACACACATACACACCTACACACACATATGCAAAGTCATGCACAAACACATGCTTGCACATGAAAATGTGCATGCATATGCATGCAAGCACAAACACATATGTGTGTCCGCAAAAATAAACGTACACACATACACACCCATATACAAGCACACATAACACACACAGAGACATAAGCACACACATGACCATAGACACACATGTGTCCATGCACACTTTCAAGCATAAGCTCACACATGTACACACATGCATGAGCAAGTGCACACACACACACATATATACAGATTTGCTGACACAGAAGAACTCGCATACACATGGACATGCACACACAAAAAAATGTAGACATGTACACACACACACCCACACATCCAAGCTCACACTTGCACATATAAATGCATCCACATATCCACACACACATGTACACATGTACACCTATACACAAACATGCATAACAAATGCACAAATTCAAGTACAAAAAAAAATGCTTGCATACTGATATACACAAGCACATATACATGGACATAAACACATGTCTATCGACACGCACTCTCACTCACACCCATATAAACACATATGCACACACAAAACACAAGTAAAAATGCATTCACAACAACACACAACCATGCTCACACACACTCATATGTATAGACAAACATCATGCACACATAAACATACATGCACAAGCACACACACCCAGCATACACACATGCACATTCATAGAGGTGCACACACATACGTCCAAGCACAAACACACGCATGGACACACACACACATGTGCATCCACACATGCATGCACCATTGCACTCATATGCATACGAACATTCACAAAAACACTTGGATACATAGGCACACACAAAAACACAAAAATATATGCACACATAGACATGCACACTCCTCTCAATTCAAACATGCACCCATAGACACACACACACACATATTCACACTCACTTAAACATGCATATGCCCACATATACATAGAAATAAAGGTGCACACATGCTCATGCACAACAACACACACACACATACACACATATGCAAGCACAACCACAAACACACACACATAGAAACACACATGCACACACAAAAACACACACATTCAAACACATACACAAGCACACCTAAAAATATGCACATGCACACACATAGACATCCTCAATCACATGCACACACAAAGAAACATGTAAAATAGACACACACACATGCACACACATATACACATTTGCACAATAAAAGAAATATATGCACACACATGCACCTACACACTCACATGAGCACACACACACACACAATGAATACAAACTCTCACATGTACACACACATACACACACATGCATGCACACAAGTACATGAAAAAAAACATTCCCACACAAAGATAGATGAACACTCACAACACACATAAGCACACCCACATGTGAACTTAAACACTTGCACACATGTACTAGCACACAAATACGTGCACATACGAACAAAAACACAAAAGAAAAATCACACATGTGCACATGCACAAATAGATGAACACACAATTTACACACATACATGTGTTAGCATACACACACTCACACACACATGCACTCATGTGCACACACATGCTTGAATGCATGTAGACAAACACCCACACACACACACATATGCATCCACATGTACTTATGCATGTATGCACATGCACACCAACACACAAACATATGTAGGCACATACACAAATGCACACACATGTATACACACACCCCCTACACACAAATAGACACATATTTAAACACACACAATAACCCACGCAAAAGCATGCACACACATATATGCATACACGCACACATGCACTTTCATGTGAACACAAACACACAAGTGCATACATGCACATGCATAAAAAGCACATACGCATGTACACAAATAGAAACACACATGCATGGTTTAAGCAGACATTCACATACACACAATCAATAACACATTCATGAATACACTCACACATAGGCACACATAAACACACACAAACACACACACAACTACATCCACACAATTGCACACGCAAACACACAGACACATGTAAGCATAATGAACCCAACACACACATACGTGAGTATGCACATAGTCACGTGTGCACACTCAAACACACATACACACATGAACACTGACATGCATACATGAACAAGTGTACACTTACACTTACATGCACACATGCACAAACCTACACATGAAAATGAATGCATGCACACAAAACACATGTACACACCCACATGCACACAAGCACACACACCCACCCACATACAGACAACCACATATGTACACTCACTTGCACACATATGCACATACATACACACACACTTGCTTAAACACACACATGCACAGATCACACACACAAACATGCATACACACACATGCACCCACACTTGCAAGTACAAACAAACATACATACACACACATAGAGGTGCCCATACATGTGCTCAAACATGAACACACAAATAAACACATATGCACACACACATGCACTCACTTAAGCACACACACACACACAAGCATAGTCCCTATACAAACACACATAAGCATGAACACATGCATGTGCACATAGATGCACATGCACACAGACATTTACACAGTTATGAGTGCACCCACACACAACCATAAGTACAAGCAAAAACACAAGCACACTAGTAAACACAAGAATACATACACACACACACACCCCATTGCACACAAACATGCACACACATAGACACATGCTCACTCATAGACACATACATTTTTAAGCAAATATACATGCACTTGCACAAATGCAAACAAACACACACAAACATGCACACATATGAACTCACATATGTACACACACACACACACTCACACATGCACACACATATGCTAATACATGCAAATATGCACATAAACATGCTCGCACACATAAACACACATATGTAGACACATAGACACACACATATAAGTACTGACACTCTACTCACAATGCATACACACACATTCTCACACACACATGCATGTGCGAACTCATACATTCACACACAAGCACATATGCATACCCATACCCACATGCATGCAAACATTTGCACTCGCACAAGCACACAAATACATGCATGCACACACATACAAACACAGATGCACACACGTGCAAACACATACAAACGCACATGCATGCACATTAATGTACACACACATACATGAACACACTCACACACGTACATTTAGACAAATATACATAGACACATAGAAACTCAAACATGTATATGCACATGCACACATACACACATAAATAGGAAAACACAGACAAACTCATTTGCACACACACTTGAATGCAACCATGTACTCATAGACATGTACACACACACACTTGCCACATACGCACACTTGTATGCAATTACACATGCACACAACAAACTAACTATAGGCACACATGTAGACACATATACATAGGCATAAACACTTACACCCACATGCATATACATAAACACACTCATACACATACATGCAAAGCTACACATGCACACACACATACAAGGACAAACTGTACACATAGATGTGCACACACATACACACAAAGATGCATGTACCACTCTAAGACATATGAACACATACACATTTAGATGCAACATGCGAATGCACACACAAGAACAAAGACAAACACACACACATACACCCAAATGCACACACATGCACACATATACATACATGCACATACACACACCAATGCATGCACACATATACACACATGCCCTCACATACACACATACATGAACATAGACTCACACACCCTCACACACATGAAACATGCGCACACACATATAAACATGCACACACACCTTCTTATACACACATATGCCTCTATCTACACACCAACAAGCACACACACCAACACAATCGCATAAAAGTATAAACATACACTCACATGTGTACACACACATGCACACAAATAAACACCCATAAAAACAAACACACATGAACACACACACACACACACATTTATGGATGTGCACAAGCATTCCCACACACACGCACACTTACACACATAGCTATACAGACACACAAAAACATGCATGCATGCATATGCACAAACCCACACATATGCATGCACACATTCACTAGCACTTACACATGCACATGTATGCAAACACACACGAATAGAGCTATACACATCTGCATGAGCACAACAACATGCACAAACATGTATGGACAAGTACACACGCAAAATAACACATCCATCTGCACAAGCATACACATTCAAAGACACACACAAGTAAACATGTTGGCACACACTAAACACACACCCTCATCCATTTATGCACACACAAAAGCACTCACAAATAAACACACACATGTATACACACACATTCACACACTTGTGTATGCGCACACACACACACACATGTATATTCGCACAAACACTTATACACACATGCACATGGACAAGCACACACACAAACAGGCACCAACACACACATAGACTCACACTCATATGAACACAAACTCTCAAACATTCACACCCATACATGCACGTACACACATGTGCAAGTGTTTAAGCATAGAAAGATGCACACATGCATGCTCACACACACATCAGCACATATCAGCACACACATGGAAGTAAACACATGTGTAGACACACCCACATACACATGTGCTCCAAAATATAGACACACATGCACAATCACCCATTTGCACAATCACACATGCACAAATTGATGAAAACAAAACCCACACACACAAATATGCCAACATGCATGTGCAGACACACACATGTGCTAGTGTACACATTAGCGCACACACTACCGCTCACACACACACACTCACTCAATCACACACACACACATGTACGCATGCACACAAGCATAGACTTGCACACATATGTGCACATGTGCACACACACCAAAACACACGTATGGAGGCACGCACCAAATTCACACTTAAGCATAAACACACACCCTTACACCCACACACATACACACAAACACACATATATTCAAATGCATACTCAAATAAGCCAACACACATGCACACACACACACACATACATGTGCATGCACCCATGCACATGTAAGTAAACACTCATAGAGAAAGGTACACATAAGCACATACACAACAATATACATACACGCACTCACACACACATGCACATACATGCACAAACATAAACACACATAGAAACACACTTACACATGCTCAAACACACACATGAAAGCACACACATGCAAACACACACTCAAACATGTATGCACACAAGCCTAAACACATAGGAACATGCAATCACTAACATAACCACATCAAAACACATGCATGCATAAACACATGCACGAATACATGCATCTATGCACCCAATCATAGGTGCTCACTTGCACAAACACTCATACACATACGTATACATAGATATACACACACATGCAAACAAGCATACACACACAGACATGCATGCACGTACACTTGTAAATGAATGCATGCACACAAGCACACATGCACATACCCATATGCACATAAGTAGACATACACATACATAAACACAAACACAAACACCCACATTTCTTCTCATGAAAGCACACACATGTAGACACACAAACTCACTAAAACATACACACATACACACACACACACCTATGCACAAATATGCAAATGCATAGAAGTCCCCACACTTGTTCGCACACACAAATGCTCAAGTACACACACAAATGTGCACATAGAGGTGCATACACGTGCAAGCATATGTATACACAAATGAACACATAAGTGTCCACACATGTAGATGCATGCACAATCATAAGCACACATAAGCACAAACACATTGACACATAAAAGTACATAGGCTCACACATATGTACACACACATATACACGCACACACAAGCATGAATATGCATATGCACATACACATGCACACACCCAAACACATTGATTCGCACACAAGGCACACACACAATACAACACAAGCATGCATACACATGCACAAGTGCACTGAAACATATAAATACACAAACAAATTCACACAAGTTCACTTGTGTGTGTCCACACACACTGAAGCACGCACACACACACACACAAGCATGCAAAGTCATACACACGCAACACACATGCTTGCACACAAATAGACACACTCACACGACTACACAATGACACATGCACACATAAACATAATGATACATAAACGTATACACTCATGTGCACACATGTGCACTCACACATGCACACACACACACACACAAACACATGCATATACAAACAAATAGACACACACACACATACAAACTCACTGATACAAGTACACACACACACACAAATAACACCACACACATATGCATGCATGCACACATAACACATGCACACACATATACACATAAACACACACACACACGTGTGTGTGTACCCATGCACATAGTTACGCCCTTGCAAGAAAGCAAACATGTAAACACACATAAAAATACACATGCACATTAAAATACACACGTACATGCTTACGCTCAAATGGACACACTCACACACACTCATGCTCGAATGCATGCACACACACACACACGTGCACAAATGCACGCACACATACTCGTGTGAATCCCACACACACATACACATGCACACACACATAAACACATACAAGAAAACACTTAAATCACATGTGGATAAACATGCACACAAATTGGCACAAAGAAATGCACATGCACATATAAAAACAAACAAACACATGAACACAAAGACACAACCACACACACATAAGTATAGAAGCATATCTAATGCATATACTAACACACATAGACAAACAAATACACACACGCACACGCATGCACATGAATATGAACACATGCACACACACATGCACACCATGCACAAACACGCACATGTCTTCTCACACATAGACACATATGCACATGCACTTACACATGTACACACAAAGACATGAGAACATATGACACAAATATATGCACCCACATGGAGAAGTATGCATGCACTCATGCACACGAACACGTATGCATGCATGCAAACATTCATGCACACGCATACACACACATACTCAGAAGCACATAGTCATGGACATGTAAAAATGAACACAAACACTTGCACTCTTAGTAGACAGACATTACACACACACATACAGGCAAGCACACAAATACTCATATGCACACACACAAACATGGTCACACTCATGCATAAACATGCACAAATGCACACGCATGCACAAACATGCTAACACAATCATGTAAGCTTTATTTCACGTGCCTAATCATGCACATGAACGTACTAAAATAAACACTCACATGAACGCATGCATGCACACACACACAGACCTGAGCACACTCATTGACAAACACATAAGCACAAATACACACACATACATATGTACAAGCACACACATATGTACACACACACCAGCATACCCATACACACTCATGCACACACACACATGAATGCACACCTATGCACATGCATACACACATACATACAAACACGTACACAAACACACTAAGATACACATGCATGGATGCATGAATAAACATGTAAAGATACACTCATGCACAAACACGCAAACTGATACATACACATGTGCATGCACTGACATAGGCACACACAAATTTGCATAGAGTCACATACAAACACATATATTCACACATACACATGAAAATGCACACACATGAGTGAACACATACACACACACACACAATTGCTCACATGCATGCACATGTATGCACATATATTTACAAACACATCAACACACACACTCACACACAAAGACATGCATGCTCACCTAGAAATGGACAAAAACTTGCACTACACTTGCACAAACATGCACATACACCCATACACAAATAAGAAACACATAGACATATAAGCACACATACAAACATGCATGAATACACACATATACACAAGCACACCCATACATGCATAAGTACAAATACATGCATTCATATGCATAAACGCACACACACACTCACAAAGATATGCAAACATACACACACATAGGCTTATACACATGCACAAAAACATGCAAACCAATGTGCACACACATACATGCACACTTATGCATAGATGCACACACATGCATCCACATGTACAAGAATGCATTATACACATGCAAATGTACACACACACATACACACACGTACAAACACACACAAGCATAGATGCTCACACATATGGCATAAATACAAAAACAAACATGCATGCATGCATACACACATATACACCTACATGTGCTTGCACATATAGTCAAACACACACATGCACAAACATAAAGATGTACATACACACACACATATACACTTAAACACCAAGATACACACATGCTCATGCGCATACAAACACACACACTTAAACAAACATACATGCACACACTTACACAATCACATTGACACACACAAGCACATGCATATGCATTTAAATCCATGCACACTCTCAGACACATAAGCATGCATACACACACACACATATGCAAAAACATGTTCAAACACAAAGGCACACGTACAAATGTATACATGACTACACACTCACGCACATCCACAACTATGCACACACACACCTGCACAAACCAATGTGTAGGCATGCACCCAAATAGATAGACACACACATACACATTCAAAAATAAACACGCACACATATGCCCAGGCATACATATGTGTGAACACACACACAACCATGCACACATGTGCATATACACACATGCACACACACACACACACACATTAACATACAAATGAATGCACACGCAAACCCACATGCACATGCACACAAACACATGCATACATACACAAAAACACGCAAGCATACACACGCAAGACATCTACACAAGTACACATGCACACAAATAAATTCACAAGGATACGCACACATGCATGTACTCACAAACATGCGCAAACATATTCTCATATACACACATTCTCACATACACACATTCACACACACACACAAACACTAATGCAAACACACATACTCATAAACACACTCGCACTCACATAATGTGTAACTACACACAAACACAGGCAATACAGATGCACACACACACACACAGAGTCGAATGAGTGCACACACACCAAATCACACACACAAAGACACATATATGTATATAGTTAGGCAAACATGCACACACATACTCACACATACACACACAAATACATGCATATACACACACACATTTACTTGCACCTACCCACCCACTGTACACACCTACAAAAATGCATGCCTACACGTACGCACATATGAAAGCATGCACATTTGCACACACACATACACAGATGCATATGCACACACACACACCCACACCCATACACTTAAACATATCACAAACACATGTACGAATGCACACATACATGCAAGTATGCATAAACACGTGCCACGTTGGACATACAAACACACAAAATAACACATAAATACACCTACATGCATACTCATGTGCCTGCTTGCACACACACATGCACAAACACACACACACACACATATACAAAAACACCTACACACACCCACATCAATGATCACAGACACATACGTGCATGCACAAAAAACACACATGTGCATTCACATGTCCATGTACATAAACAAACACACACACACAGGTGCATGGGCATGCACACATGCATGCACAAACACATGCATACGCACTCACACCTCCTCTGCCACACACACATATAGGCACACAAACACTCATATGTATATGCACACACATGCAAACCCACACACATGCACACATACACACATACACTTGTATGCACACATGCACATGCATGTAACAACACAATCACTCACACATACACACATGCATAGATACATATGCTCATCCACATGCATAAACATATACAAACACATACACATGTAGTGGAATAGACACACACATGCACTAACACATAATGTAATAACATGCACACAACCACATATGCACACACATGCATTCAAACATGCACGTGGCATACATGCATGCTCACACACACAAACACACACATACACACACACACATGCATGCATAGCACACACCTTCTTGCACATAAACATGTGTACACATGTGCAAACACACTCCCACACACACATGCACAAACCTAATCACATACATATACCCACATAAGAACATGCACATGCATGCTAACACACACTTATTGACACACACACACACACATAGTTCCATGTACTCATGATGCACAAGACACACAAATGAATGCAAACACACTTACACATACATACATAACCACACATATGCACACACACACATAAACATAAAGACACACACACTTGTACAAAAACACTCACCTATATATATGAAAATGGATAGAAATGCACAAATACACATGCATATAGAAACAAATTCACACCCACACACACTCACATGGATGCACATGCCCACAAATGTAGGAACACAAATAACTACACACAAATACACAAACACACATGCACAAATGCAAAGGCATGTACAAAAAACACACATACTTATCGGCACACACATGCACTTGTGGTTGCATGTAAACACAAGCACATATGCACTTGTAGTTGCGTATGCACATGTACACATTCAAACTCATGCTAACATGTAGGCACACACATGTCCTCACACATGCATACGCATAGACACCAGTACACATGCATACACATATGCAAGTGCATGCATGCACACACACACAAGCATAGACCCACACACATGCACATGCATACATATCTCACAGATAAACATGGACAAGCACACAGATGTCTACACATAAGCAAACATATGTACTCGAACACCTACACACACATCCATGCTTGTGCACTCACAAGGCACACACACATGGAAGCACCAACACATGTACACACACAACAACACATGTACACAAGTGCACACATAAAAGTAGACATAAGCACATGCACATAAATGCTCATACATGCACATAGACACATGCACACATACAAGCATACACACATGAATACATGCATATATGACCACATACAGACACATGCACAAGCACAGACATGCATGCTTGCATGCATGCACACACCCACAAGCATGTATAAACACACATGCACACACCCTCATGTAAGCACGTGCATGCACAAGTTGACATGCATGTACACGCACACACATGCTTCTGCACTCTCTTACACATGCATAGATGTAGGGACACACATGCACACCCACATGCACACACACAAACATGCTTACACATATACATAGAGAGATAAACATGCACACACACATTAACATGTGCACACAAAGATGTGCATAGTGCCACAAACACATGCACAAGCATGCCTAGACAAACACAAGTACACATGTGCTCATAAATATAGACATAAATACAAATGCATATGCATGTGCACAAACACATGTGCAACCACTCACACACACATGGTCTGACTCGTGACACACAAAACATGTACACACTCACATGCACACATGCATACAAACAAAAAGACACACACATGCACATGCACACACACACACACACCTATGTGTCTTCACGCACTCATGCACATCCATGTAAAGGCATACACTCATATGCACATTTGTAAGCACACATACAAGCACACACACATGCACATGCACGTACACCCATATGCACACACACACATATGCAATCATACACTCACATGCACAAATAGAAGCATGCACATATATGTGCATGCACTCACACATACACTCACACACATCACTAATACACACATATACACATGTACACACAAGTGCACACACATGCATACACATGTGCACTCATGAACATAGGCTTGCACACACTCCTGTACACACACATGCACAAACCCATAAACATGCATGCATACAAAAATGTATACACACACAAGCCCATGAAAATATGCATGCATGCACACAAGCACTCACACACACACATATACAATAAGAAATGAGCACACATGCTTGTACACATGCACATACACGCACACACACACAAGCACATGCATTCACAACCACACACATACAAATATTAAGACATGCATGCATATACACACATACACATGTGCACACATAGGAAAACAAATGCACATATGCACACACACTTACATATGCACAAAATCATACATGTATATACACACACATGTACATCCATAAACACGTGCACATGCACACATACACACTCATGCACAGACATACACACACATGCACATGCACACTCACACATGCATGAATTGGCACACAAGGCACACACATGAACCCACTTGCAGAGACACACATGCACACACATACATAGGGATATACACACACACACACACATGCATATACAAGTATACACACATACAAATAAAAGCCAACACACATGAACACATGAATGTATACATGCATATGCACACACAAGTACACACACACATATACATATAGATAGATGCATTTCCACACACACCTAAACATACACACCCACACACACACACACATAAATGTAAACAAGAACAAAGGCACATAGACACACATACAAGTGCACACAAGGCATACATGCACACACACATGTGTGCACGCATGCACACTCAAAGAAAACACAAGCACACACAAACACATACACTTAGTTACACAAAAACACATGCACTCACTCATGCACACACACATGTGCACAATCTCATAAAAGCACACACACATACAAGTGCACGCACATACTAATGCATAAGCATGCATACATACATACACATGCTCATGCACACATACATAAACACACTCACTAACACACATATGCAGAGACACAAGCACACATATGCACACATACAGAGACATATACTTGGGCATGCACATATGCATATAGGCCCAAACACACACATGCTTGCCCACATAGATAACAAAACATGCATAAATGTGAATGCATAAACACACACATAAATGCACTTACATGCACTGATTCACATGCACAAGCACTCACACACATAAATACAGATGCACACACGAATGCATACACACATGCTCACATCGACACATATGCACACATACACAACCATGCATGCACACACATGCACACAAAAATGCACACATACACAAACTTGAACACCCACCCACACATAATCATGCCCATGCATACACAAAGATACACACATGCACACTAACATACACACATGAACACACACATGCTGTCATTCACACAGTCACACACATGTATGCACACACATATATACATGAGCACACAAACACATACATGCACACATGTAAATACATGTATGCATGCACACACATACACACACACATGCACATTTGCACATAAACACATGTAAACCCAAATGCATGCACATAAACAAGCTCACATACATACACCCATAGATAAACATGAAGAAACATAGATGTGCACACACACACATGACCATACAAGTACATGCACATGCACACATAGGCACATTCATACACATGCATAAAGACTTACAAATGTGCACACACACACACACAAACACTCATATGTATGCTCACAAACTAGCATAAGCACATGCGGATAAAAGCACAAGCATGCATACACACATGTACCTACAAACATACTAATGCACATGTACACACACTTGAGTACTAATGCACATAGTTACATGCACATGCACAAATCATATGCACACACATTCATGCACATGCATGCATATGCATACACATGTGTACCCATGCATGCATATGCACACACACACACACACACACACTTACATGTATAGGTATTTGAACACACACTTAAGCATAAGCACACATACACACACACACACACATGTATGCACATACACACATACACACCCACATACATGCTCACAAACATGTTCAAACACATCCAAATGGGCACCTGTTTGCACATCTGCACAAATGGATAAACACACACATGAAAACAATATCAAACATAAATGTGCATGTACAAAAACATACACACATGCACACACACACATGAACACATGCTAAGATGCATGTGCACAAATATTCACAAAAGAAAATGTACTCACAGACAAACACATGCTCCGATGCAAAAGGACTCGCACAGACACCCACACACATGCACACACACATGTACAAACACTTGAACAAAAATAGACACACCCATGCATACGTGCCCACACACACATACCAATACAAATGCACACGCATACACATATGCACTCATGTATGCAAGCATGCACACATGCATGCCCTCAAACATGCACATGAACTAGCACATTCACATATAAAAGTACAATTACAAATTCACTTGCACATACATACACATGGACACGCACACATGCATGCAAACACACATATACTTGTGCAAACAAATGCAAACACACATGTACAATCGCACATGCACGTACACACACGAACAGATGCACACATATGAACAAACACACACATGCTCCTACACACACATATGCTCGCATGCAAATTCACACATGCATGCAAACACACACTCATGAACACACACACACACACACTCATGCACAAACACACACACATACACCTACCCTAACTAATGCACACATACATGCATGCACACAGAATCACACACTTATGCATGTGCGCAAACACACATGCACACACACATGTATGCAAGCACTCACAAGCATGTACAAACTCACACATACACATACCCCCACAGACACACACACACATGCACATACACACGCACAAACCTACACACACACATATATACCTACACAGATGCACACAGACACAAACATATAGAACATATGCATATAATAACACACACACATATGCACATACAAGAACAATTGTGCTCACACACACCGACACACTGAAAAAACATAAACACACACACAAGCACACACAGAAACATAAGCATAAGCATAGGTGCACACTAATAGACACACATGCATGCACACAGACACATACACTTGCATCGCATACACATGTGTTTATACACACACACACACACGAGCACAAACAGAAATGCACATGCAAATGCATACACACCTGTTTGTAGTCACATTAACACACTTGTATGGACACACACAACTGCACACTTGCACATGCACACATACAATCAGACATGTCCATATACACACATGTGCATACAAACATAGATGTGTGCATATGCACACACATGCATGGACACACACAAGTGATCATGCACACACATGTACACTCTTACACTCTCACACAAACACATGTCCAGTAGGACACACATCCACCCACACACTCCCACAAGCAGGCATGCACACATGTACACACACTCAAAAGCACACAAAGTCACACATGTACACTTACGCACATACACACATTGACATACATGTAAAAATACACTCACACGCATACACATAAACACGCACGTATAAACATATGTGTGTGTATGTGCACATACTCACACACACCCAAACATGCATGTGCAGTAACACACATCCACAGACACAAACTAGCCTACACCTACACATTATTATTCATAGACACATGCACACACACACACACGAACACATAGTCACATACACAAGCAAACACAAGGACACTCATGTACATGCACACGCACGCACATGCACAAACATGTAGACATATGTACAATCACACACATATGCATGCATATTTATACACTCATATTCACACGCACACACACACACGTGCTTACGTGTACATTCATTCACATAGACACATATAGTCATACATACACACACACACACATACACAAATAGCCAAACATATCCACAACAAATAACACACACACATGCACATGCACAAGTACACAAACACATACAAACTTGTGCATGTGTGCACATCCACATGTGCACACTCATGTATGTAGGCATACATATACGTATAGAAATAGATGCACACACACACACCCATAGTTTCACACATATACACACACACATGCAAACCCAAACACAAACACACATATATACATGCATGCACACATGCACAAACACACACATTTGAAAAACAAGACACACACATATACAGACACAAGCAAAATCATGCACAAATGCACACACACATACAAAGAAACATAGACATGCAACAACATGCACATGAAACCACAAACACAAGCATACATGTGCATAAGTAGACACACATCCATGGTAAATGTGCATGCATGCAAATGTGTGTGTGTATGCACACACACACATGCACAACACACACAAACATGTACATACATGCACAAATAGACACATGCACTCATACGCATGCACATATGCATATACATACATGCACCCACACACTCACACAGGCACACATGCACATGAACACCCACACCCATGAACACACATAAGCACACACACATAGACAACAAACATGCACACACACCTACACACATATAATCACACACATGCGCATGCACACATGCACATACACTCACACACATGCATACATAGACATGCACATGGACACACACATGTGCACACACACGCATAAAGCTCATGTGTATGCACATGACACAAAAAAATAATAACCAATATGCATGTGCTCAAGTGCACACATGCATGTGCATACACAACCACAAAAATGTACTTACAAACTCACAAATAGACATGCACACAAATGCACACAAGTATGCATAGATAGACAAACATAGCCATGCAAGCACACTAGCAAATGCATGCTTATGTGTGTAAGCTAACATGCACACAAGCACACACATGCATGTACGCATAAATAAACACTTACACACAAACACACACACACAAATACATCCTCGCCCACATAAATGCATATATGCATAGACAACGCACTCGCACACTTGCTTACTCCCTCACTTTCACACAAATAGACACAAAGAAACACACAAATTGACACACACAAGACACCTGAACAAAATTATACACTTACCTACACAAAAACACACACATGCATGCTTGTATTCTCACACAACATTTATAGATGCATTCACCCATATATGCACACACATGAACACACTCACAAATCAGAGCACAACACAAATGCATATATACACACAAGCACACATGTATATAGACATACACACACATGTACCCACCCACATGCACACACACATACACATGCACATGCATGCATAAGCATATGGATATACATGCACACATCCAAGCATAGGCACACATCCACTCACAAACACAAGTATAGTCTTATAAACATGCAAACACACAAGAACACACACATCCACAAAAAACCACACATACATGCATGCATAGACATAGATATGGGCACATAGACACACAAATGCTGATGCCCACACACATACACATGCATGCATGCACACTCGTACATGCACACACAAGCACACATGTGCATGTGCACATTCACACATGTAGTCAAACACAAATGCACACACTCATACATAGACACAAAGAATTACAGTCACACATGCACACACACAAACACTCACATATACATAGAAACATGTACATAAGAGTACATACAAACACATACACACACGTACACACATTCACATAGACTTGCACACAAACGTATACTCACACATACAAATGGACACAGACACACAAACACACACATACACCCATACACACCCATATATATCCACACACACACATACCATAGACATATAAGCATACAAAAATGTACATACACACATGTTTATGAACATGCAAGCATGCACACATGCACACACATAACAAAAATGCATGTGCACACATGCATGCCCATATACATGCATGCACACACATATGCACACATGAATTCATAAACACACACACATGCACACTCATACATATACACCCTCATTAACATGTCATGCACGTGCACAGGCAGGTGCACATGACACATGTACATGCACACAGACACATGCATCCACACAGTCACATAAGCATGCACATGTACACACACACTCACATGTACATAAAATCACACACATGTATACACACACAAATGGACATACATAAACTCCTGCACAACGACACACATGCACATGCATAGACATACGCACATATGTACACACACACATGCTTGCATACATACAGTGCACACAGGCACTAACACACATGATCACATATGTAGACATACACCTGTAGTTGCATGCACTCACAAATACACATACATGCACACACAAGAACACACATGCACACACACAAGTAAAATCACACTCGCACGAACACACGAGTGTACACACATACATGCACACAAAAGAAAACACATATGTGCAATCACACACATCTACATGCACATAGATGCATACCCACACACACCCAAACATACACACACACATGTATGCAAAAAAGAACAAAAACTCACTCACATATTTGCATTGACACACACACATGCATGCACCTACACTAACACACAAATGTAGATGCACGTGAGCAAGCACACGCACACATATACACACACATAGAAACATGCACACATAGGTGCACACACATGCACATAGGCGTACACACACATGTACATGCCCACACAGGCAACGACACTAGCAAAAATGAACAGATACGTGCATTCACATACAAGAACCCATACATACTAATTCACATGCAAACACATATGCACATGCACATCCACTCACACAAGAAAACTAACATGAACATATGAATGTAGACACACATGCTTACACCCACACATATGTACACACACTCACAAACATGCACATAGATTCACTTATATGTACACATACACATACACAAACACATACACATACACATACACATACACATACACATACACATACACAAACTTGTAAACACACCCACACAAACTCATGCCCATGCATGCACATAAACACACAAACATAGACACGCATACACACATCGATGCTGACATGCACATACTCACACACATGTATGTACGCACACATACACACACATGTGCACTCATGCATGAACATGAAAGGACACATACATGCATGTGCACATGCACACATACACACATAGACATTAGCACAAATAGATATGTACAAGGACATATGCACATACATGTATGCATGCACACAAGCACACACGTGTATCAATACATGCACATACACACAAAATCACTCACATACATAGGTATTTGAACATACACTTAAGCATAAGCACACATGCATGCACACATACACCCATGTACATACACACATAACCATGTCTACATTCATACACAATCACACACATCCACACACTCACATGCTTGAACACACCCATACAAGAACATGCTCACACATATGCCCAAATGCATAATCACACACATGAACACATAATCACACGTACACAAACATCCTAAAAAACATACACACATGCACACACATACGAACACACACTAAGATGCATACACACACATAATCATACAAACTAACACACAGATGTATGCACACATGCACAAGCAAACATATACAAAAGCACATGCACACCCACATGCACACACATGCTCACAAACATGCACACACATGAACACAGACTTGCATGCACACACATACACAACCATGCACACATACACACAAACACACACCTATGCACACCAACTAAAATGCACATGCACACACATATCCACACACATATGCAAGCACACATACGTTCACACTCAAACATGTGCATAAACTAGCATACACACGTATAGAAGTGCTCACATAAATGCTCCTACAGACATGTAGATTCATATGCATACTCACAAATGCAAACACACATGAACAATCACACACACACACACGAACAATCACACACATGCACCTACACATAAACATGTGCATACATGAAAACATTCACATGCATGCATGTACACACATGCACACACATGCACACATGCACAAATGATCACAAAATCTCACACCAAAGAACACACATATGCACATGTGCATGTGTTCACATTCATGCGCCCACACTTGTGCATGTGATCACATGCATGTGCACACACACGAAAAAACATGCATTCACATAGCCCCAAACATGCACACACATGCACATGGTCACACACACACATGCACCTTACATATGTCGCACGCATACAGACACAAATGTATAGACATAGATGTATAAAACAACAGAGAAACATGCACACAAAAGCACAAATGTACTCACACACATAGGCGCACCCATAGAGGAACATAGACACATGGACAAGAACAAACACACATAAGAAAACATAAACACAAGCACATATGCACACAAACAGACACACATGCATTCATACTCATGCATGTGTGCATGCACACACCAACAAATACGCATGCATTGCACACACAAACACATATATGCATTCATTACACATGTAAACACACACAAACATGTGCTCGCACACGCACATAGACATGCACAAATACAAATACATACAGACACTCGTATGCACCCGCATGCACACACTTGCATCGACACACAAAACTACACATGCACACACATGCATATACACACATGTGCACACAAACACACGTGTGTGCATGAATGCACACATACATACATGCGTTCACATAGGCATGCATTTGCACAAAAACACATCAACACTAGGACAAACATACATCTACACACCCCTATAAGAAAACATGCACAAATGCACACACACACACACTCAAAAGCACACAAAGTCACACATGTACACATGCACACACACACACACATACAAATAAACACACATGCACACACATATGTACACATGTATGTGCAAAAACACACACAAAAAAAATGCACGTGCTGTAGCACACATGCACATAAATGTGCATGCACAAACTCACTTACATAAGGACATACACATGGACACACAAATACACACTTACACTCATGCATGCACAGGCACACATGCTAGTGAACACCAAGACACACACATATGCATGCACACACACACACACACACTTGCACACACATGTAGACACAGATGTGTAATCACACACATGCACATGCACATTTGCACACACACATGCGCACAAACACACATGTGCTCGCATGCACATTCACGCGCATACACACACATGTTCGCACACACACACACATGCGCAAATACATATTTGTGGGCTTGTGCACTCACATGAACACACACTCACATATGTAGGTGCACACCAACATGCACAAACACATGCATAAACACAAACCTCTACATACCCATGCTCATGTACATAGACATACATGTAAACACACACACACACACAAAGGAACATAGATATGAACCATTGCACATACAAACAAAAATACAAGCATAGATGCACACAAGTGGGTAGATACACATGCATGCAAAAAAGGCATCTGTGTGGGCACACACACAAACACATTCACACATGTACAAATAGACACACACACACACACACACATATGTATGCATATGCACACCACATCCACACACACCCACACATAGTCACACACTCACCTAGGCACACATGCAAATGAACACAAGCACCCACACACACACACCACATAGGCACACACAAACATTTAGCCAAACTTACACACATGTGCACAAACACACACACACACACACATAAGCACTCACATGCACACACAAACATGCACATGGACATACTCAGGCACACACACACATACACATGCATAAAGCACATGCAAAGGCATGCAAAATAGACAAATAAGTACCTATACACATGTGTATACATGCTTGTACACACATAACTGCACACATGCACTTGCACACACACATGTCCACATGCTCAAATAAACATATGAAACATAGACAAAAAAACGTAGTCATGCAAGCACACTAGCAAATGCATGGATGCATGCATAGGAAAACACACATATACACACGCACATATGCATAGATAAAAACTTACACAAACACACATACATGCAAACCTGTACATACAAGCTTGCACACACACACACACACACATACACATTCATTAACACACATATGCATGCACACCAACATAAATACATATTGACACATAGCACCCTCACACACTTACATACACTTGCATGGATGCATAAATAGACACACAAACAAATACACATGCACACATACAAACATGCATACATGCACACACACACATGGATGGTTGCACGCTCACAAACCATGCGCAAATGCACATATCCATATAGGTGCATGAATAAAAACACATGTGCACATCGATGCATAACACAAGTCCATACAAACAAACAAGTGCACATACACATACATACACACATGCACCTACTTACACACATACAAAAACATATGCACACACATGCACATGCACACATAAGCATATGCATACACACACCCACATTTATATGGACATGTATAGTCTCATAGACATGCACACACACAAGAATACACTCATGCATAAAAACACACACACACACATGCACACACATGCACAAATACTGACATAGACATACACAGAAGTGCACACACATATATGCATATGATTGTTCAACCATGAATGCATAGACACAGACCTACACTCGCACATGTACACATAGACACACACATATGCACACACACAAACACATGTAAATACACACGCAGACACATGCATAAGCCCACACGTGTGCATGCACACATACACAAAATTACATTCTCATATATAAGCACACATGTACACACATGACACACCTGCACATACATATGCAGGCACACACAATCACAAAGACACATATACACACACCCACATGTGCACGCACACATGCACATACACACTCCTACACATGCATGCACACATATGCATAAATATGCAGATGCACATATATTCATAGAAAGGTAACATGCACATACATATGCACAGACACACACACATACACACAGGTCGACATGCACTCACACATGCACGTACACACATGAATCTTCTTCTTGTTCTTCTTCTTCTAATTGTTCTTCTTCTTCTTTTTTATCTTCCTCTTTCTTTTCTTCTTCAAAAATGCACATGAATGCAATCACACCCACACATAAACATGCATAAATACACACACACACACTTGCACACACATGTGCATTTGCATTCATGCTCACAACACACACACATGCAACATGCATTTAGACACGTGCAAAAGCACATGTGCATATACACACAAAAATACACACATGCACTTGCACATACACAAACAAACACACATGCAGTTGCACTCACACATGCATAAGTACACTCATGTGCAAATGCAAACATGCACATGTATACTCAAATATGCACACACAGACACACATATGCACAAGCACTTGCACACTGACCTATGCACACCTACATAAACATACATACACACACAAATGTATGCACATAACCACATAGGTACACACACATACAAATATAAGTATGCAGACATACACACTAATGTACATAAATGCAAGCCCACACACACCTACAGCATGACCCACACACACTTACACACATACACACACACATGTTCACAAGCACACACTGAAGAATGCTCATCCAAGCACAAACATGCACACAAATACACATACAGACAAACACACACATGCATGCACCCACACACACACACATATTCACACATGCACACACACATGCATACTCACATGGAGATGCACATGCACACCAATATACTCAGATGCACATGCGCACAAACTTACATATGCACACATGCACACACACATGTATGCACATGCATGCAAAAATAGTGCATGCACACACACAAACACACGAACAAACATGTACCTGTGCATGCACCACACATACACATGTGTGTATATACACAAGAACACACACACCCATACACCTAAACACACACATGCACTAATGCACTCACTTACACACCAATTGAGATGCCTATACTCACATACACATGCATGCATGCAAGTAGACACACACATAAACACTAACATAGACACACCCTTACACACATGCTCACACACATGTGTTCATGCACACTCATAAACACATAAACCTACACACATATGCACACGTACTAACATTCTTGAGCATGCACACAAGACATACACACAGACACAAACACACATGCACACATACGCACACACACACTTACACACATGCATACGTATTGCCACACATATACATGCACCCCCAAACACAAATGCAAAAAAGGATGCACACATGCTCATATACATAGATATGTACATGCACAAACACAAGCACACATACAAACACACATAAGCATACACACAAATGAATATGCACACACACATAGGCTCACACACTCACACAATAACACCCATACCAACACATATGTCTATACATATGTATGGAACAAACACTTGCACACTCATATGTGCACACTCACACACAAATGTAAAAACATGCTGACAAACATGCATGCATATTTGAACACACACATGCATGCACTCACAAATACAAATGCCCATACATACACAAATGTTTGTGTGAAAAAACACACATGAATACACAGCCAAAAACACGTTTGCATGCACCCACAAACACACACAAGCACACACACACACACACACATACATACACCAACATACATGCGTGCACATTCACACAAACATATACACATATGCACACACAAATACACATACACACAAACTCACACAAGTACATTTATGAACACACATACACATTTTGATGCTGACATTTGCGTAAGTAGGCACACACACTTACATGCAAACATGTACAGACAAAAACACATGAACACACATAAATGACCATGCAAAAACATGGACACACATGCACACTTATTCACATGTTTAAATAGGCACTCGTGCACATGTGCGCACTCCTAGGCGCATATACACACACATACAAGCATGCATGCACACTTAGACTCCTACACCCACTAACATGCATATATACACTCATGCACACACATGCATGCATGCATGCAATCAGAAACACACATGTATGCATGCATGCTTACATAAACACACGTCTATACACACATGCACCCATGAACACACAAGCATACAAACACATGCACATGTACACGCACACACATGCATTGACACAAACATATAAACACACATGTAAAGGAACACAATAAGAAAAATGTAGAGGGCACACAAATGCACATGCACACACAAACAAACACATACACATAATCACACTCACAGACACACACACACATGCACAATAACAAGTATATTCTTGCAAATGCTCTTGCACACACACATGCACATAGACACAACACACACAAGTGTGCATATGTGGTCACATACACACTCTCATATAAGTATGCCAACATGTATACATCCACACATAGACATTATACACACACAAATAAGCACACTACATACTCACATACAAATGTACATAAACACATACACATGTACACACAAATTCTTACTTGTATACATGCACATATACACACATACACCCACCCACACATGAAAACACACACACAAATGCACCAACACAAGAGCACACATGCATACATGCACCAACAAACACACATACACATGCACCAACACATAATCATACCCATGCACATATACACACACACATACACACATACACACACACAAACACACAAGCACACATGCACACTTGCACACATGCTTATACAAGCACATATGCACATACAAACACAAACACACACACACACATATAGACACATATATGCATCCACATCCACAAGCATTCACACACACCCAAACTTAGGAACATACACACACAAACACACACATATGCATGCAAAATACACACACAGACATAGACACAGACACATATATGCAGACATGCATGCACATATCCATGCATAAGCATAGATGCTCACACACATGCAAACTCACATGCATATACACATGCAAACATTCACATAGACTCAAAAACACAGAGACACAGATTATCATACACACACACATGCACATTCATGCACACATGCATACCATCATACACGCACGCAGTTGCATGCAAAAATGTACAGACATGCAAGCATATAGACACACATCAACACGAACACCCACAAACTTGCTCACACACATACATTTGCTTATACACACACATGCTCTCACACAAACACATACATAGACAAATGCATGAATGCATACACATTCACACACACACATTCACGTGCACAGACACACATGATGATAAATACATATGCATACACACAGACATAGGAATGCACACATCTTCATAGGAACATTCACATGTAATAATGCTTGCACACACACACAAGCACCTATGCACACACATAGATGTGCACACACAAGTTTACCTACATACACACATGCTCACATTGTGTGGACACAAACACAAGCACACATGTGCATATGTGTATGCACACAGATGCACTAGCACATGCATGAACACACTTACATGCACACACATGCCCACACACTCACACATTTAATCACACACATTCTCATGCATAAAAAAAGTAATAAACACAAACACACATAGGCACAGATATGCTTAGACGAAGGTACACATGCAAACACACATGTATATAATCTACCACAAACATATAACCATGCACACATGCACACACATGTATACATGCATGCACATTCACATACACATGCATATACACACATAAAACATAGACACACACACATATAGATAGATATGCACACACAAATACATGCAGACCAACACATATTGTTATGCACCCACATGCATACACACAAAAGCATACAAACACACACAAGAATGAGCACACTTATAGAAGAACACTCTCACAAGTGCACTCATGTGAGCACACACACATACAGATGCAATTGAATGCACAACCAAACACACGTGCACTCAAATGAACATAGACATGTGCACACACACACACACATACACTTACACTCGTGCACTGACAAAGATGCATGGATATGCATAGGCACATGCAAACACACTCACATGCACACACATGTACATATATGCATGCACAAAAAGATGTATGCATGCATGCAAATACAAGCACACACATATGTAAAAATACAAACACACACACATGAATGCATGGGCACATGCATGCACACATTTGTACACACACACTCGCACATCCACACAAACATGTGCACACATGCACATAAGCATGCATGCACAGACATGTGGACACATGCACACACAAGTGCACATGCATGTACACATGCACACACACACACACACATAAACATGCACACACATGTACATGTATATGCACAGATGCAAACATGTACACACATACATGCACTTTCACAAATGTATGCACATCCATACCCATGCACATGCAATCAAGTTGTTACACACAGAACAAACATAGCATAGTCTACACACACTGACACATAGACACACCTACATGTGCACACATACATAACAAAAACACACACACATGCACATGCACACACATGTGCAAAGTTGCACACAAACATACAGACCATATACTCACCCACACACATGCACATACATGCTTGAACATAGACACAACATGTAGACATGTATGTACCAACAAATACACACATGTAGGAGCACATGTGCACACATATACAAGCACATATAGATACACACTTATATGAACACCACAAAGTTTGCAAATGCATGCATACACACCCACACATGTGCATGCACAAGAACATGCACACACATAAGCATATGAAAACACACACACACACATAGACAAGCACCCATATGTAGATGCATGCAATTGCATGCACTAACACACTCATGCACACACACATTGAGGCACACATACATTAAGGAACACACACATACACACACACACACAGGCATGCATGCACATTCATGCAAGCACACACACATACACTCACTCGCATGCAAACACACACACATACACATATACATACACATAAGCACATACTCACTCACACGTGCACACAAAAGACACACGCATATCCACATGCACACAAGCAAAAATGAACAATCATAAACATGTGCATTTATACACACAAATAAAAATACGTATAAACACACATGTATAAAGACACATGCATAAACACGTAGAAACACATATATACACACATGTGCATGTATACAGGTGCATATGTGAATGTACTCATACACACAAATAGAAACAAACATACTTGCACACATGCACACTTACACACACACATGCACATATGCATATACACGCACACACACTCACACACATATGGATGTACTCACATGCACAAGCACATGTGCTTACATTTGTACACACATGCTTCTACATGTGCACCATGCACACACATATGCATTTGAATATGTAGACCTACACACCAACAAGCACCCCTATAGATTTGTGCAATGCACACACATGCATGTGCACACACATACAAACCCACACACACTCTCACACACACAAATACATAAGTACGTAGAACCATAGAATCAAACATATGAACATGCATGCACGATTCAACTATACATGCACACATTCACACACATGCATGTAAACATATATACTCACACACACACCAACAGATAGGAACATGCACATGCACACACATTGTCACACAAACATAAGCACAAATGTACATGTGCAAACACACAAAAATAGGAAGAGTATCTTGATCATCATCATTATCCATTTAGCTTTTGAAACAAATGAACTAGATAATATCTTATTCTGATTTAATCTAGACCCTTTAATGGTTATTCTGATTGGATAGTTTAGAATCAAGCATAGTTGCATTTCATTTTTTTCTTTCATCTCTTGCAATTGCAAGCTTTGAAAAAAGCTAATTCAAGTCATTAAGAGAGTCATTTTGGGATATTTTTTTACTACAAATAGAAATCATTTATTAGCTATTACTTCTTCTAAATTGTTTTTTCTTTTACTCTTTTCTATAATCTTTATGATACATCCTGGTAACATCTATATCATTAATTTGTTTGTATCAATCGTGTTTAAAAGATTTGAAGTTGTAGAAATTTTTAATGTAGAAATTTTTGTGAAGCTTTTAAATTTTTTATGCCTCCAATTTTTGTGGATTTTAGTTTCTCATTGGAGCATTAGTTTGTAATTAGTTTACCCTTACCAGCCTTAGCAAAAATGAGTGGTTTCTAGAAGCCAACCGATGATTTGGAGTGGTTGTTTGCATGGAATTTGGATGTACCACCTAAAAATCTTAAGTATATTTATTTTATTGTTGAGCAAATTTCATTTCATTCATAATCTTCTTAAAAAAAATTTATTTTTAAGCATAAAATGTTTTTTAATTAAAACATTTTTGAAATTAAAAATTTGTTAAAAATAATTCACCTCCCATTTGTATTTTTTGCCACATATGATTCAATTAGAGTGAGGATTTTATCAAAAAAAAAGAAATTTCTAAGCCAAGATCTAATAGCTCTTCCTTGTGTTGAGGATAATATAATCTTATGTAAGGGGGGCTTTGCCACATCTACCACCTTTGTACAAAGGTGAGTTTTATTGTTATTAAAAAATTATATGACTTTATTTTTCCAAATATTGATGAAAATATATTTAAGTTTCCAACTAAGATAATTAATAGAGAAAAAGTGAGAAAACATTAGGTGAAGTCACTCTTAAGAGGAAACATTGAGGTCAACTAAATTCTTGAACTATGAATATTTTGTAGTGTGGTTTGTATACTTTCAAACATAATTGAATCATGAACTTGAAAATGACAAATGAGATCTGGTCTAACCTTGAAGTTACCTATGATGGTACTTCTCAAGTTAGGGAGACTAAAACAACATGCCTGTTCATGAGTATGAATTATTTTGGATAAATCTAGATGAAAATATTAAGGTTATGTTTATAAGGTTTATAAATATTATTAATGGTTTACTTAAACTTGGCAAAAAATTTTCCATTAGAGAATAGGTGATGATGATTCTTCGAGTTCTTCCTCAAAAGAGGATCCATTAGTGACAATGTTTAAAATAGTATAAAAATAGTTTTGCAATGTCGTTAGATGAGTTATTTGATGTGCTCTTAATGAATGATTGAGCTTGCTAGAAGGGATGAAGAACTTGTTGCTAATAAGGATAAGAAAAAAGAAGAAGAAATAATAAACTTTGTAGTTGATTCTTCTATAGACTCAAATTTCTCCATCTCAAGTGAGGTAGTTCTGATTTGAAAGCTTTATCTAGTTTATATAATAAAAGCTGTGCATGTAAATGATTTATAAATAATATGAAATAAAAGGAAAAGATGGTTTCTAATGAAAAAATAATTTGCCATGAATGCAAATTACCTAGACAAACAAGGCCCAATTAACCCCAATACAAGGATAAAGTTGAAAGTTTCAAAAATACAACAAGAAGAAGAAATATATGGAAATATGAAGGGATTATTTAGTTAGTTCCTCTTAATGAAGAATATTATATTAATGCTCACACAAAGTTCAAAAAAATAGCTTTTAAATTTTTTAAATTGAAAGAAGAACATGAAAAGTATTTAGGCTTGTGTGAATGTTTAAATGGGTTGAATTACTAATTATTTGTAGAAGATTAAGAATAACAAAGATGAAAAAGCCTCCAATATTATCAAAAATACATGTTTTGTTGGATAATAAAATGACTTAAAAATTTTACATGCTTAATATAGGACTTTTTTTTTCGTAATATTAGCTATACTATAATTGTTAAATATTCTTTTTGCTCCAATTATAGTTTCTAATTTTCGCATAAGAGTTGGACAAATCTCTCTATTTCAAATTTAGAAACATTGTCTATTATAAATCTTCTAGAGTTCTTTGGTTTAGAAGAAATAGCTCAATTAATGATCATCTTAAGACATATGAATCAAAAAAGGTTTAGGTCTTTAAAACAAAAAAGGTTTAGGTCTTTAAAACAAATGTTTATTTTTTTGTATGAATGCCTTCCTTCAAGGAAAAGGGAAGGTATGTGATACTTGAATAGTGGATTTTCATGACACATGATTAGTGATTCATCTTTATTCATCCATTTGAAGTTTTATGATGGTGGTGAAGTACCTCTTGTTGGCAACTCTAAGAAAAAAAGTGATTGGAATTGGAGCTATAGGTAATTAACATAGTTCTATAAGGAAGGTCCTCCTTGTACAAGATCTAAAGTATAATCTTCTTACAATTAGTCAATTATTTGACTCAAAACTTAATATTTTATTATCTAAAACTAAATGCATTATTGATAAAAAAAATGTTTCACTTATCATTTGATGTTGAAAAGATAACAAATACAATTCATTTTTACACATCATGAAGTTGGTCATCTAGAATGTTTTATATCACATGATAATAGTTCTACTTTATAGCAAAAGATTTTGTAACTTAGTAAAGTATTCTTTAAAAAAGATAGATTAATAGCCAAATTTTATTGCCAAGTTGAAGAAGTAGATGTGAATGAGACATTTGCTCTTATAGCTAGACTTGAGACAATTAAGATTTTACTTACATATGTTGCCATAAAAGACTTAGATTATACCAAATAGAAGCTAAAAGTATATTTTTAGATAAATTTATAAATTAAGAAGTGTTTGTTTGGGCAATCCCCAAGGTTTGAGATAAATGATAAGATAAATGTTGTATACATACTGAAGAAGGAACTTTATGGTTTGAAGCAAGCTCCAAGAGCTTGATACAAAAGATTGTGCATTTTTCTTATGTCAAATAGTTTTTACAGAGGCAAGGTAGATAATACTTTATTTATTCAAAATTTATATAAAGGCAATTAATATGTAGTTTATGTGAATAACATAATCTTTTTTTTAGCTTCTAATAAAGAGATGTGCATGAGGATTGCTAATTTTATTAAAAATAAATTTGAAATGCATATGATGGGATAGTTAACCTTCTTTCTAAGACATTAGGTCGTGCAAACAAGTGAGGAAAGTTTTATTTCTCAAACCATGTATTTGATGGAGTTGCTAAAAAGGTTTAGTTATGAGAACATGAAGGAAAGGAAGACTCCTTTTAGTATAAGCACTATCACAGTTAAAGATGTAGTTGAAAGGATTATTGTCACAAAATCATTTTAAAAAATGATTGGATAGTTATGGTATCTCACTATAACAATGCCTAATATTGTATTTAGTGTAGGTTTGTTTGCAAGGATTTAGTCTAATTCTAATGAATCACACTACAAGAAATTGAGCATATATTTAAATTACTTATAGGCACAAAGACTTTAAATTTATTTTACTCTAGATGTGATGCTAGATTTGATAAGCTACATAGATTCTTACTTTTTAAATAGTAAGACTGATACAAAGATTACCTTTAATTTGCATAATTGACTGATGATTTATAGACTTCTTAGGTTGGTAAAAAAAGAACTATGTGATACTATCAATAACAAAGACTAAGTACATTACTATAAGTAACTGTGTTACTCAAGTTCTATAGATAAACAATTTTTAGATTATGGCTTATAATTTACATGAATTTTAAACTTTTGTGATAATTCAAATGTAATTTGTTTATCTAAAAATCCTATTCAGCACTCCAAAATAAAATACATAAAGATAAGGCATCACTTTATTAAAGAACTAGTGTAGAAGAAAGAGATTTAATAGTCATTTGTTCCATCTTTTGACTAGTTAGTTGATTTTTTTATTAAGCCATTATCTACCTAAATCTTTCATAGACTCTAACCCTTTAGAATGATTACAAAAAGGAGACAACTTAGTAATAGAATTCAATGTGAGTGCAAGCCAAAAATTTAAGGAGAGTAGAGGCTATTGAATAAGGTGGCTAGAATTTTGGACATTATATTACTTAGATTATTCATTAATATTACATTGTCTTTATTAGTATAAATTCAATTATAGTATAGATTTTATAATCTTTTAAGGGTGATTGTTGTGTCCTTTATTGCAATGATAAAAAAATCAAGCTAAATATTTCTAATACAATGTTGAGCTTAATGTTGTTTTTGTTAAATGTCAAGATATGCTATGCTAATTAAATCTCAAGGTGTATTTCGTAAATGCTCAAGATAAGTCCAAATTTGAGAGTATCAAATTTCAGTGTGCTTGCAGGAGTTATAGGTTATTTTAATTATTATTTCTTTTACTCTTTTCTAAAATCTTTCTACATTATCTTTGTAACATCTACATCATTAATTAGTTTGCACCACTCTTGTTTGAAAGATTTAAAAGAGTAGCAATTTCATATGCAAAAATTTTTATAATGTTTTTAATGTTTATGTGTTGCCAATTTTTGTTGATTTTTGTGTCTTATTGGAGCATTGGTTTGTAATTTTTTTATCTTAACCAATTTTGATAAAAAGAGGTGGTTAGTGGAAGCTTGATCGATGATTGGTGGTAGATGTATGCAAGGTTTTTTGCCAAACTATTAAAGAAACTTGGTAGCTTTCATTTTTTATTGAGTAATTTAATTTTGTTGACAAATCTTCTTAAAAATAATTGTTTACTTCTAAGCATAAAAAATTTTCTTTAATTAAGAAAGGTTTGAAATTAAAAAAATTTCTTAAACATATAATTCATCCCTTATCCCTTGTACATTTGTCTCACAAAATTCACATCAAGTGTCTATGTGTGTGCATCTGTGTATGTTTTTATGTGTGTGTGTGTTTATGTTTGTGTCCATGATCACACATGTGTGTGCATGTGTGCACATGAGCTTGTGTATGTGTGTGTGCTTTTTTGCATGTGTGGGTGTGCATGTGTGTGTTTATGTGCGCTTATGCATGTGTGAATGCTTGTGTTCATGCATATTTGTGTGTGTATGTGGGTGCATGTGTTTCGATGTGAATGCATGCATGTGTGCATGTGTGTATGTGTGAGATCACACGTGTGTGTACATGAGAGTTCGTGTGTGTGTGCGTGCATAAGTTTGTGTGTGCGAGTGTGTATTTGCATGTGAGTGTATGTAGGTGTGCATGTGCATGTCATTATGTCTTTGTGTGTGCAAGTTCATGTGTGCATGTGTGAGTGTGGGTGTGCATGCATGTATGTGCATGTGTGCATGACAATGCGTTTATATTATGCACATGTGTATGGGTGTGGGTTTGTATGATTGTGGTTGTGACCATGTGTGTGTGTGTGTGTGTGTATGCTCTTATGTGTGTATGGGTGTGTTCATTTGCTTGAGTTTCTATGTACATGTGCATGCATGCTTGTATGCTGTGTGTGTGTGTGCATACTTGTATGTGTGTGTGAATGTGTGTATGAGAGCATGTGTTTATGTGTGCATATGTGTCCATGTGTGTGCATCAAGATGTGTATATGTTGTGCACATATGTGCATGTGTGTGAACATGAGTGTGTGTGTGCATGTGCATGTGCATGTGTGTGTATGTTTGTGTCTTTAGATGTGTATAGGCATGTGTATGCACATGTTACTCTATATGTGTGTGTATGCATGCATGTTCTTAAGTGTGTGTGTGAGTGTGAGCCTATTTGTGTATATGTGTGTGTATGTGGTGGTCCATGTGCAATCATGTACATGTGTGTGTATATTTTCGTGCATGAGTATGTGTGTGTATTTGTGCATGCATACATGCTTGAATGTAGGTGTGTATGTATGTACACACTTTTTTTGTGTTGTTCTAGGGGTGCATGTGTGTGGGTGTGCATGGGTTAATGTATGTTTGTGTGTGCATGTGTGCCTACATGCAAGTTTGTGTGTGTGTGTGCACAAATGCATGCGTATATGTGGGTGAATTTTTACATGTGTGTGCGTGTCTTCGTGTATGTATGTATATGCATGTTCATGTTCATGTTCATGTGTGTGTATGTGTGTAGACGTATGCTTTTGCACATGCATGTGTGTGTGTGTGCATGCATGTGTATGTGTGTGTGCATCTATGTACATTTACATAGGTTCATGCATTTGTGTGTTCTTGTGCACAACTGTGTGGGTGTTCATCTATGTTTATGCCTGTGTGTATGTGCACATGTTTGTCTATGCATGTATGTGCATGCTCGCATGTGCATATGTGTGGGTGCATGTCTTCATGTGCATATTTGTGTGCTCATGCATGTTTGAACCTATGTGTGTGTTTATGTGCCTTTGTGTGTGCATGTATGTCGGTGCGTGCATTTGTGTGTGTGTGCACATGTGTGTTTTGTGTGTGTGCATCCTTGTAGGTTCACACACATATTTCTATGTGTGTATATTTGTGCATGTGTATGTGTTTATACATTTATGCATGTGTGTGTTTACGTGTGCATGTGTATGTGTGCATGTATGTGTGTGTGTGTCTAGTTATGTGCATGTGTGTGTGCATATGTACTTATATATATGTGGCTACGTGTGGCTCTATGAGTGCATGTATGTTCCTATGCAATTGTATGCGAGTATGCATATGTTTCTTTGTGTGTGTGTGTACATGTTTGTTTATGTGTGCATGTGTATGTTTGTGTGAGAGTGTATAAATACATGAGCATGTCTATGAGCCTTTGTGTGTGCATGTATGTGTGTGTGTGTGTCTGTCTATGCCTATGCATTTGCATATGTGTGCATGAGCTTATGTGTCCATAAGTTTTTATTTGTGTGTGTGTGCTTGTGCATGTGTGTGTCTTCAAGTGTGTTCTTGTGTGTGTGTGGGTGTTGGTAGATGTGTATGTGTGTTAGTGCATGTACATGTGCATGTGCATGTGCATGTCTGTGTGTGTGTGAGAGAGAGTGTGCTTACACATGTGTGTGTGTGTATACATGCAAGTGCATGTGTGTGGATTTGCATTTGAATTTATTTTCTTAGGTTCATGTTTGCATGTGTCTATGTGGGGTGTATGTGTCTATAAGTGTGTGCACCATCATATTGGTGTGTGTGTGAGTGCATCTTCATCTACGCACATGTGTGTGTGGGTGCATTTGTGTGTGTGTCTACTTGTGTGCATGGGTTTGTGTGGCGTGTGTTTTTGTGCATGAGTGTATGTCTGTGTGTGCTAGCTTGTTTGTGAATGACAAAAATTTGTGTGTTTGTGTTCATGTGTGTACATGTGTGCATGTGCTTGTGTGTGATTGTGCATGTGTGCCTATATGCATGAGCTTGCATTTGTGCATGTGTTAGTATATGTGTGTACACTTATCATATTCATGTGTTCATATTTCACATATGCTTGTGTGTCTACACATGCATTTGTGTGCATGTTTGTATATGTATAACTATGTGTGTATGTGTGTACGTGTGCGCATGTGCATATGTGTGTGTGTATGTTTATGCATATGTGTGTGAGTGTATGTGAGTTTGTGTGCATGTGTTCGTGTGTGGTTGTGTCAGTGTGTGGTTGCATGTGTGCTTGTGCATGCAGTGTGTTTGTGCGATTGAGTTTGTGTGGGTCAGTAAGTGTATATGTTTGTGCGCATCGATGGATGTCTGAATGTGTGTGAGTGTGTCTATGTTTGTGTAGACATGCATGTGTGTGCATATGTGCATGTTTTGTTGTGTGTGTGTGTGTTTGTGCATGTGTGGGTATGTGTGAAGTATGAGTGCAAGTGCATGTGTGTCTGTGGATGCATATGTGTGTGCATATATACATATGTGTGCATGTGTGTGTGCATGCATGTATATGTGTGTATGTGTTAGTGTACGAGTGTGTGTGCATGTGAGTGTGCAAATGTGTTTGTATTTGAGTCTTTGTTTCTGTGTGTGTGTGTCTATGCATGCATGTGTGTGCATGTGTGTCATTGTATGCATATGCATATGTGCATGTGGGTATATGTTTGTGTCTAAGCATGAATGTGTGTGTGGGCAGGTGTGCATGCTTGCATATATATGAATATGCACTTATGCATATGTATGTGTATCTAGTCCTTTGTGTGTGTTTGTATACATTTTTTGTGGGTTTGAATGTGTGTGTCAGTGTGAGTGTGTGCATGTCTTAGAGCTTATGTGTGTGTGTGCATGTTTGTGAGCTTTTGTTTGTGTGTGTGTATGTACTTATGTATGTGTGTGTGCTTCCATGCATTTGTATGTGTTTTAATCAGCATAGCGTATGTGTGCAGGGTGTGCGAGAGCATGTATGTTCCTTTGTGTGTGATTGTGCACCTATGTGCTCGTGTGCTCTTATGTGTGTGTGAATGTCATGCAAGTGCGCAAGCATGCATGCACATGTGTGTGTGTGACTAGGCAAGTGTGTGGTTGTGTGTGAATGTGTGGGTGCAAATATGTGTGCCTATATATGTATGTTTACTTATGTGTGTACATGTGTGTGTGTGCAATGATGTGTGTTTGTGTGTGCATGGGTGGGCACATGTAGGGGTATCATTTTTGTGTGTTTGCACTTGCATGTGTGTGTACATGTCCATGTGTGCTTTTGTGTGTGCATCCTTATGTGTGGACATGTGTTCGTGTGTACGTGTGTCCGTGTGTGCGTGTGTGCGCATGTACATGCATGCATATGTATTGACATGCATGTGTTTGTGTGACTATAAAGTGCATGTATGTTTTGCATGTCTACACTCGTTTGTGTGCATGTGGGTGCATACGAGTGTGTCTAAGTGTTTGTTTGTTCACAAGTGCATGCGTATTTATGCATGTCTTTCTATAATCATTTGTCTGTGTGCTTGCGTTTTATGTATGTATATGCATGAGCATTTATATGCCTGTGTATGCGTGTATGTGTATGTGCATGCATATGTGCATGGGTGTCTATGTGTGTAGGAGTGTGTTGGTGTGTTTATGTGTGCTTGTGTGTGTGCATGGGTGCAAGTATGTGTGAAGATATGCATGTGTTTGTTTGTTAGTGTGGGGCTATGTATGTGTGTGTACATGTGTGTGTATGTGTGTGTGTTTATGTGTGCGGTGAGTGAGTGTGTGTGGTGTGTGCTTGCATGTGTGTGCTTATGTGCATGTTGGTCTATGTGTGTGAGTGTATGTGTGTGCATGTTTTTTTTGTGTGTGTGCCTATATGCACATGTGTGTGCATAGGTGTGTGCACATGTGCATGTGTGTGCTTGTGTCTATGTGTGCCTTTGTGATTGTTTACACATGTGTTTTACAATTTGTGTGTTTGTGCATGAGTGTGTTTGTTTATGCCTATGTGCACATGTGTGTTTATGTGTTACTATGCACATTCATTTGTTAATGTTTTTGTGTGTGTGTGTGTGACTCAATGTGCATATCAATACATGTGTGTGTGTGCACGTGCATGTGTGATTGTGTGCCATATCTTTGTGAGGGTGTGTGTGCATTTGTGTTTGAACATGTGTGGACATTTACATATGTTTGAGTGTCTATATGCATCTCCACATGTGCAAAAATGTGAGTATGTTCGTCTGTGCGTGGTTGTTTGTCTGTGTGTGTTTATGTGTACACAAAGGCACATGTGTGTGTGTTTTTGTATATGTGTTCAAGTGCATGTACATATGTGGAAGTACATGCGTGTGACTATTGATGCGTGTGTGCATTTGTTTTTATGTGCATTTATGTGTGCCTATGTGTGCCTCTGTGTGTATGCATGTACGTGCATTTATGTTTACATAAATCTACGCATTTGTGTGTGCATATCTTTGTGCTAATTCATGTACATGTGTGTGTGTATGCATGTGTGTGTGTTTGTATGTATGTTTTTTATGTATATGTGTGCATGTGCATGGGTATGTGTTCATGTTTATGCGTGTGCATGTACATGTGTGTGTATTTGTGAGTTTTTGAGCATGTGGGTACATGTGGGTATGCTTATGTATATACCTATGTGAATGTGTTTGTGGGCATATGTGGGTGTGTACAAACACACATGTAAATGCATGGGTGTGTGCATGTGTGTGAGTGCATGTGTGCGAGTGTTTGTATGTATGTGTGCAATTGTGTGTGCACATTCGTGTGTCTATATGTGTGTTTGTGTTTGCATATGTGCTTGTGTTGGTGTGTTTGTGTGTGTGTATGCATTGGTGTGTACATGTGTGTGTGTGTGTGTGTGTGCTTGTGCATATGTGTATGTGTGTGGGTTTGAGTGCAAGTCTGAGTGTGTATGTGCATGCATGTGTGTGCAAGTTTGTACAAGTGTGTTTGCACGAGTCTGTGTGCTAGAGAGGGTCCAGTTGCTTGAGTATGTGTGCGTTTCTCTATATATGGCATTTGTGTGCATATGTGTGATCGTGCATGTGTGTGTATGTGTGTTTGTGAATTTGTATTTGTGTTTGTGTGTGTGTTCCAACATACGTGCATGTTTGTGTATTTAGGTATGTGTTTTTGTATGTGGGTGCTTATATTTTTTGAAATACTTATGTCAACATGCATTTGGGTGTGTGTAGGTGTTTGCATGGATTTGTGTGTGTTCATGTTTGTTTGCTCCTACATGTGTGCATGTTGGTGTAGTGTGTGTGTAGGTGTGTCTACACTTCTATGAGCTGTGCTTGTGCATGTGAGTGTTTGTCTTTGTGTGTACATGTGAGTTGGTTCGTATGCATGTGAGCATCTAAGTATGCATATGAATGGGTGGGTGTGTTAATGGGTGTGTGTGTGTGTGAGCATGAGTCTTTATGTGTTTGTGCATGTGTGTGCATATTAGTGTGTGAATGTGCATGTGTGCTTGGGTACATGTGTGTGTACACATGTGGGTATGCATGGGTGTGCACGTGTGTGCTCATGTATGTTTTTTTTTCTATGCCTATGGAAATGTGTGTGTGAGTGTTGTGTATGTATGCACGCATGCTTGTGGGTGGGTGTGAATGTGGGTAAGCTTGTGTATGTGCCTGCCTTTGCATGTATGCTTTTTCAACTTTGTAAGTGTGCTGTATGTGCATAAGAATGTGCATGCATGTTGCTATGAGTGAGTGTGTGTGTGAGCATGCACATGTATGTTGGTGCATGTGTGTGTGATTATGTGTGGTTGTGCATGTGCAAGTGTATATGTGAGTGTATGTGGGTGTGTGAAAATGTGCATGTCATTTGTGTGTTTATGTGTTTGTGTGTGTGTGTGTGTGCATGTTTACGTGGGTTTGTGTGTTTGTGCACGTGCTTGTGTGTGTGAGTGTGCATGTATATGTTAGTATGTGTGAGCATGTTTTTTAGTGGCATGGGTGTGTGTTGTGTACGTATATGCATACATGTGTGTGCATGCTTACACTTGGGAGCATGCATGCATATGTGTGTATGTCTGTCTATGTGTGCCAGTGTTCATTTGCATGCATTATTGTGTGTGTATGTCTGTGTGCATGTTTGTGTTCATGTGTGCATGCATATGTGAATGTCTATATTTGTGTGCATTTGTGAGACTATGGGTGCATGTGTGTATGCTTGTTTGTGTGAACCTGAGTGTGCATGTGTATCTGTTTATTCATGTGCATGTGTACATGTGCTTTTGTGTGTGTGCATGTGCATATGTGTATTTGCATGTGTGTGTTTACGTGTTTATACGTGTGCATATTTTTGTTCTTATTCGTGTGCATGTAGATATGTGTGCATGCATGCATGCATTTATGTTTATGTGTGCATGTGTTTATGTATTTGCATGTGTGTGCATTTGCATCTATGTATATGTGAAAGTGTTTATACATATGATTATGTGTGCATGTGTTTGTGTGCATGTTCATATATTTCTGTGCATGTGTGTACATGCGCACGCATGTGAGTGAGTGTGTGTGCATTTGTGCTTGTGTGTGCAAATGTGCGTGTGCATGTGTATGTGTGTGTATACATGTGTGCACGCTTTTTCTTGTGTGTGTGTATCTAAGTGCATGCATGTGTGCATGTCGTACGTGTGTGTTAGCATGTATGCATCTATATGTGTGTACATGTGTGTGTGTTTTTAGGTGTGTCTGCGTGTGGTTATGTTAGAGTGTGGTGTGTGTGCACGTGTTCGTATACATGTATGCATGTTTAAGTATCTTTCCATGTTTGTGTGTTGTGAGAGTTGTGTGCCTTTTTTTTTTGCATGTATGCATGTTTGTAGGTGTGGTTGTCCATGTGTGTGTGCATGTGCATGCATGTGTATGCATGTGTGTGTGTGCATGTGTGTCTATGTGTGTGTTTATGAGCATTTGTATGTGCATGTGCAGATGCACATATGTGTGTGCATATGTAAATGTGTTCTTTCTCGTGCACCACTATGTGTGTATGTGTGTGTGCTTGTGTATTCTTGCACATGAGTGTGTCAAACTATTTATGTGTGCCCATGTGTGTAGATGGGTTTGTGCTTGCACATATGTGCATGTTGGTGCATATGAGTGTGCTTTGACATGCAAGTCTTTGCCAATGCAGATGCTTTGTGAGTTTGTCCATGTATGTGTGTCTTTGTTTATGTTTTATGCATGTGTGTGTGTGGGGTCTGTGCTTGTGGGTGTGCATGGGTGAGTGCATGTTTGCATATGTGTGTCTAGTTGTGTGCACATGTGTGTGGGTGGTTGTATGAGCATGTGCAAGCTCGTATGTGTACGTGCACATGTGCATGAGTGTGTATGTGTATGTGTGCATGTGCATTTGTGTGAGTGTGTGTGTATTTGGACATGTGCATGCACATTTATGTTAGTACAAATATGTGAGGATTTATGAGTGTGTGATATGTTTTTCTTTGCATGTACATGTTTGTGCATGTTTGTGTGTGTTTTGTTGTATGTCTGTGTGTGTTAGTGCATTTGTGTAGGCACATGTGTGTTTGTATGCACATACCTATGTGAGTGCATCTATATATGTGTGTGGGTTTACATGTGTGTACCTATGCAAGTGTGTGATTGGGTTCATGTGTATGTTTTTGTGCAAGTGTAGGTATATGTTGTATATGCATGTGTGTGTGTGCATGGGTGTATATACTTGAGTACATGCATGTGTTTGAGTGCATGTGCATGTGCACATATGTATGTGTGGGTGCATGTTTATATGTTTTTGTTTGTGTGTGTTTGTGTATGTGTGATATGTGTGTACAAATGGGCAATTATGTGTGTGCATGGATGCATGGATGCATGTGTTTGTTCATGTGTATGTGTGTGTGCATGTGTGCTACGTGTGTACACACGTGTATTTGCATGCATATGTGTATGCATGTTTGTTTTGGTGCATGTGTTCACGATTGTCCTTTCTTATTTGTGTGTGTACTTGTGTGTCTGCATGTGTGTGCATGTATGTGCTAGTGGACATGCATGCAAGTGTGTGCATATGTGTGTGCATGTGCGTGTGTTTGTTGATGTTTGTTGGCATGTGCTTGTGTACATATGTGAGTTGTTGTGCATATGACTGTATTTTTGTGCGTGTGCACTAAGGTCAATATGTGGGTCAACGTATTGGTGTATGCTTGCATACGTGCATGTGTGTATGCAGGTGTTTATGTGCATGTGTATGTGTGGATGTCTGTGTACATAGGTATGAGTATGAAAGTATGTATGTTTGTGTGTGTGTATGAATATGTGCATGTTTTCTTATATGTGTGTGCACTTGTGTGTTCATGTGTGAGTGTGTAAGAGAGTGTCGTGCTTTTGTGTGTGCATGCTTGTTTGCATGTGTGTGTGTAAGTTTTGAGTGTTTGTATGCAAATGTGTGTGTTCGTGTTTGCTTGTGCATGTTCATGTGTGTGCACGTGTTTATGCTTATGCATTTGTGCTGTCTGTGTATATGTGTATGTGTGCAACTTTGTGTTAATGTTCATGTCTGTTGGTGTGTCTACATGCGTTTGGGCATGCATCTATGTTTGTTTGTCTGCGTCTTTGTGTATTTGTGTTTATGCATGTGCAGATGTATATGCATTTGTGTGTGCATGTTGGTGTGTGCTTGTGTATGTGTATGTAGTCATGTGTGTGTATATATGTTTATGTGTGTGAATGTGCATGTGTGTGTGTGCGCGTGTGTTTGTGTGAGCATGTGCATGAATGTGCATTTGTGCATGTCTATGTGTGTCTGTAAGACTATATGTGTGCATGCCTACAAGCCTATGTATGTGCATGTGCTTGTGTCTATGCATGTGTGTGTGCATGAATGTGCGTCTACTTAAGCGTGCACATGTGTGCTCTTGAGTGTGTATCTGTGCAAGTGTGTGCACATTTGTTTGTTTGTGTGTGTATCATGTGTATGTGTGTGTGTGTGCACCTATGTTTGTATGTATTTTTGTGTGAGTGCGTGTGTGTGTTCATGTTTTTGTGCATGTGTAGTGTGTGCATGTTTGCATGTATGTGTGTGACAATGTTTGTGTTTATGGAGTTAGTGTGTGTGTATATGCCTATGTATGGTGCATTTGTTTGTATATGCAAGTGCATGTGAGCACTTTGTGCATGTGCATCCTTGTACATATGTGTTTGTGCATGTGTGTGTGTTTTGCATACATCTGTGTATGTGTGCATGTGTGTGTGAGTATTTACATGTGTACTTATGTGTGTGCACACAATTATTTGGATGCATTTATGTGCGTGTGCATGCATGCATTTGTGCTTATGTGCATGTCACTTGTGAAAGTAGGTTCATGTTTGAGTTAGTGTGCCTATGTGGGGATGAGTGCGTGTGTTTGTTGGCATATATGTTTGTGTTTGTGCAAGTGTGTATGCTTGGTTGTGCATATTCATTTTTGAACGTGTTTATTTAGCTGCTTGTGTGTGCAAGAGTACATGTGAGTATGTGTGTGTGTGCATCCTTATGGAGATGGTGTGGGTGTACGTGTGCATGTGCCTTCTTTTGTTTATTTGTAGGAGTCTATGTGTGTGTGTGTGTGTGTGCATATGTGTACATGCATGTTTGCATGCATATTTGTGTGTGCATATGTGCGTGCATGCACGAGTGTGTGTGTACCCACGTACACACATGCCTGTGCAGGTGCATGCGAGTGTTTCTTCATTGTGTGTGTGCATGCATGTGTACGAGTGTGAGAGTCAATGCATGACTGTATGCATGTGTGTATACATTTGTGTTACTATGTCTGTGAATGCTTATGTGTGTGCCTTTGTGTGCATGCATGTGTCTATGTGTGTGTGTGCACATGTGTGTACACTTACTTGTGTGCGTGTATGTGTGTTTGTGTGTGCATGTGCAAGTGTGCATTTGTCTAAGAGTGCTTGTGTGAGTGCATGTGTATACGTGCATGAGTGCATGTGTCTGTGCATGCATATATAATTGTATTAATGTGTAATTTAATGTCTATGTGTGTGTTTGCATGAGTGCATGTGAATGTGCATCTGTTTGTGTGTGTGTGTATGTGTGTGTGTGTGTATGTGTGTGTGTGTGTGTTTATGCATGAGTGGTTATGTGTGTGCGCAAGCTTGTGGTTGTGTGTGTATGTAAGTGCATGCCTATGTCTACTTGGGTGTCCATGTGTGTGTGTCTTCATAAGTGGGTGTGTGTATATGTAGGTGTGCTTATGTGAATGGGTGTATGTAAGTGTATGTACGTGCGAGTGAATATATGTTTGTATGAAGGTGCATGTGTTTGTAAATGCGAATGCATATGTGCTTGTGTCCATGCTTGAGTTAGTGTATGCATGTGTGTGCAGGTTCTCCACAACTGCATGTGTTCATGTTTGTTTACATGTGTTTGTATATGTGTGTGCTTTTGCAAATTTGTGTGTGTGTGTGTGTATTCATGCATGTATGTATGTGTATGGGTACATGCATGTTTGCATGCACATTTGTGTGTGCAGGTGTGCGTGCATGCACGAGTGTGTGTGTACCCACGTACACACATGCGTGTGTAGGTGCATGCGAGTGTTTCTTCATTGTGTGTGTGCATGCATGTGTATGAGTGTGAGAGTCAAAGCATGATGTATGCATGTGTGGATACATCTATGTTACTATGTGTGTGAATGCTTATGTGTGTGCATGCATGTGTCTATGTGTGTGTGAGCATATGTGTGTACACTTACTTGTGTGTGTGTATGTGTGTTTGTGTGTGCATGTGCAAGTGTTCATTTGTCCAAGAGTGCTTGAGTGTGCATTTGTCCAAGAGTGCTTGTGTGAGTGCATGTGTCTGTGCATGCATATATAATTGTATTAATGTGTAATTTAATGTTTATGTGTATGTTTGCATGAGTGCATGTGAATGTGCATCTCTGTGTGTGTGTGTGTTTGTGCATGTGTGTGTGTGTGTATTTATGCATGAGTGGTTATGTGTGTGTGCAAGCTTGTGGTTGTGTGTGTATGTAAGTGCATGTCTATGTCTACTTGGGTGTGCACATGTGTGTGTGTCTTCATAAGTGGGTGTGTGTATATGTAGGTGTGCTTATGTGAATGGGTGTATGTAAGTGTATGTACGTGCGAGTGAATATATGTTTGTATGAAGGTGCATGTGTTTGTAAATGCGAATGCATATGTGCTTGTGTCCATGCTTGAGTCAGTGTATGCATGTCTGTGCAGGTTCTCCACAACTACATGTGTTCATGTTTGTTTACATGTGTTTGTATATGTGTGTGCTTTTGCAAATTTGTGTGTGTGTGTGTATGTATTCATGCATGTATGTATGTGTGTGTGTGCATGCATCTTTGTGCGTTGGTGTGTCTGTGTCTGTGCATATGTGTGTGTGTACGTTTGAGCTCTAATGCATGAGTGTTTGTTTGTGTGTGTACTTGTGCATCTTTACATGTATTTGGGTGCATGCAAGTGGGCGTGTGTGTGTGTGTGCATGTGTGTGTATGTGTTTGTGCACGTGTGTACGCTTGTATGTATGTGTGCTGACATGTGTGTGCATGCATGCGTGTACATGTGTGTGTCTATGCGTGCATGTGTGTGCTTGTGCAAGTGTGTCTGTGCATGTATATTTGTATTAATGTTTATTTTAGAATGCTAAAATATATTTTCTCTATTTTATTAATTCATAAATTCTTTTTACATCATTTTCTACGCTCAGCTCCTGGTTGAAAAATTTAACAAACATATAAGTTAAAGACTTTCAATAAAAGTTACATATAATGTAAGATATGGATACAGTGTGCGTAATATATCAGTGTCCTAACTCATTTATCTACAAAATTATAGGCATAAGTCTTGCTGAATCTTGGGTCTAAGTACTTATTAATTAAATTTCTCTCGATATTTAAGTATCATCTATGGGATGTTCATTGCTTTGATACTATCTTTTCACACCCTTACTTCACATATTATTTTAATATTAGTCTTAATAAGTCTAGGATTAGAATAATCAGGTTTTAAACATAATTAGAAGACACTTACAACTTAGATGAGAAACATTAATAAGACATACTCTAATTATTATTTTGTCAATTCATCTAATTATTCAAGTCACGTATACGAAATTGTTATACCACAAAAATTGAACAAAAAGTGTTTCCTCTAAAGGTACATATGTTTTTCAAACATATTAAAAGTTGACACTAATAATCATAAGAGATAAATAACTTTTACAATAATGTCAAATCTACAAAATCAATTTTGAAATAATCAAATGCACATAACACCTAGAAAATAAAATATTTCATCTCCAAAAGATAACACAATTATATATTCTTTATCATATAACATAATAAAGAAATTTAACAATACTTCATGAATTGATAACTAGAATCTAAAGAACTAGTTGAGCCTATTTAAGGAGACATGTATAAACATGTACATCTATACATCACCTTAAATAACACCATCCACATGTCCTTTAAAATATATAAATAAAAAAATCATAATCTTTTAAAAAATAAGTTATCAAACTTAAGTGGTCCTATGTTTCCAATTTCTTGGTGCTTTATGAATTTGACTTATATTATAAGTACATAATTGGCTCAAAGCCTAGTAGGTAAATTTGCAAGTAAATAATATAATAAGACAAAATAAGATAAATAGATAAACTATTAAAAAGATAAAAAATAGTATTTGATTAGTTCTTATGATTATCATCTAGAAATTATATAAAGCAAATTAATAAAATCAAGATATCAAGATTTAAAAAGATGTATAACAATATAAGAGCATGTGATCTAATGGTAGAATTTTATAAAATAATCAACACATATGGAGATGCATAATTGCAGCTTATAATATGTTCATGCATACACATTTCTTTATCCACTATAATTGATTTGATTTGTCCAGAATCCAATCTCCATATATGTTTTTCTAAATGACTTTGATTCCCATCGATTTTATGGCACTCATAATTATGGCATAGGTACTTACCAATTAATTATTATTCCACTGTTATAAGGTCTGAATTCTCCTATGCCATTTCTACTTGAAGAAAACAAAATATAGATCTCATATCATATCATATAATATTGCTTTGCAACATATAGAATAACTTATAGGAAAATCACATCATGTCAATCTCATAGTAGATCTCATTCATGCTACTCAATCACATTGCAAGTGACTTATCATATAACATATCCTTGTCATATTAGATCTAATCAAAAGCTACTAAATCATATAGAAATGAGTTAGATCACATCTCTAGTTGTTAGATCACCAAACAAATAGGTTATCATTATTCATATTAATATTGCAATAGGTATCATCTCTATCTGCTAGATCAAAAAGCATGCAACTCATCATATATCATCTCTGGTCTAATGCAAGTGGAATTATAACATATACATCATTTCATATCCACTCATATTTGTTGTAGATTATGAAAATTAGAGGTAATATAATTGGATAAATACCAATATTTTTATCTTCACTCATTATAGCCATAATAAATCCATGTCTTATTATTACCATCACCTATAAAATAAACATAAGCAATCTTACATAGCTAGAATTATATCTGGTACTCATGCATTCTCATGTCATAAGAACTTATCTTTTTATTATTTTTTATTTCATTTTTATTTCTCATCTTTCTTCTCTATTCTCTTTCTTGTTCTTCTTTAATATTTCAAATAACTAGTATCACTAAAGCAATCAATAATTTCACTTAACTATTTTTCATTTTTCATATCATAATATGTAATAATGATGTAGAATGTTGAGAAAAAAAGATGGATATGCCATAAAACTAAATGTTGAATAATCATAACAAAATAGCATATTTGCATTTTAATTATTTAAAATTTACCTAACAATTCACCTTGGAAAAATTCTTAAATTTACATTTCTTTACATTTAACTTCTTATAAATAAATGATCAAACACAAATTTAAAAAGAGTTATAATTCTCTTGTTACTCAATATTAATCCTAGAAATATTACTAAATCTATGATCTTAATGAAAACCTATTTAAGCTATTTTTTTGTCACATTGAGCAATCACACTAATGGCCTTTTACTATTTTGTAGGAAACCTCAAAGCTTCCTCTTTTTGTAATAAAACGTTTCTAATATTTCTTAAAAAATTTAAGCATCACTTAGTTTCTTTTCATATACATCGAAGGTAAGAAAATACAAGATAACATAGATTATCCTTTCCTTGTATAAAAAATTACAAGCATAATAGTCAATCAAAGTTGTAGAGCTCCAATTTTTGAAATCTAATACAAATCAAGACACTAATGATAGCTCATATAAAATTCTTTAATGTCAACTCTAGTACTAATCCATAAAACATGTAAGAAACATACAAAAATAAAATATTTAAAAAGATTGCAACAAATATTTTATTTGATAGAGGTCATCAACATGAGTCAAACTACATTTATTTCATGTTAATATTACATAAATTGGATTACTATTAACTACAAGAAAAACAAACATAAATAATAAGATAATTTTCTTAATTTAATAGTTAGATGTTATAGTAGAATTGAGATAAATTGAAATAATATAGTACAACCAAATCATATTGATGAAAAGGTCACATGAGAGAGAATTTTGAGTAATATAGTAATAACAAGAAATGGAAGAAAAATACAATAAATAAAATAAACTTTATGAGAAAGTTTCATTGAATGACACAATGTTGATCAAGTATAATATCATTAGTCATCGAGTTTGATATGAACCAATGTGTCTCATAAAACATGTTATGATACTAGAAAATAAAATATTTAAAAATGAAAAAATAAATATGTAAATGAATAGTCCTCATTATGATAAGTCCAATCATGCTAATTTCACTCGTTTGGACCCCGTTTGGAATAACTACAAATTATTAGAGTAAGAAATCATGGATAACAAAAAAAAATAATATTTTTAATATTATAAAAAATTTATATTTAAGCTAAAATATGATAAGTTGAAGAAAAATAGTATAACTAATTTAATGTGATGTAAAGACCACATGATAAAAGGCTTTGAGTTACCTCATAATATAATGAAATCAATACAAAAAATTTAAAAAATTAAATAAATTACAGAGCAAAGTTGTGTTATATTTTTTTTTATGAAGAATAAGTGCATATTCTTAGTCAACAAACGATGTAAAAATAAAAATATTTTGTTAAATATGGCAAATGCATTTAAAATAAAATATTTAATAAATATATAAAAAATATTAGAAAAATATTTAAATAGATAAAGTTGATCAAAGTGAGTACAACTATGTTTATTTCTATTCTATTAACCTATTTTAGAAAAATTATGGATTAAAAATTTAAATAAATATAAATAGTAATGAATTATTATTTTTTTATTAACTAAATATATATTAAAGTTGAAATAAGATAAATTGATGTTATGTAATAAATCAAAGTAATTTAATGTCATGTGAGAGAAGAATTAGAGTTTCATGATGATGTGCCCAAATCAAAGCAAAAGATTTGAAGGAATAAAAATGTGTTTGACAAAGCTACATTCAAAGACACTAAGGAGATCAAGTATGATATCCTCAATCATCAAATCAAGCTCGAATAAAAAAAACCTCATAAATCAATCGAAAAAACCCTAAAAGCTAAAATATTTAAAAATATAATATATAAAAATTTAATTGGAAAGAACTTTTTTAGATGAGTCTAGCGATGTTAATTTTCTTCAATAAGACCTCTTTTCAAATTTTTGGTAATTACAAAATTGAATAGACACAAACAATAATATATATTATTTCAACATTAAGTAAATATATATTTGGGATTAAATGAGATAAACTGGAGTAGTATAACACAACCAAATAAAAGCAGTGCAAATGCCACACAAAAGGAGAATAAAAATTTAATAAAAATATAACTAAGTTAAAGTGAAACATTTGAATAAATTAGAGTAATTTTAATACAAATTTACATTCTAGGAGACTAAGGATATTGAGTGTAATATGTTGGATAATCAAATCTAGTACAAAATAAAATATCTTATAAACCTTACAAAAATCTTAGAAAATAAAATATTAATAATGACATTTGTTTCATCTTGATCAAAGGACATAATGAATTTTAGATAATTACAAACTTATCTAGGGAAAACTAATAATAAGATATTATATTAATGCCAAAAAAATTTATATTTAAGTTAAAATCTAACTAAATGAAGAAAAATAATATTATCAACTCTATAGGATGTAGAAGTCACATGATAATGGATTTTGATTTGCATAGTAATATTAGCAAATCAAATTAAAATTTGTTAAGAGATGAGCTAAAAAAGGGGGAAACTAGTATTCTTATATATTGATTAGATCGAGTACAACATTCTTAATAATCAAATTGGGTACAAACAAAAATGTTTTGCAAAACATGCACAACCTTAAGGAAGTCAAATATTTAAAAATATGAAAAAATATTTAATTATGTATAGCCTATTGTTGTAAGTCCAATGATGCCTATATGGTCTATATTAGACCTCATTTGAAAATATTATGAATTAACAGAATAAATGCAATGAACACACATGTAGAGAATTGTAGTTTCCTAGTAATATAACCAAATGAAAAAAAAGGTTTTAAAAAAATTAGATTAATTATGTAGTAAAATATCATTAAAAATACTTAGAAGATCGAGTGTAACATCTTTGATTTCAAATCAAGCATGAATCAAAGTGCCTCACAAAGTAAATGAGAACCGTGAAAATAAAATGTTTAAAAATATAAAAAATTTAAACTTAATTAATTAGTGTTCGATTAGATGATTCTAACAATTTGTTTTTGTATCAACCATATTTCGTTTGGAATTTTTGTATATTACCAAAATAAATAAGTATAAGCAATAACCGTTTATTATTTTAATACCTAGTCAATCTATTAAAAATTGAAATAAGACTAATTAAATTAATACAGTATAACTAAATCAAAGTGATGTGTTGGTGATATGAGAGGAGAATTACAATTTCATAAATTTAAAATGAAATCAAAGCATAAGATTTGGTGAAATTAAAAAAATTGTATGAGAAAGTTGCATTCTAAGATATTTAGGAGATCTAGTGTAACATCTATGATCATCTAATCATGTATAAATCAAAATTGCTAAAAAGTTTTCCAATACAATAGGAAAATATTTAAAATTATAGAATTGAATATTTAATTGATTAGGGCTTGCTTTGATGAGCCTAATGATGCTTGTTTTATATCCATCAAACATCATTTAATAAATATATAATAATATTAAAATGAGATAAATTGAAGCAACATAATATAAAAAATCAAACTATTGAAAACATTAAATGAGAGGAGAGTTTGACTTTCATAGTAATATATTTAAATCAAAGCAAAGAATTTGAAGAAAAGAGATAAGCTATACGAAAAAGTGTCATTACAAAACACTAAGAAAGTTGAGTATAACATCCTTGATCTTGAAATAATGCAAAACTTGAAATTACTCATATAACATGCTAATATGCAATAAACTAAAATTATTTAAAAACTAAAAAATGACAATTTAAAAGGATACAGATGATCAAGATAAGTGCAACATTGTTTATTTCACCTCAATCAAACCTCATTAAGTATTACTAAAAATTAAAAAATATTTGAACATAAATAAAATAAATTATTATTTTAATACCATTAAAATATATATTAAAGCTTAAATGAGATAAATTGTAATGTACTATAATAAAATTAAATTTTTATAAAGTCAGAAGACTAAAGATTTAGGGATTAATTGAATTAAAAAAAAATTCAAGTGAAAGATTTAAAAAAATAAGATAAATATAGTGAAAAACTTTATTCAAAGATGCTATGAAGATTGAGTGTTATAACAAAAGTCATAAAAAAATAAAAATATTTAAAAATATAGAAATGAAAATTTAATTAATTAGTTGCTATGAATATCAATGAAGCATGTTAATTTTATATCGAAAAAACTTAGTTTAGGATAACTATGACTTGCCAAAGGAAATAGGAATTAATAAAAACAAATTGTATTTTTACATTTAGTAAATATATAGCAAGCCAAAATGAGATAAATTAAAGCAATGTAATATACCCAATCATATAATTGTAAAGGAAACATGAGAGGAGAATTATTGTTGCATTGGATTATAACCAAATAAAAGAAGAAAATTTAATGAAATAAGATAAAGTTTTTAGGAAAGTCATATTACAAAAGGCAACATGAGTCCAATGACATTTATTTTCACGTCGATCAGACCTTGTTTGGAGTTACTATGAAGTACTATGGTTAATAAGCTTAGATAATCTTAAATTAATTTTATAATATCAAGTAAACATATATTAAGTCATAAATGAGAAACATTGAGAGCAAATATAATAAATTGATTAATTTAAATGCACTATACAAGAATATCTTAATGGAACACACTATGAAGAAAAGCAAGTGCAACAACCTCGATGATAAAATTAGAAATGAATCAAAATATCTTGTAAGATATTTTAAAACCATCGGAAATAATATATTTAAAAATACAAAAATAAATGATGTGGTAGTAATTTAATATAAATAATATAAAATTTTCATTTGAATATTTACAAAATATATATTAAATTTGCATTCAGAGAAATTGAGGTTGTGTAAAAAACCAAATAAATGTGATTTAAACATCTAAAGGGAGAAGATGAAAAGTTACACTATAATTTAACCAAATAAAAGAAAAATATTCAAATAATTGACATAAATTATATAAGAAAGTTGCTTTCCAAATTACTGATGACATTGAGTGTAACATCTTATCAGGTAATGTAGGAATAATAATTTATCATAAAAAATTAAAAAATAATAAAAAATAATTATTTAAAATAAAAACAAAATTAGTCCTATAAAGCTTTTTGAGATGAGTCTAACGACATTTTTGTTGTGATGATCAAATATTGATTAAAAATAATACTTATTAACGAATTTAAATAAGAATAAATAGTAATAAATTTTTATTTTACTATTAATTTAACAAAAATTAAAGTTAAAATAAGATAAATTAAAGCGTTGTAATTTATTAATCTCAAGGCTGTTTGAGTGTCACATAAGACGAGATTCATAATAACATAATGAAATCAAAGAAAAACAATTTGAAGATATAAGATAAATTATATAGGAAAGTTGCACATTATGATACTGTGACAGAGTATAAAGTGATCAATCATTATATAATTAAGTATCTAAATGTCTCCTTAAGAATGTTTAAGCCCTAAAAAATAAAATATTTGAAAATAAGAAAATAGATATTTAATTGTATAAAGTCATCGAGATGAGACCAACAACATTTTTTCTACGAATACAAAATTAAATAAGTTTAAATATTTATAAATAAATATGTTACTATTATCTAATTATATATTGAAGTTGATAGAGAGAAATTGAAATAATATGATCCAGCAAAATAAAGGTGATGTAAATGTCACATAAGAGGAGAACTATATTTTCATAGTATTATAAAAAAATTAACGATAAAAAATTTAGAAAATGAAATAAATTTTATAAAAATTTGCATTACAAGACACTAATGAGATTGAGTGTAATATTCTCAATCATTAAACAGTGCACGAGTTGAAATATAAGGAAAAACTTGACAAAGACCTTAAAAATTGTTTTAAAAACTTAAAAGAATTAAAAGAAAATTAAATTTCAAGACATTAAAGAAATTGAGTGTGACAAAGTTGACCATTAAATCATGTAGAAGTAAAAATGTATTATAAAGCATGCAAAAGCACTACAATTTGAGATATTACAAAAAAATAAATGTTTATTTGGATAAAGCTCATCGAGTAGAGTACAACGACGTTTGTTTTGTCATGATTGGATCTCGTTTAAAATTACTACGAAGTAAAAAATTAAATAAACAAAAACAATGATATTTTTTTGTAATATTAAGTAAATATTTATTAAAACAAAAATGAGATAAATAAAGAAATGTGAAATAACAAAATGAAAGAAATGTAAATATGAGAAGAGTAAAGACTTTGATTAAAATAGTAATACAACAAAACAAAAGTAAAACATTTGAGGAAATGAGGTAAATTGCACAAGAGAGATGAATTCCTTGATAACTAAGAGATATAGAGTTGGAAATTCGATCATTAAAACCCGTATGAATTGTGTTTTCTTTTAAAACATTTCAAAACCCTAGAAAATAAAATATTTTACAAGAACTTTGATTCATCTTAATCAAACCACTTTTTGAATTACTATGAATACATATTTAAATAAGCATAAATAATAATAAATTATTATTTCAAATTAAAATATCCAAATAAATAAAATATTTTAAAATATATAAAAGAACAATTAATTAGACATACCTCTTCAAGACAAGTCCAAGACATTGTTTTGGATCGATTAGACTAGTTTTTCAATGATTCCAAATTGAAATATTTTTAAAAATAAAATAATAATAAATATTTAATTTAATTTTAAATAAATATTTACTAGAGACATAATGAGAAAAGTGAAAGCATTGTAATATAACTAAACTGAAGCCCTTTACATTTAAATTCTATGAGAAAGTTGCATTTCTTGCAAGAGGAAATTGAGGACAACATCGTCACTCATCTAATAAGGTAAGAATAAAAATATGACAAAAAATTACAAGACATAATAAATTACAATATAAATAATGTAAAAGTAGATATTTATTTGATAAAGCTAGTTGAGAAGAAAGCATTGATATTTTTGTGATCTAAATCGAACCTACTTTGCGATTAGTATGAACAACCATTTTAATTAAGTAAAAATAACAGTAATGTTTTTAATATTAAGTAAATATTTAGTAAATTTTAAATGAGCTAAATTAAAGCAACATAATGTAACCAAATCCAAATGTTACAAATGATATAGGAAATAAAATTTAAAGTTACCTTGTAATATAAAAGAATTAACACAAAACTCTCAAGAAACATGAAAATTGTTTGGGAAAGTTGCATTCTAAGGGACTAAGGAGAACTTGTAAAACATCTTTAATTATCATATCATGTGTGAATAAAAATATCTCTTAAAGTGAGTCAAAGTAGTAGAAAATAAAATATTAAAATAATATATATAAAAATATATATTTAATGGGCAGGTCTTTTTGTGATATAGCTAACTATATTTCCTCTTAATGTGACCTTATTTTGAAATATTATGAATTAAATTAATAAATAATCATATTTAATAACAAATTATCACATGAACATAAAATAAATATATATTTAAGTTGAAATAAATATATATAAATGAATACATATTCAGATAGTGCTAATTCTGACTAGTCCTATAATGTTTGTTTTAACTCGATAGCACCTAGTTTAGAATAATTATGAATTTACAAAAAATAAAGAATAATAATAATAAATTGTTATGTCAATGTTATTTAAATATATTTAAATCTTGAACTAAGATAATTTGAAGAAATGTAATTTAATTAAATCAATGTCATATGAAAATAACACAAGTGGAAATTGAGAGTTATATAGTAATATAATCAAATAAAAGTGGAATCTTTTAAAAAATAAGAAAAATTATACTAAAAGTTTGCATTCTAGGATACTAATGAGATCGAATATAACATCCTTGATCAGCACATTATTTTTTAAACAAAAATGTCTCTTAAAAATACTACATAACAAAATTATTAAAGTTATGAAAGCTAAAGTTTAATTAGATAGAGTTCATCAATGAAAGACCAAAGATGTTTGTTTTATCTCCATTGGATCTATTTTTGAAATATAAAAGTTGCTAAAGTATATAAACATAAATAATAATAAATTGTTATTTTTAAAAAAATTGGTATATATAAAGATGAAATAAGATAAATTAAAGATTTGTTATATAACAAAATCAAAGAAATGTAATAGTTACAAGAGATGAGTATTAGAATTTCATTTTAATATATCGAAATCAAAGCAAAAGATATTTAAAACTAGATAAATTACATAAGAAAGTTGTGCTCAAAGTTACTATAGAGACCAAGTGAAACGACCTCTATCATCAAATCAATTACCATTCAAACTTTCATGTAAAGCATGAAAAATACTAAAAATTAAATTATTTAAAAATATTAAAAAAATGAATTTTTAATTAGAAAGATACCACGAAGTTAAGTTTAATGACATTCACTTATTCCCAATCAGGCTTTGCTCGTATTTACTTTGAATTACAAAACTAAATAAGCATAAATAATAGGAAATTATTATTTTATAATTCGATAAATATTTATTAAAGTAAAAATAAAATAAATTGAGGCAATAAAATATTACGAAACCAAAGCAATATAATGGTTATATAAGAGGAGATTTTTTGTTACAAATTAATATAACAGAATGTAAGTGAAAAAAAATCAAGGAAATGAGACAAATTACATGGGAATATTATGTTCAAAGATCTTGCGAAATTTAGTGTAACATTTTTTTGTCATCAAATTTGCTACAAATAAAAATGTCTCCTAGAACATTAAAAAGTCATAAAAGGTATATCTAAAAATAGCAGAATGAATAGTTAATTTGATAAAGCATGGAGATAAATCCAATAATATTTGTTTCATCCTGATTAAAGACTATTTGGAAATACTTCAAATTTATAAAGTAAATGAGCGTAAATAATAATAGATTATTATTTTAATATTTAGTAAATTCATAGTAAGTTAAAAAAAGACAAATTGAAGAAAGGCAATATAACTAAATGAAAGCATTGTGAAGGACTCACGAATGTAAAATTATAGTTTTATAGAAATATAACCAAATGAAAAATGAAATATTTGAAGAAAGAAGATAAACTTTGTAAAAAATTTTTTTTCGAGATACTATTGAGATGAAGTGTGACATCCATGAATGTTAAATTAAGTATTATTCAAAATATCTTCTAAACCATACACATCCTTTAAAACTATATTTAAAAATTAATAAATAAATATTTAACTATGTAGAGCTCATCGTGATGAGCCCAGCAATGCATGTATCAAACTAAATAGGGCTAGTTAGTAGTTACCACTAGATAGAAAAGTAAATAATTATAAATGAAAAAATAATTTTTTAATATTTAGTAAATATTTATAAATTAAAGCTAAAATCAGATAAATAGAATAATGTTATCTTTTCGAATATAAGAAAAACAAATTTGAATAATTCACATAAATTGTACAAGAAAGTTACATTCCAATATACTATGGAGGAGGTGCATAACATCTTGAGTGTTAAGGAAAATAAAAATGAAACTTTCTCATAAAATTTGAAAAAAATCTAAAAAATAAAAACTTTTGAAATATAACAGTGGTACATTATTGGATGAAGCACACTGAGATCAGTCCAACGACATTTGATTCATCATGATTGGAACAAGTTTATTACTAGCTAATTAAAAAATAAAAACAGCATAATTAACTATAAATTTTTCTTTAAATATTAAGTAAATATATACATAAGCTTAAATGAGAGAAGTTGAAGTAATATAATATTTATTACTTAAAGCAACATAAAGTTCCAATAAAAAGAGATTCAGTGTTGCATAGTTATATAACCAAATAGAAACAAAACATTTGAAAAAATGAAATCAATTTTATTAGAGTCTAACACTCCATGATACAAAGTAGATGAAGTATTCCTTCCTTGATTACAACTTAGGTATGAATTAAAATGTGAAGTAAAATGTAAAAAAAAAACCTTATATAATGAAATGTTTCAAAATATAAAAATAATTATTTAATTAAGTAGAGCTTGTCATGACAAATCCATGTTGCATGTTACATCTTGTTTGAACTAATGTACTCTTACAATATAAGAAAATTAAAAGTAATGTACTCTTACAAAACAAAAGTAATGTAAAGGTCATATGAGAGGAGAGCAAGAGAGATGTGGTAATATAACAAAATTGAAATAAAAATTTTGAATATGTGAAATAAATTGTGTGCAAAAGTTGCACTCGAAGATTTTTAAAATATCATGTGTAACAACATCGATTGTCAAATCAAGTAGAAGTAGAATGCCTCTTAAATCTTATAAAATATTTAAGAAATAAAACATTTTAAAAAATAAAAAAAAAATTTTAATTGTATAAAATTTATCGAGATGAATCCAATAGCATTTTTTGTCAAGATCTGACCTCGTTTAGAATTACTCTTTTATACTATAATAAAAAAGAATAAATAATTGTAAATTTTTATTTTAATATAAAGTAAATACATATTAAATTTTAAATAAGATAAATTGAAGTTTTGTAATAAAACTAAATCAATGGGATGTAAAAACAACATAGTAGGAGATTTTGAGCTACACAATGATATAACAAAATGAAAGAAAACATTTTGAAGAATTAACAAAAAATGTGAAGAAAAAATTGCATTCCTATATTCCAAGGTGATTGAGCACAATATTTTTGATTGATACATCACCTAAAAATGCAAAAATCTCATAAATAATAACAAAAACATAAAATATTATTTAAAAATAATTAAAACAAATTTTTAATTGGAGCTCATCCATTCAAATTGTTAAAATTTTATTTGTTTCAATTGGATTTAATTTTGAATTACTACTAGTAAGATTAAGTGTGAGATCCTTAATCAAACAAATCAAGAAAAAATTTAAATTTCTAGTAAGGTACATGAGAAAATAAAACATTTAAAAATAAAAAAAATTAGTTATAGATTTGATATAACTTGTTAGGACCAATCCAAAGACTTTTGTTTCATTTCAATAAGACCTAATTTAGAGTTATTATAAATCACTAAATTAAATGCAAACAAATAATAATAATAATTTATTTTTTAATAATTAAGTAAATATATATTTAAGCTAAAATGAGATAATGCTAAAAACATAATTTAATCAAATAAAGGTGAAGTAAGGGTTATATAATATGATAATTAAAGTTTAATGGCTATAGAAAGTAATAAAAAAAATTTGAACAAGATACTAAGGTGATTGAGTGAGACATCTATTGTTAAATGTGGTATGAGTTGAAATTACACCAAAAGCAACCAAAAGCTTTTTAAAAATAAAAAAATGAATATTTAACATGATAGAGCTTGATTGGAAGAGCCTAACATAATAAGCATAAACAAGAATAAATATTTTAATAAGCACAAAACATTTTCCTTCTTGATCAGACCTTATTTGAAATTACTATCGATTACAAAAGTAAACAAGCATGAAGGATAATAAATTATTACTTTAATATTAAGGAAATGTACAAAAATGCTAAAATTAAATAAATTAAGACAACATAGTACATTTAAATCAAAATAATGTAAGGGTTTATAGGAGACAACAATTAGAGTTTCATTGTAATATAAGTTAATAATATGAAAACATTAGAAAAAATGAAATAAAGTTTATGAGAAATCTACGTTACAAGGTACTAATGTGATTGATTATGACACTATGATTGTCAAAATGATGAACTAAATTAAATGTCACATAAAGTATGCTAATAGCTTACAGAATAAAATATTTCAAAAAAAATAAAAAATAAATGTTTAGTTAGATAGAGCTCATTAAAATTAGTGTCTAATGACATTTCTTTCATTTCAATCTAACCTAGTTACCAATTACTACAAATTTTGAAAAAAATAAAAATTGATAAATAAGAATAATATTTTTTCATATTTTGTAAATTTCAATGAAAAATTAAATGTGGTAAATTGAAGCTGCATAATATAACCAAATGAAAGACATGTAAAGGTCTAATGGGAGGTGATTTAAAGTTATTTAGTAAAATAACTAAATAAAATTGAACATTTTGAAGAAATGACAAATTGAAAAGGAAAGTTGTGTTTTAAGATACATAGAAGAATGATGGAATATCTTTGATCATCGAAACATATATGAATATAAATGTCTCCTAAAATTTGCCAAAATATTTAAAAATATAATATTTAAAACATATTAAAATGAAAAATTAATTGGATAGTGGTAGTTTAGATGAATCCATTGAGATTTTTTTGTGTTGATCAAGCTTCACTTGAAGTTAGTGTGAATTACAAAGATAATAGGAGTAAATAACAACAAAATATTACTTTGATGTTAATTAAATATATAATATTGCAAAAATAAGATTGATTAAATCAATGTAATGAAATGAAATAAAAAAAGGTAGATTTCACATGAGAGGAGGGTTAGAGTTTCATCAAAATTTAACTAATAAAAAATAAAAAAATTTTAAACATTGAAATAAGTTGTTAAGAAAAATTTAAATCATAGATACTAAAAAAATTAAGTATATCACTCTTGATAATCAAAATGTACCAAAATGTAGAAAGCGTTTTTAACAAAATATAGAAAAAATATCTAATTAAATAGAGCTCGTCAAATGTAGTTCAAGGAAGGCTGTTTCATCATGGATGTACCTTATTTTGATTTACTAAGAAGAACAACAAAAACATATTGTTATTTTAATATTAAGAAAACATTTATAAAAACTAAAGTTACATTAATTAATACCAAAAAACATGACTAAATCAAAGACATTTAAGTTTCAAATTATACGACATTTATAGTTAAATAGTAATATAAAAAAAATCAAAATAGAAATGTTGACAAACTAAAATAAATTTTATTAAAAAACTACATTCTAAAATACTAAGGAGATGGAGTATAATAACCTCGATCATCAAATCAGGTACAAATCAAAATGACTCTTAAAAGGTGCAAAAACCTATAAAACGAAATATTTAAAACTAAAATTAATATATCATTGGATAGAGTTTTTTAAGCCAAGTCAACCAATATTTATTTCATCATGATCAGACCTTGTTTCGATTTACTATCAAATACCAAAATAAATAAGCTTATGTAATTACATAATATTTTCTGACAAATAACTAAATATAAATTAAAGATGAAATAAGGTAAATTAAAATAATATTAAAAAGTTAAAGCAATGTAATAGTAATAATAGAGGAGAATTACGGTTTCATATTAATATAATAAAATAAAAATAAAAAATTGGAACAAATGACATTTAACTTTACAAGAATTTTTTTTGAAAGTTACAAAATAAACCAAATGAAAATTACTTAAACATTGAGTTAGGTATTAATTAAAATAGATCTTAAGGCATGCTAAGGAAGTTGACAAAAATATTTGAAAATATAAAACAAAAATTTAAATTGAAAAATCTCATTGAGATGTGTTTGTTAAGCTTTGTTTTGGTGTAGATATACTTCGTTAGGAGTTACTAGAATTAATAATGTTAAAAAGAATAAATTATAAAATTGATGTAAAATTCATGTGAGAGGAAAATTAGACTTTCATAGAAATTTGATCAAATCAAATAAAAATTTTGAACAATTGATATAAACTAGACGAGAAATTTTCTTACCAATGTACTTGGGAGATCCAGGCCATTGAAGAACATAGAAGAGTTTTGAGTAACACATCATAATATGTTAGGTTTGATCATGGAATCAAGAAGGTTAATATTTTGGCTAGTCCTTATAGTTCACTAGGTCCTTTCAGTAAGAACATGAGTGAGCTTATTTAATCTCTTAAGTCTTGTGTTAAGAACATGGTTTGAGATCTTAGGAAATGTTGCAGCTCAAGAGAGACCTTAGGATGGTTACGTTTGACTCTGTGTTACCTTCGGGTCTCATGGGTCACTGTGGATACCTTAGTGAGCATAGATTTTGTGGTAATGATAACAACATATATATGGACTTTAGCGAAAAGGCAAAGTCTTTGTGAGAACTAGGGTTAGCTCAGAAAGAAAATGGTCCTTAAAAAAATAAAACCAAGAATAAATATAAGAAAATTTGTTACGAAATTATAAATAGTTGAATTATGATTTTAAAAAAACCTATATCATTTAGATTATAATAACTATGGATAACTAAAAATCAATCAAGAATTCAAAACCAAAGTTGACTTAGGGCATGAAGAACACTAAATAGTTATGGAAAAGACTTAATAAAGTGGTACACCTTAAGGTCAGTACTACGATCAAGAGAGGATCAAATGTAGTGGGCCCTTGATCATGCATGCTAACTGATGAGATAAGCAAGTTAAGAGACTCTATTACATTGACCAAAAGAAAGTTACACATGGTTGGTAGATACTATAAAAGGAGTGCTAGATCTCATTATAAGAATTTATAGGATTATTTAATTCTCATTGTAAAACTTATTCTATGTGGGAATTATTCCATGTTTAGCACCATGAGGAATCACATGACATCTTATATTTTAGAGGGAAGTACATATAGATTTTGAGGATTAGTTGAACTTTATTGGGTTAGTCCATGTGATTAGTTCCTTTGTTGAGTCTTAGATTATATCATGGGACAAGGGTGCCAAGCATTTTCCTGATTCTTAGGGATAGGATAGTGTATTTGAACAAACATTGGTTATTAAGCCACAATTTTATGAAAATAAATAGACACAAATATATATATATATATATATATATATATATATATATATATATATATATATATATATATATATATATATATATATATATATTATATATATATATATATATATATATATATATATATATATATATATATATATATATATATATATATATATATGTATGTTGACTTAGCTAGTATAGGGTGATGTCATTATGATAGTTAAAAACTAATGTCATTTGTTAACATTATTTACTCAATTGTCACAAACATACTTCTTGGCTACTATATATTAGTTTTGTAGTTTGATTAAAAAATTTTCTATTGAGCCTCTAACTTTTACCCTTAATATTTTTGTTGGATAAGGGAGCAAGGGGTTTAGTAGTGGTCAAGCAAGAGATTATAAAAAAGTGCTTTATTTGGTTGGTTCACCACCTTCATTTCATCATAATTAATGGTAAATTTGGTATTTTTTAATTAGTTTTTTATTAGGCATGTAGGCTATATAACATTTATGTTAATCTTTGTAATTTCTTAAAAAGTTTTCCAAATAATCTTTTGCATTTATTCATGGTGTTTCCTTAGAATGGAGTAGATTTAAATGATTTATTGATTTTATGGATATTTTGTTTATGCTTTTACCATAATGATGATCAAAATTCTTAGAAATTCCTAACATGACATTATTTTGAATGATGTTTTTTATAATATTGTATTAGCATTAGGTATTGTGGTTATTTGATTTTTTCTACGTTCATGATTTAAAACGAAGGGTACAAAAGGTATAATGATCTCTAAATGTGAACAATCTGAATGATGGCTTGTCATAATTGTACATTTCTTTTAATTTGAAATTACTAATTTAAGAATATATGATTTTTACTCAAGTATTCCGATATAACATAATTGGCCATAACTACGATAAGGCAAAACATCTTGTTATGATGCTAGAATTTCGTTTGTAATGTGTGCTTTGCACAATATGATATGAATATCATAACCTACTGGATAATTGCACATGAATTAAAAAAACATTTATCATTACATTTAACTAACACTCCAAGGTGAAGCTTCGTACCTGGTATGAATTATAACTATATGAAATTTTTACTTTGGGAAATTGACTAATAGCTTTGCATATCTTTGGAATGTTTACCTCATCATAATTGTTTAACTTTGTAGATTATACTACCATTTTTGAGGTATTTCAGTACACCATTTACTTATTTGTTTTCTTATAGAATTTTGATTGGTCCTTGTGCTACTTTAAGGATTTCTATATGGTCCATTTTGATGACTAACATATGTATGTTCTTATTATCACTCAAAAAAAGAACAAGAAGCATAGAAAACCCTCTAGTTTATAACAATTATTTTTGTCCACATTGGGAGAAGTTGATTCCACTATTTGTCTTTTATGATCATCTATTATTCCAAGACAACCAACTCGCCCATTGTGATTATTTGCATAACCAACAAATTTTATTTTCAATTTTTTCTGTGGGGAGCACAAATGCACATCTTGATAGCTTTTGTACCTCATAATTGAATATTGATTAAAACAAGCTAGCCTTTTAATTATTCTGCTAAGCCATTTTTGCATTAGTAATGCAACTAATTGTCTTAACACTTCAATATGACACAATTGGTGATGGCATTTACAGGTTAATTAACTTCCACATGGATTTTTGGGTTAAAAGCCTACCATATGTTACATGAAATAATAAGATGGATTAGAATGTCTTTTCTTCGACTTGTGTTGTTGTTTCTCTATGTTCACTAATGAGATGTTTGGCAGAATGGTCTAGTTTCTAATGGCTCAGTTCATACCATTTTGGCAAAGATGGACCATACCTTACTTTCTTGTTATCAACATAACATGCATTGGCCCAGTGAGCCTTTATTAGAGTTGTGTGGGCACATTGAATTCTTCTAAAGGTTGATCTATCTTAATCACTTACAAAATTGTACTAGACCATTAAAACTTGTCACCATGGAAATGATAGTTTAAATGCATGTTTAAAAAAAATACAAATCTTTTATCTTAAACTCGATATTAGAATTTTTTTATAGGTTGAGTCCCACATTGATCGAATGATAATATTTCTATTAGTTATGAGTGTTTATATGATATTTTTATTTGTGTTAGAGGTTCAGTTAGTTTGAAAAGCATCTTTTTTTTTGCTTTTCTTATGCATAATGGTCTAAGATATGTTGTATTTTCTTCTTGATATTAGAAATATTTCATTCATTCATGTTTGCCATAGTGAATTGTTGGTTGATAATTTCAAATGAGAATGTGCAATTAGGGACTTAATACTTTCTTTAATTAGCAGAAAAACTTTTGATGAAATGGACATTTAGTTCCTATGATATTGTGTAAGTCATACAAAAGTAAACCATTTAAGCTTTTATTAATTCTACTCAAAACTTATGATTTTTATCGGCTTTCATTAGACAGAACACAAGTACTAGGACTCACAAATTCCTAACAAGAGTATATCTACCCCCTATTTTTTATACCATTTTCTTCCGCCATCCCATCTTCATATTAAATTTATCTAGAAGGCATTGAGGAAAATTAATTTTCTTTCTTTTAACCAAGAGAGGAGATTCAAATTGTTTTATAGGAAGATTGTGTCATTGAAAACTATGTTGTTAATAAATTGTTCTCAAGCGTGTTGGTTGTATTTTGTCGTAAGTGATGAATTTGCTTTTTTGAAAATTTATGTGAAGAGTTGATACACATTTTGTGTTAGAAAGTTATCAATGATGGCCATAGATTTTAAATTTCCACAAAAAAACTTGGTAAGAAAATAGAACAATTAAAATAATAAAATTATTAAAACCTATTACCAAAATTTATTTCTGTGAATAGTACAAAAAATTCTTTTAAAAATGAAATTGAATAAGATAGTAGAACAAAAAAGAACAAAAATATTATTCTATCATAACTAAAATTAACTTATTAAAACAATGACAAACAAACTATTGAAAATATTTATTTTGTTAACTTACTAATATAAAAAACGTTATAACAAAAAGTTGTAAAACATAGAAAACAAAGATAAAGGTATCATTTTGAGTTTTCAATAATATATATAATATATGTTAGTAGATATTTTTTTCAATAATATAATATCAAAAAATAAATAATCTAAAACATGAAAATAAAAATAATTGAAAATTAATATTGTCATTGGAATTATATATCTGAAATATTTGTTTGTATGATTAATATTTTAACTTGAATTTATGTTACAAATTGAAATGTGGTAAGAGATTTATCATATATAAAATGTAAAAAAAATTAAATTTTTAAAAATAGCATATTAAAAAAATCTTTTCTTGTAATTGTCAAAAGAATAGTTCATTATAAAAGCATACATTCAACACTAGATATTACAAACAAACTTTGAATGTTATGACACAAAAAGTTTATTTGAAAATATAATATTTTAATTATTAAATTCATATGTTTTACATATCTTTGATGAATCTCTAGAATACATAAAAAACTATTAAAAAACATAAAAAAAAAGTAACATAAAAAGTAAATCATATTTAATACTTAATCAAACTTGTTTATTAGGTTAAGAAAAGCTTTTCTAGTAAGGATAGTCTATTGGATATGATAGCAATGCAGCCAAATGATGAAGTGCAAAGCAAACTAAAGGGAAGTTGTTAGCAAGAAAAATTAATTTTTAATATGAATAACTATTATTATATTTGGTGAAGGAAATTGTTAAGAATGAAGGAGCATGATGTGCATCCTATTGTAGCATGATTTGCAAAAATCATAAACTTGAATAGTCTTAAATATATTACAATAGCATGTTTTTCTCTTTCTTAAAACCTTTAAAATTTTTTTTACAATTAATTATTAACTTTGAAAAATTCTACTCAGCGAGCAATGAGAAAAGATATTCAAAATCAATTTATGTTATTCAATTCAAACATGAGTGAACACCTAAGAAAAAATGAATTACAATTCACAAAAGTTGGTAGGCCAAAAAAATGCTACACACATGCCAAAAAGATTCCATAATTAGTTGGACAAAAACACCATGTGCACATGCACATAAAATCCAACAATAGTGTCAAAAGGACTCTAAAAATTGTTAGTACAAAAGTCACTACAAATCTACAAGCCAAAAAACACAAAACAATAACAAGGGAAAAAGAGAATACAAAATGACAAGGGAACCAATACAAAGAGAAAATACAAAGTCCCAACAATGGGACAAAGAAATCAATTATAACTCCCAATTACAAGGTCCTATGACAAAAAGCAATTTAAGTAATTTTCAAATTAAATTATGGTTAAATTAATGCAAAATAGATATGAAAATTAACTTATAATGTTCTTAAATGCCTCAATCAATCCTAAAATAATAATAACCAATTTTTCTAAAATTCAGTCAAATTAGTCATTACTAATAGTTCCAAATCATTCTATAATCAAAAGATATATGGGTATGATTCTATCATTTGCACATCTATATATTGGCTAATTTTGATTAGTATTTTTAACATACTAAAAAATAATTTGCTGATACCATAAGCACATTACACATATATAAACAAATATTCTCAAATTCTAAATTTTCATCTTTTAAATTTTTACAAGGTGATATAATAAGATGAAAACTATTATACTTGTCTAAAGCCATTCACATGTAGTACTCTCACCACAAATTAAACATCACTTGTATGTAATAATTGAATCATACTTGTAAATGCAAGTGACTTCACTTAATGCTTAAGTCTAAGGTCTCATGTCTTCTAAAAAGGGTTATCATATTATTATGATATGTGATACATATATGATAAGACAAACTATAATACATAATCACTAGTATAAGCACCTTTTCTATTCCAACCAATGAATTGATCATGGAAATATGACAAGTGCATTCAATTGCATAAAGCAAAATAGATCTATATCTTCACTTACCACCCTTGGAAGAAATGGAGCCATACTTATATGGTAATGGCATTGTACATGTATAAAGCATATTTAATTAACTTAACTTAAGATCAACAATGTCTGACTCTCTTTTTGATCACATGACTAACAAGTCATATCGTTTGATGAATCCATCATACAAGTAAGAGAGGCATGTATTTTGATATTTTTTGTTCATTAAGCTTTAAACTCTTGATTCAATTGTACTAACAAAAGTGCTCAATCTTATCGATCCTTAGTGTCATATGTAAACTTTTATTTGTTTACCATGTTAATACACATAAATATAACACAATAATGATCTTCATTAGGTGTTACTAAAGCTTAAGTTTCTTTTGGTGCCAATTATGTTTAACACCAAAACATCACTTTTATGCTACTTGGGTTAAGTGATCAAGCATTTTTTATATGATCAACCTATTAGATATTGAGATGCATGATCTAGAAATACTTAAGAAAAATAATTAAAATGATAGCACATCAGTTTTATTTTTATCATATTGTTGGTGAAAATTGGAAGGGTTCAACATAAAGTACAACTTTGTAATGCAACAATATATAATATTACTTGTCCATGACCAAATAGTGAAATAGCAAAAAATTGAAAATTATCAAGAAATGAAATATTATTCATGTTTGAGTAAAATAAAAGTAATATTTCATTTTTAAAAAATGCATATAAAAATTAGCGATGGGAAAAAAGTGTAATTGTGGTAAAGGAATGAAAATAATAAAATACTACAATCATTTTATTTAAAATCTATAAATCCTCATGTAATTTGTAATACTTCTTCAGAACGCATGATTGTTAAATTCAATAATGAAAATGAAAAAACAAATTTAAAATATTAACAAAATTATAAAGCATTTGAAATATTTAATATCTTACTAAGCTATCAAATAGAAAATAAAACATTAATATAACTTTTGAAAAATCATAATACATATGAACTAAAATAATAAAGTACATCCACTAAAACATTTTTTTTATTTCGAAAATTAGAAATTATCATATGAAAAACTTAAAGTAAAGCTCTTTGTTGTTTAAAATATTTATAGAAATAATCATCATATTGAAAAGAAGGGTGCTACATGATGCAAATTAAAAAGTATAAAACATTAAAGTCTTTGAAGTAATTATTGTAATGAAAATTTAAAATGCTCAAATCTAATTGGAAATTTGTTTATCTCCTTTTTTTATTTTCTTTTAGACCTTACAGAACCCTTGCACATATTAGGTTTAAATCATGGTGTTGTGCTTTGTGATCTTGGGCCTATTGCTATTTTTTCATTTATTGTTTGATGACTTAGTCATCTCCTTTTTGTTTGCAAAGAAACTTTAGTTATTTCTTCCTTGATATCTAAGTTTTCTTATGTGACAAAGGAGTATACAAGTAAGGTAGTGGCATGTAACTATTATTGAATGTAATAATGTGGAGTGGCATTTGAGGAAAACATTGCATTATGGTAGTGAAGAGTCTTGATTTTGATTGGCTGAAGCCGGCATTTGGATATATTTAAGATCATATAGAAAACAAGTGATGGATTTATGGAGGATGTGTAGGTACCACTAACTCCATTTTCGCTTCATCAATTGTTTGTATTTCTACAAATTTTTCCCAATTCCTTTATCCCATTTTAATGTGATGCCTTCTCATATTTATTTTTATACCACACTATAGTAGCCATTCTTACATTTGCTATATCAATGTCTATTACTTGTGTCCAAATGGAGTTAAAATGCTTAAGGTTGGTGATGATTTCTATAAGTCAAGGTCTACTTTCTTTTGATGTAGGCTAAGTAAGTGGAAGAAACCCTTGGATATCCATAATGGTGATTGCTAATGCTATGGGCCTAAACCTATTCATGACTTTCAAGAAGAGAGGATGTTATACCTTTTATGGATGTTGTTCAAGGGATCTACAATTATGTAACAATGGTGTCACATTATGAAAGTATTGTTTGACTATATTTTTCAAGAAATCATGCTCAATTAAGGGTTAGAGATAAACAAGAGAAGTAACAATAGCTCATGAGTTTGAAAGCTTCAATTAGAAAAGCTTTTATCATTGACATGATTAGCATCCTAGAAAATGTAAGATATTAGCCAATTGAAGATTACTCCTTTTTTAGGCTTAGTTTCATTTTTAGATCAGTAGTGCAAGAGATCTAAAAAGCTGCAACTAAAATATCTTTACCTTTAAGATTTAATTAAAGTTTTTTTTGAATAAATATATACTCATTTTGATTATTAATAAACAAAATAGTTGATAACATTCATGGAATGTATTTTGCAAATGTTGTTAATAAATATACTATTATAATGTATCCTGAATGTATAAAAAAATATTAAATCTAGTGGCGTTAATTACAACAAATGTTTTGGCAATAGTTTCACTTGAGTTGGCCATCAATTGATCATAAACCAAAATGTGCTAAAACATAGTAATAAATAATAACATTTTAGTCGTAACATTTTTCCATGAAGAACATTATTAATGATATTAATTATTCTTATAATATTCCAAACATTTGTTAAAATGAAGAGTTTTAAAAGAAGCTAAGTTTTAACATTATCTAGTGGATGTGATAGGAACTTTGGAATAAAAATGAAAAGAATATATTTCTTATAAGGTTCATATTTTAAAGGAAAAAGAAAATTCTTCATAATTATATATGTATAATAAAATTAAAAGTTGAAACATCTAGAGAAATTTCAATTGAAGAAGAACATGTGATTGACAAGGAACATGCTAATTTTAGGACAAAAATGAATGAGATCGGTAAATACTATTGACGTAGGTAGATGGGATCAAATTTACTTTGATATTTTAAAAACTATCTCTTACAAATTTGAGTTGAGTCTTCTCTTGAATTTTTTATGGTTTGGAAAGGATATATTAAAATTTTAAATTAAGTTCATATTTGTTATGCATAAAAGCTTCTTGGCAGGGCTGTTTTGTTATAGTGATTGGTTGGGACATGAACAAAAGGAAATAGGAATGACTCAAACATATTAGTGCAAATGATTTTTTGTTCCACTTATGTATTTGTAATGGATTGAATGGTCCAAATTAATTGTAAGAATGGTTAAGAAGTTTTTGTCATATTATCATTTGATTAAGTTAAAACTATTTGATGAGAATTTGGCATCGTTCAATAGTTTTATTAGTTTTCTCTAAAGTCATTACCAAGTTCATGTTGCACTATTTGATAAAGAATTGATAGGTATCAAATTGTTTAATAAAGGTGTTCAATGGTCTGTTAATGATATGTAGAGAAATAAAAAAATTGGTATCACAAAAAGCATAAGTGTTTAATGTTTACATAATTAGCATATAATCATTGAATGATTTTGTCAAACAATTAAATTAACTCATGGCATATAATGGAGAGATGTAATGTAGAAAGTTATTGTTTTCTATTCACAATGTGTGGTAGATTCATGAGAAAAAAACTAAGGTGTATAAAATCTATGAATATTTCTATGAAAAAAAGAAAATTGAAAGAAGGTTAATGTATATCCAAACTAATGTACGAAAACTACATGGTTTAGCTATACATTTGCTTAATGTATTGATTGCAAGTTTAGTGTCTAAGGATTGGCATTAAACACATCTCATTATAAAGTTCTATGATTATTGTAAATTTCTAATTAGATTATTGTTAAACATGTTCTTTTTAAATTGTTTGGTTTTACTATCACCAATCAAATGCAAGTGTGATTGTTCTTGGTAATTATCAAATGTACCTGGAAAACAATGCTAGCCAAGGTCAACATTGTCATGATGGAAATAAAATGATATAATTCAAACATTTTATTAATGAACCCATTTCATGTGGGTTGCATAACAATTTATTTAGTGACAGAGAAATTTTCTTATGAGTTTATATCAATGTCCAAATGTATTGCATGGCCCTACCCTTGTATTCCCTTATGTAGTCACTTACACAATTTTTTGCCATCATCTCCATGTGTTATGGATGTACATCATGGGGCACCATGGGAGTAGTAGCCTGAGATAACAAAATTTGAAAGGTAATGTTAGACAATCTAGCTTAAAAGAATACAAATATTGAAATAATTTCTTATTGCAGTGTTGTTATATATTATTTAGGTATAATGCATCATGTATAAAGCTATTATGGTATTTATTTATCTTTCTTTATAATGTTTTTGTTTGAATTCATTTTCTATGCTATGAGCATTTTTTATCAATTTTTCTTTTGATGCAAGGATTCCTATTATTTATTCAAACGAGTTGATATTATAAAATTAAATTTATGGTATTCTAGTTATGAATATAAAATAGTGAGCATTTCTTGTTGATCATTGACACACTATTAATGTAAGGATTTTCCATTATGTTTATTAAAAAGTAAATAATTAGTATTTCTCTTCTTTTTATTTGTTAAAATAGTGTGTGACACAAAATCATGTCTTTGAGATATGCATTTCTAGAGATTTGAGATTTAAATTTGAAAATAAAATTTTCTTTGGACACAGAAAGGAATTTGTAATTAAATCATATAATTTTCTTAAAGGAGTATTTCCAATCTTTTAGATTTTAGAATAGGAAAAATACATATTGTGTTCATTAATAAGCTTTAGTCTCATGAGAAAAAAACTTTGCATTTTAACTTTTCATATACTTTTAAGAAATCATACTTTTCTTAAATTTTAAAATGCTTCATACAACTCTTGAAGAGTGTCTTCAGTTTCATTATAACAAAGATTGTAACTATGTACCTTATTTCTTTAGACTTGTGGTCCTATGAAATAAAGAAGAAGTTCATTGCTTCATCTCTCATTGATTCAGATGGTGACTCATTAAGATTACAATCAATCAAAGTTGCTACATTTCCTTCGTTTTTCTATTTATTGGTAGGCACATAGTTTGTGTGAACCTAAGTTTGTAGTAATCACAATGGATGACTTCATCTTTTTTCTTTTCTTTCACCTCTTCTTTTCTTCTAAATAAATTCATGAAATAAGAGAAATATGAAAAATAAAGGTTTTCTTTCCTATTTATGTCAGACATCAAAAGAGAAATAACAGATCAAAATACCGCTTATTTAACTTATAAAAAGTTTAGAACCAAAAGATCAAAATAAAAATTTTTGATATCATGCTTTTCTACTATGTTTCACATTTATTCATATATAAATGGAAATAAAACATATGACTTGTTGTGGATATGTCAGTTGTAGTAAATGTAAAAACATAGCACTTAATAATTGAATAAAAGGGTTTAATTTTTTTTTCTTTTATATTTATTGAAGAAATTTTTATTAAAGGAATTTAAAGATCAAAATTAAAAGCTATAAATATAATGAAAATAATCAACAAGGATCTACATAGGGTTCTCTAAATTTCTAATGCAATTGAGTGAAGCATGTAGAAATTATTAGGAATTTAAATCATTGCTTCTAGAACCATTATGGGTTTGTCAATGGAAAACCTTGTATTAAGTGTTTGAAAATTTCTAATTATATTTTATTTTAATCTTCCATCCAAATATATGTTTATTATTGGTTTTTGTCATAATGACAAGTAAGTGATGATGTAATTCAAGAGATTTCAATATCCATGAGCTATTACACTTCAAAGAAATATTCTAACTTATATGATGTGATGTAAACAAATTTGCATGTAACAATAAGAACTTATAAAAAATTAATATTTCTTTTACATTCAAGCTAATAGATAGGACAAGTTCTCCCTTGAGGTTTCCAATAGTATGTTGTGTTCGTTTCATATAAAAAATATGTTTTTTTTTTCCAAATTTCACATTTTTTTAAATTTTCCATAGAAGAGTTGATCAAGTCAAACAAAGGACTTTCTAATTCAGCATCAAAGAGTTTACTTTCCTCATCATTATTGCTCATAGATGACTAATCACTTGCATGAATTAATTTATAATCTCTTCTCCACTTCTTCACTTCTGGAAAATGAACCATGCTTTGCACTGAGACAACAACATTTTCACATACACATTCCCAAAATTATTTGTAGATTTTGATGATGGACTCAAATAATTCCAAGTAGAAACCAAGGCCTGCTTCTCATGTTTTAGAATTTCTTCTTCAATTTCCTCTTCTCTATAAATCTTGGTCAATTTGAGTAGAAATTACTAGGTTACTGGCATTCATAGTAGTATTTTTAGACTTTTATTTTTTTTACTTTCTTTTTCATATTCAACGCTTTTTAAATTTTAGCTTTTCTTGTAGGTAATTTGCTAATAATTTTGGGTAAAACATTTAGTAAGGAATTCTAGCTCTACACTACTATAATATTTGTCTTCAAAGAAGGATGTGGTAGCCTTTATGTGAGATTTTCCTTGTCCTTTAGTATTCGTCTTCTCTTGTCATTGCCACCACATTTATTATAACATTTCCAAGTTGCTAATCTGCTTCAATAAGTTTAGCTTCTTGGAAGCATTGATTATGGTCATAGAAAAATAAACCTCTTTAGTTATCACTTCAAATGTCTTCCTCTTGCTTAACATTAGAAAATAAAATACCAAGGTTTATGAATCCATTAACAATATTTGTAAATCTACAATTACATTATTACATGTTCTCTTTCATTATTGCATTTTCTCTAGCAGCAATCATGTTTTAAAACAATCTATTATAGTTGAAGAATAGGATGTTTGAATCCTTTCATAATTTTTTGGGGTGGCTTATGATGGCTCGGAAACCCACCAATGCTTCACTAACAACTATTTTTCAATAACATAACATCTTCTCAGACTAGTCATTACACATTTAGGATTTACAAAATAGACCCAACATTCCTAGTATCAAAAGTTTAGTCAAACACAACTTTTCATTTTGATAGCATATATTAAATGAAATGTATCATATGAATCCTAAAGTTTTGCTCACTATATAAGACCAACACCCAAATGAACAAAATATATTTTGCATTACAAATCATGCATTATATGGTAACTTGTTTTATGTTAAGCACTCCGCATGCTATGGATTTGCCTAATGCATGGAATAAGTTGAATTTTTTGCACTAAAAAATTAGAATAAATGCTTAGATAACAAAGTTTTTACATCACCTATAATACTGTTAATCTACAAGCTTCTTAAGTTGAATTAAACGTAATATATATTCAGCTAAAATGAAATGCTTCGAAATCATTTTTTTAATTGACTTATCACACTCTCAATCTATAGGCTTATTGACTTAACTCAATGTATTACTTATCAATAGATAATAATCCATACTGTATATGCAATTTTAGTCATTTTTAATATTTTATAATTAAAGAATTTTGTTTCACATTAAGAAATACAAACAATCATTTTTAATATTTAACATGGTCTATTTATAAGCCAAGGACAATCTTTCAATGAATTTTGCATGTAAACGAAAGAATGATGAGTTGTGTAGAAATATTTTAAAAGGGATTTTTTCTCACACACTCAAATTTACCCTTTTTGTAGTGCTTAGAATCTTTTTGTAGGACATACATTCTCAATCTTTTTAAGCATGACTCTTAATGGTAATAATGTAAACTATGAATAAGCTTGTTTCTTAGTATATGATTCATTCATACCAGAACATGCCACTAAAACCAAAGACTCATGATTAATCTATTTGACAAATTTAATGATAATTTTGGGATTCATCATCTATGACACAAAGAAAAATTATTAGTATAACATAGATTTGTTCCATTTCTAGTTATCTAGTAAAAAGTGGTTCAAATTTTCAATAGAACTAATATCTTTTTTTGACTTTAAGAAAAGCATGATAAAAGAATCATTCAAATGACAAACCAAATATATTGACGAGCAATTGAAATGACATGGCCATAAAAAAGAATCAAGAAAGAAATATATAATGACAACTAACATTAACTAAGAAATAGAAATGCATGAAACTTGATAGAGTTCAAAGCTTATAGAGGATACATATCATATTTGATGAAGTTTTAATGTTTCAAATAAGTTACGTGGAGAGAAAAATTATGGGCCATCTTAAGTTCTTTAACTTTCATAACAAAGTTTTGTTCAATGACAAGGTGATTTCTTCTAAAATAAAATTCTACTTGACAAAAATAATTCCAAAATTTTTATTTAGATTGATTTTGAAAAAAATTTTTAGATGAAATTAAGGCTTATATTTGGATGTTATGTATTTGTTCTATACTATGTATTGATCCATACTATAATAATTTTTGTGTCATTGTTAAACTAAAATAGTTTGCAGGAGATTCCTTGGACATTATCATGGTAAATATACAACAATTGTCTTATTAAAGCAATGTGATTTTCCAAGGATGTTGTAGCTAATTCGAAATCATGAGTGTAACATGCCTTGATGATGAAATCTAAGTTGAAATTTATAAATGCTTTAAGTAATTTTACTGGACAAGACTAAGAACACATGCAATTTTAATTCATAAAACTTGAACACAAAAGTTAATCGTTAAATTTGGTTGTGCCTACGAGTAGCCCTACAAAGGGAAGGAAACTTATGAGCATAAAATTGAAAAGAATGATGATGATCTCATCATATTGCATATGTGGAGGTTTATGATTTTACTTTCTCTATATGAACCTTAAGGTATCAATTAAAGTTAGGGACATGAATTTGTAGCACTTGGTGAGTAATTAAGGATAGTTTAGAGAAGTACTTCAACTTAAGGCACTATTCAGTTTATGCAAAAAGATTTTTATGATTGAGAGAACACCTGAATAAAAACTCAGGAAAGGTGTTTGTCTTTACCAAGATAACAGTTAGACCATGAGTTGACATTTTAATTCTCTTAGTGCTTAAGTCAAAAAACCTAAATAATGATATAGGGCATAGAGTGACCCAGAAAAGATCATAGTAAAAGGTAATGGCAATTGTTAGCTTAATGGGTTAATGGCTAACAATAGATGAGGAATCTAAGAAGCAATTGTAGCTATAATGAAGGAATTTAGAGTTCAGAAGAACTATAGGGAACCTATGAATGATAACTAAGTTTTAATAAAATCTTAAGATACCTATAATAAGTATCTTGAGATTTAGAAAGATGCCTAAGATATCAATGATATGCTAATTAAGGTTTTGAGAAAACCTTTGTTGCTAAGATAGGTTAGTTAAAGCTTAGAAAAAACATTAAAAACCTTAAATAAGTTAGTTTTGGCTTTCAAAAATCTAAAAATATCTTAAATAGGTTGAATAGTAGGCCTAACACTTGGTTAGATATAGTTATGTTTATTGGAGACCTAGGTTAAGTTGGGGTTATGTGGCAACACCTATAATATGTTAAAGCTAAGGAATATGAAGCTTTTAGCTAACCTTAATGTAAAAGAAGGAGGTGCCTAAAGTGGCATTGAAAGGATTCTAATTGGTTGACAAATTTTGTAAAAACTTAACAATCATATAATAATGGACTTAGAAAAGAGATGCTCAATAGGAATTATGTATTAATGCTTGATGTAAGGAACATAATATTGTAAATTAAGGTATGTGTGAGCTCAAACTCCTAAATGACAATGAAGAGCTATATTGTTTAGAACATCATGAAGAACATTATATGCACCACACAATTTAGGACATCCGTATGGACTATGGATGTGCCAAAATTTTTATTATACTCTCATAGAATTATGGATGTGTTTATTTATGTGATGGTTGTGTCTTAGACTATTAGTAGGGTATTAGGCACAAGAACTACTACATTAGAAAATCTTGTTGTTCCTAGGATCAGAAATGCTCGTATATTTTTTAATAGCTAAGGTTCTCTATTTTGTGTAAGAAGTGTATTTTTACCATTTGGCATCTCAGTTATGTTTGTCTCATCCTGATATGCTAACTCTCATTATTGTGATACTCTATATCACTTTACATGCCACTTTTTTATAATTCATTATTTTCCAATGAGCTATATTCATTTCACAACTATATACCTTTATAACATACCTTGAGAATTTCTTATTGAGCTTTCTATCTCAATCCCTACTATTAAATATTCTTCCAAATAATTAGGTACTTTCCTTGAGGACATTGTTTGGTAGGTAGGTTATGTGACCATAGCAATTTTGCCTTTTAGAAATTTATTCCCTAATATTTTTAGTATGTAGTGGGACTATTCTATTAATACAAGTGACATTATATGTCTTTGTTGTCATAGAATATACAAAAGTTTTATCGAAGATTATTATGCATTAATTGCATCATTTTATTTAGCATGTTTCAAATGTGGATTTGTAAGTGATTGCAATGCAAGTTATGTGTAGGTTTCTTGCATGCACAATACACTTATTGGTACATGCCAACAAGTTATTTTAGGCATCGGTTAGTAAGTTTCTAAACAAGTTGCATTGACCAATTAGTAAAGAGATTCAGTTCATTTGGTCTGATAGACCATGCCCATGATGATTAGATTGGGAGATCTCTAGCCCCATTCTGAACATTAAGCATGGAGTGTTGAAAGTCGCTAGTTATGGAAATTATTTAGAGATGGCATAAGAACCTAGTTTAGATTTCAACACAATCATAGGAATATTAGGTTAATGACCATTTAGGCTATTAGACTAGATCATATAATTATATTATCTAGTTATATTATTTTAATGTTTTTTCCACCAACATTATAAAATGTTTGTATGATATTTACCAAGTAGAGGAGAATGAGGGGTCATAGAGTAGTGAGCAGATACTTTAGTTGGTAGTGCACATGTCAAAGTACACCTCGAGGTTTGTCAACTAGTTAAGGCTAAGACATAATAAAAGATGGAAAAGCCTAGAGTGGAGAGGTTATTGCATGACTTTATTGGTTTAAGGCCAATTGCCTTTGTGGTGTTGTAGCTAGAATAATGAAATATGATTGGTTAGCCCATGTCTTATGTTGAGCCTAAATAAGAGGTAGGTCATAATTGTGGTAATAATCTTCGATGTTATGGCCAAAACATGGTCATGAGTTTAGCACTAAACCTTGTTCAAAGACGCCATGAATCGCATGGTTCATTGGAAAAACATTAAGGATAAATTTCTAGAATTTTATGTTGCAAAGAATACCGATGCTAAGATTCAAAGAAAGGTTACATATCTCAATTAGAGCTAGATTGTAACAACTTATTCTACCTTCAAATTCATAAACTTGACATGATATGAAAGAACTCTTTTTTCCATTAAAGGAGCACAGATGTTAGCTTTTCATGGAGGAACTCTGTCCTTCTTTTGAGAAGCACATGGTAGTTAATGAATATACTTTGTATCAGGATTTAGTTAAAGTAGCCAAGATAATTGAATTGACTAGGAAAGCTTTAACATTAGGAGTGGTTGGTCAGACATTAAGGTATTTTAATCCTTTTAAGAACAAAAAGATTGGTATGTTCCATGAAAAAATGAGGTATATGAGATTTTACATTATTGATTAGACTATACTTGTTCCAGCAATAGTATGTGAGATACAAATATAGCAAACTAAATGGTCAGCATATGGTGTCACTAGTGTTCTAGGAGACCTAGTGGTTCTTGCTATTTCAAGGAGTGATTTGGTTTATTTTTTAAATTTAAACCATAAAGTTTAATTTTTTTTAGAGATGGAAGACTATTAAAGGACTTGGTTGTTTTGCAGATGTTTTAAAGGTTTAGCCAATGATATATGCACTCAAATGTAATGATCTATATGATCATATTTTGTGGATTTACTATTGCTTTCCTTCATGATACTAGGGATTGACATTCTTTTTTCTTATGCTATATTGGGAGAGGATTGAGGGTATTAAAAAATGTCTACAATCAACACCAATGGTGAAGGTATGTACAAATGATGATGTTCAAGTTAGGGTTAGTGTTCAAAGAGACAATTGTTTTTTGTTGAATTGTTAAGAATCAACCTATCCAAGTCCAACGTTTATGTTTAAATTATCTCTAAGTATGGACTAGATGGCTCAACATAGCTTGATGATTAAGAAAATAACTTGTTCCATGAAGGTGCTAAACTTTGTTAGCATAGTCTTCTTTGTAATAAATGATAGATTCCAAGTCCTCTAGTAATGTAAACTTTATATTTACTATTCAGAAGTTGTTTAGTGTGGGTAAGAAAGGAAGATGCATAGAATGGGACCTTAACATGTTTGATACTTTGATTACACATAGTTATCAAAATGATTTGTTAAGATTGTTGTTTGAGGACAAATTTGTGTTTGGTGTTGGCTTAGTGCTAAGAACTACCCTATTATTGAAAAATATTTTTGGATGGCCCTAATTGAGTGATAGGAACAAAGGTTTAGTTATAGAACTTAGTAAATATATGGTCTATTAGGGCCAATACTTCTCTTAGAGGAACCCTAATTAAAATGAAAGATAGTTGTCTACATATATATGTGAATCACCAAGATAGCAAAATAGTGAAAAACTAGAATTGATATCCTTTTACAAGATATATGACTTTTTAGATCAGCATCGAGGTACTACATCATTCTTCAAGATAGATATTCGATCAAGATATCAATACATATCAATTTAGGTTGTGGATCTACCCAAGAAAAATTTCACATACAAAAAGAATATTATGAGTTCGTAGTCATATTATTTATGAATCTTATGAACATCATTTTTTAGCCATACTTCGATTGTTTTATCTTAGTGTTAATTGATTGCATTTCAGGTATTGTTGGAGTGAAGCTCATCATGTACAGAATCATTAGACTACTTTGGAGTTGCTTAGGAGCAAGTAGTTATATGTAGAACATTCTTAGTGCTCCTTTTTGCTGGATCAAATAGCATTCCATGGTAATGTTGTCAATGTCGAGGGAGTTTCAATAGAACCCAGTAAGGTTCATGCTATTACAAAGTGGAAAAGAAGGGTTATAAAGACAAAAAATCAATTTTTCATTGGGTGTTTAGTATTAATACAGTAAGTTTGTGTCTAATGTCTTAATGTTTAATGCATAGTTGACTCAACTTACAAAGTTGGTGTAGCTTTCTCTCAATCAGACCAATGTGAACAAAGGTTCTAAGAGGATAACCACATCTAGCATAGTCCTTGAATTGATTTTGACAACTACATCACATTTGTTTGGGTGTAGTTCATTGTTAGAAATGTTTAGTGGCCAATGACTTTGATTAGTTATGCAAGCATGAACTCAATTACCCAATGCATGACCTACAATCGATAATTTATTATTTAGCCTCAATAATTAGAAACATTGCTTGTATGAGATGTACATTGATCTTCATAATAATGATAAGTTCCTCAAGATAATTTATTCATACATGGAGCTTGACGAATGGCAATGTCATTAATTGGAGCTCATTAATTATCCTTACTTGAACATGAATGACTTAGAGGGAAAGTAAAATGCAACAACAGATACTTTGAATAGAAGTGTTACTCTTAGGTTTATGAATGAAGAGCTCATTGATTTGTGATGAATTTTTGTTGACTTTGGTCTTAGTTGGTATCGTAGTCATTAGTGGCTCGAAATAACACTATTCACATTCATGATAATTGGATGGATTTATTTGGGATTCTTCAATGGGAACTCCTGATGTTATATAGAGGAATTTACATTCTTTATTGTAGTTATTGTAAGACTTTGTGATGAGGCACACCATTTTGACCTAACAATATAGGAGTTGTTTTCATAACATTAATAGTTTAGAGAGACTGTTAAGAAAGTCACTTGATAAAAGGTTAACTTTTCACCTTGGTCAGAATGAGAGGTAGAAAAACCATAACGCCAACATTTTGTAGAGAGGTTTAAATATAAATGTAGTCTATTGTATTTAAAGCAACCTTATTTATGAATGCGTAAAGAAAATAATTAGAAGCCTTGTGGTTTGCTTTATAATTTGGCAATACCTTAATGTATATGGAAGAAAATCACAATGACCTTTGTATTTTGTTTTCGAAGGACTAGAAAGACATTGATGTGATTTGGATGATTATGTATCGATAAAATAAATGAACATAATGTTAGGTTATTAGAAAGAAGGATTCAATTAGTAGGTTGGCAAAGCTATTTGCATAGTAGATTGTTAGACTATATAGATTGTCAACAATTATCGTTTTTGATAGATAAAAAAAATTCAACACATAATTCTAAAATAATTTCCATCAAACTTTGGGAATAACTCTTCAATTTAGTAAACCATATTATCCTAAGATGAATGATCAATTTTAGAGGATGATTTCGAATATAGAGGACCTTATAAGGTTATGTATGCTATCATATTCTAGAAACTGGTAGTAGTGGTTGCTATTGGTTGAATGTTTTGCCATAATAACTATCAATTGGTGATGGACATGGAACCATATGATGCATTGTATGGGTGGTGTTGTAGATCATAGTTGCATATGGGAAGGATGATCCTAAGAGGTTGTTATTAAAAAGAATATCATGAAGATTTTACAACTACAAAAAAGGTGTGTAGTTTAGGACCACCAAAAGAAATACTTTGATGTAAAGCATAGGATAATTAGATTTTCTATTAGAGTTTCAATGTTTTTTAAAGTTAGTTCAATGTGTAGATTGATCACTTTTGGAAATGCTTTAAAGTTAAAAAAAGGTATATTTAATAGCATAGAATTCTAAAGAGGATGGGGTCAACAAAACACTAGCTTTAGTTGCTAGAATAACTTGTAATGATTAATGATGTCTTCCACATCTTTAATTTGAAGAGATGTCTCCCAAACATAGTGTGTATTCATCAATAAGTACTAGATATTTTTTAATTGTAGAAATTTGAAACTTTTTTGGATGTTACCTATGTTGTAATGGAATAATTTTGAGGAATGAGTGACTTCTTCAGAGTTACATAGTGAGCACTTTGTAGATGACCAAAGCTATTTAATAAATTTTTGTGATGTAGTCCTATTTGGGACTTACACCCCTTAATTATTTTGTAGATTTCTATGGTGTATTTTCAAGGATAATCAAAGGTATGCTTTTTTCCTCTAATTTCTTAATAAAAATAGAATGTTTGGTTAGTTACCAAAATTAAAAACGTTTTGAAATATGTAATGCTTGATATATTTATAAGAAAGTATAAAATTTAGATTATATTTTTCAATTTTGAATTGTCAGAATGTGAGGTTGGCATTAGACCGTGCATATCTTCAGCCATGAAATGTATATCATTTCCCTTTAATGCATAAAGACATGATTGGAGAGCGAATTATGGATTTATGACATAAATCATTTAAGTTATAACTTAATTAAAGTCTTTTGATGACTTAAGTTTTAAAATTGGGTTGAACTAGTTATATAAGTGATCAAGAAGTGGCTTTTCATGGCCTTAATAAAGCCTAGCTAAGAGTTTGGTGGCTGTAATTGAGATGTAGAAGTGGCAACATTGCCATTAATAGTATGAAGGATGATTAAGAACCTTGAAGAAAAAGAAGAAGCAAAATTTTGTTGCTTAAGTCCATTACTCAGATCAAATATGATGAACCTTAAGTTATGCATTTAAATTTAGTGTCACATTTAAGATTAAAAATTTAGCACTTTTTATGAACACATGCTTTAATTCTTCAGCTTTTGCAAAGGAAGTTGAGATAAGGCACATGATTCGAACCTTAATTAGGAAAAGAATGATATGAATTTTTTCCATAACTTTAGGCTTGTGTGAACAAAAAATCATGACTTTAGTGTATCATAGCTTCCATCTCAATTGAATGATTTAACCTACTATGTAAATAAAGAAAATTGAGATCTATCTTATATTCTATAACTTGTTCTTGATTTAATATTTTCCATACTAATGCAAGATAGGATGGTCAATTATGCTTTTAAACATTTTGTTATTTTGAACACCTTTCTTAAATTGAAAATTGGAAATTATAAAATCATTTTTTGGAGGAAAGTTTTAAATAAAAATATCAAAATTTATAAATTTTATGGTATAATGTTTTTTAATAATATATTTTTTTAATTAAAAAACTTTGAAAATTTAGTTCATATATTTTTTAAAGTGAATATTATTGAAAATATCAAAAATTTCATAATAATAAAAATAAATAAATTGAAAAGGATTTTTAGTGGTTCAATCTGACCCGTGGCTACATCCACACCCATGTAATAGGATCAAATGCCACTATCAAAATAATTCTCCTTAGCCATAGCATGTCGAAGTAAGTTTTACAAACGACACCCTTTTAGAGCAACAGGTAGGGGTCCATTGACACAATTTGAGTTATAAAAGATTACAATTTTAAAGCACAATACAATATATAGTTAATCATAATGTTTTACTTATCATTTGTAACAACATGTATGATGCAAGTTTATGGAATATGATAACAAAATATGAATGCACATATGAAAAAGGTTGAAAAAATTTAAAAATCATAAGTTTGAAACTTTAAACTGAAAATATTTATCATTATGTGTTAACATTTTTAAGAAAAATGATATGAAAAAAGATGTTCAAGTAACATAAAATTTATAAAAAGATAAAAAAGGAATAAAAAATAAATAATTAATTTTAAATAAGTCAATAGTAATATGTGTAACAAAAGAAAATGTTGAAGCAAGAAAGAGAAAAATTAGTTAAAAACATGGCTCAAACAAAGGAATGAAAATTGCAATGTGATTTTTAATGTTGCTTGTTCTCTTCTAAAAAACTATTTAGTATGGTTAAATCATCTATGTCAGGTACTTAAGGCTCCTCCATTTACATTAGAAAAGTTTAAATTAATGCTAAATTGTTTAGGGGCTAAAGTGGTTAACTAAAATAGCCATTAAAATTTAAGAGTTATAGACAAATGAAAATGGCTTTTTGGAATACTATGTATGATCTGGATCAATGATTGCCCATGATCTGGCCAAACAAAAAAGTGCTGCTCGATGAGAATTCTAAATAAAGGGTCAAGACATAATCTTGATGCATGAGGGCATTATTCATAAAGGCGGAGATGATCATAGCCATCTTTCCCATTTTATAAATGAATGGCCTGATGATATGCACTATTCATAAATATGAAGAGGATCTTAACCATTTGATCATGTTTTATGGATAAATGGCAAGATAGAAATTACTATCCAAATTGGTAGAACTGATCTCATCTATTCGATCAGGATTGTTAAGTAATGAAAATCTACTATTCACAAAAGTGGTTGTTTGACATATTGAAGCACATAGAGATGATTTTTGCTATTTCATTGCAAACTTATACATGATGTTTGGCATACTTGCTCTTTGCATATAAGCTTGCAAAATAGGGTTGGTTTCCCTCTAATTCCCATGGCAGGCCGTGTCCCAAGTCAATTGCTCATGTGTATATGAGTCGAACCTGACTCAATCTAAGAACTTGCCACTTCATGAGTTCAACTTAAACTCCAAGAATTATTTCCTAAATTGATTTAACTTAAGCCACTAAGGGTATAACCAAACCTCAAGCTTGAACTGACTTGGTTCACTCGGCCTCCTTACTTGGGGCTCCTCAGGAATGTGTCCCAACACTTTGGGCCATTTCCTGGCACTTCGGGGCACCTGGTGTGAGCTATGGGCTTGCCCATGAATTGGTTTCTTAGGTGAATTTTTGGTTTTTTTTCTTGAACCATCTTTTATAAATTTAATATTTATTTTTAATGAATTTTTATAGGTATTAAAATAACAATATATTTTGGTAACTACTAATACAATTATGAGTAATAAATTAGCAACAATTCTTGTGAATGAATGATGTTATACAACCTAAATGTGGCACATGTAAATAAGTGATAAAATAAACTAAGAGACCAATAGATGTAACACTCACTCTTGAAAGATAGCTACTCCACCAAACCTTTAATCAATGGCAACTTCACATGCCAATTAATCCATAACAAGAGAATTATCATGAACACTGCTTAATATTGCTTCATTTGTAGATTGCTCCATGAAACATTTGCTGAAAGCTCTCCAATTGATTGATCACATAAGATCATGAGATGCATGACATGAAAGATAAGAAATGTTTTAGAGAAACTAACACAGTGGCTTTGTTGTCATTAAATAAGTGGTTCCATGACTAAGGGTACAACAATGTCGCTCTTTTGATGATTACAAAACCAATGACAAAATAGTGAAATTAAGACATATAAATCATGTAAGCATACATATGCTCCCCCCACATTCTTGTTGTACCATAATGTATGAAATTCATATAATTATTCCACAAACCTAGGATGGAATTAATGTTTTTAATATGAGACCTACCACTCTTCTATTTTGTCATGCACTAAAAGATAAAACAAATGTGGAAGATGCAAACAAGGGCCTAACACAATAATAATATTTGTGCACAATTTTCCCTCAAAAACATAAGGATAGAAGTTATAAGAAAATCTTTATAAACAAATATCAAGAAAAAATTATTTATTAAGTTTTATAAACAAAAAATACTAATTATTGAAGTTTATAAAAAATGTATTAGCAATCCTATAGAAATATAGCAATACTATTTCATTGTCATGCATTCTATCTATGTTTAGCAATACATCATTAAAAAAAGCATGTTCACTTTTCTCACATGTGACCACTACTTCAACAATGTTGACATGACTTTTATGACACACAAATAGATTCATATTGCTCCTATCAACGACTAAACAATCAAAGAACAAGACCAACATTATCAAGTTTTTCATGGTAACAAATAAAAAGCATCATAGTCTTGATATTCTTATCTTCTTAAAATCCTTCTATGTGAGCAAACATTTGTTATCTAAGCTATATATTGAAATATGAGCTATCAAATTTTCATAAGTAGATAATAAATAAATTTTGTTTAGCTACTAAGAAAATTAATTTATTAATGTTAAAATTATGGACCACTCACATTTTGCTAGTAAGTCATATCCAAACTCACAGGCAAGGCTTGTCTTCATAGGTCTTAATTATAGAGACACACCAATATAGTTAGCTAATCTTTAAATTTTTGGAACCCAAACTATCGTGGGCTCAATTATGGCAATGTTTTTGTGAGACATTAACAAATGTACATTTTAAACATGTTCTCTTAGGAATCAATTCATATTTATCCCACTTTAAATAGATGAATTTCCTAATTGAACAATCATAAAAAATATGTTCATACTTATCAAAATAATTGCATACAACTTGAGATTTAGCATAAAAAAAAAGTATGCAAGCTAGCATTATTTATTGCCATAAAGTTATATGATGGGGCATGTTTATGCATATGTCTAATATAATAACATCAATTATCATTGACATGTACACTTCAATATTTTATTCAGTATTTTTGAGTCAAACGAGTTGTAACATTAGGATTTACATTCACAATAGTATTTTTTAAATTCATATGAGTAAAAGATGAAGCATGTAAAGATACAAATTAATGAGGATAAGCATAAGAACTAAGCACACATGAAGGATAACTTTTCTTTCAAATAATTCAACCCTTTTGACATCAAGGCAATATTGTTTTACTTTTTGTTCCAAAATACTATTTTCTTTTTTTAAGAAAGCATTTCACATCTCAAAGAATCAATATAAAAATTTCCCAAGGCTAAAGATGTATCACATTCATCAAATTTATTTTCTAAAGTTCATAAGTCATTAAAATGTATAACTAACTCACTTTGAAGGTATTAATTTTTAAGTTTATACTCATTGCTCTATCCTTTAATTAAGTAAACAAAATGTGCTTCATTGTTATTTTTTAGTTGATGTTTAGCATACATCCTAATCGATTTGTTATCCTCAACTATAAGTTCACCAAAAGAGTTAGATAATTTTTTTGTCATTAACATTATAGTTATCTTTACTAGAAAAGGAAATATGTTATGCACCTTGAAATGAAGAGCTTGCTTCTGAGATTCATAAAATTTTTCTCTTCTTTGTTCTTTTTTTTTAAATATTTTTATTTCTCATTTTCTTCTTAAATTTTATGTCAAGCACAACCAATTTGTCATGTCAATTCTTTAATTCCTGGTTAGCCTATAAACAAGTCTTCAGATGACAAATGTTGATTCAAATTTCTTGAAGAAAGGAAAAATAAAAAGTAATTCATTCCTTTAGCATTTCTTTGCCTTGAACTTCTAGATTGTTCATAAAATTTTTTTGAAGCAATAAATGAATTTTCAAATAAAAGTCATAAATCAACATTAAAAAAATCAAATAAATGCTTTAAATTTATTTTTTCACAAAACAAAATTGACTACCAAATATGAGAAGATCCATGACATTAACAATATATATTCACAACACAAGAAATGAAAAAAAGAGGATCTTTTCTTAGAAATTTCCTCTTATAATGTAACTTGTCGTTAATACCACTTGATGTAATCTGTGTTAGACTAATGCACATGAGGGGGTGAGTTGTGCTTTTAAACTTTTTGCTATTTTTAAAATTTTTTATAAATTAAAATTTGGTAATTATAAAATTATTGATTTAATACTTTTGTTAAATAAAAATGTTAAAATAGAATAAAACATCAAGGATTTTAACATATTTTTAATAAAATATTTATGCATCATAAAAATAAGTTTATATATTTATTTTATATATGTTTTTAATAAAAAATCATTAAATAAGAAAAATATCATAAATTATACAATATCAAAGAAAATAAAGATGGTAATAGACTTTTAGGTGATTTCGCTAAGCCATTACCTACATCTACTGTTAATCAACCCAATTAAGATTCCATTATCAAAACTATTCTATTTTGTCACAGCAAATAGAGGTATCCTTTACAAACTACTCCATTTTATCAAGTAGGTTAGGTTTCATGAAGACAATTTTAATTATAAAAGCTTACAATATTGAAGCATAATACAAAGCAATAATTTATCACAATGTTTCACTATTAATTTACAAAAGTATTTGTGGCACGAGTATATGGATTATGATATTGGAGTATGTGTACAAATTTGAAATGGTTAAGATAATTTAAATGACAAAGTTTTGAAATATTAAATCCAAATTATTTATCGATACTTATTAACATTTTTAATAAAAATAGAATCAACAAATATCTTACATTAATATGAACTTTTCAAGGACATAAAAATAGAATAAGAAAATTAAAATTTAATTGTAAAGATGTCACTATTATGATGTGTAATAGAAGTAAATGCTGAAGTAAGAAAGAGAAACAAAATAGTTTCCAACATAACTTTAGTAAAGGTGTAAATACTTTTTGGCAATTTTCTTTTTTCCACTTTCCCTTCCAAAAAAATTGATTTGACCAGTAAAATAATCTATTCTCTAATTCCTAGGGCACCTTTATTTATATTATAATATTTTTGGTTAAAATGGAATCTTTTTATCTACTAAAAGGGACACTCAAAATAACCATAGGATTTTAATATTATAAACAAGCACAATCTACTTTTCAAAACACAAATTATGAGTAAGAGCAATGATCTTCATCTAATATGGGCTGACAAAACAAGAGATATTTAAATAGCATGTTGAATAAATAGAGACCATCTCAGGCATTCGATTGAGAGTCATTCCTTTAGCCTTTTAAAAATGATCAAGTTTAGGAAGTCTTAGGTTTAGAAAAAAATAGTTTGTGTTTTTGAAGAATAATTTAGGAATTAGGACTAGTACAGTTAGCTACTATGGCTTGGTTAACCATTAGTTAGAACTAAAGACCTTTTGAGACATCTTAAAGATCATAAGGATTTACATTTAGTGATTATTGGAAATAACTTAGGGTTTTAAATTTAAAGTCCATAGTATTTGAGATTTAAAAGTTCCAAAAATTTAAATTTTGGTAAATCTATATCCAACTTAAGAAGAGAGGTCTAAGGTATGGATGGTTTTAAGCATACCATGAAAAAGAATGATGAAATTTATGATTTGGTTTGGGATGCATGAATCATAATTTTAGGATTTTGATTAGGATAAGGAACCTATACTTCTTCGGGATACTTTGACACCACCATAGAAAAAGCCTTTGACTTTAGAGACTCTAGAGTTGGTAGAGCTGAGAGAAACCCTTAGATTGAACTTAGGAAGGCTATATTGTCTAGCCAAAGGGATAAAATGGATTTATTATATTTAGGACAAAATCATGAATTGGTTAAGGATATGATAATGAGCACAATATCAACTTTTATTGATCTTAGGCCATAGTTTGGAACCCTAGAATGTTATATAGAGCAAGAATAGCTCAAGAAACTAAGAGGAGGGATGACCAAAAAATAAGACAAATTTAAACCTTAATTTTTAGAGAAACTCTTTTGTGAGGAGCCAAAGAATAAGATGAGCTTACATTATTTCTTGAGTAAAGCCTAATATTTTGGCTTAATCATAATGTTTGGATGGAAGCCTATATAAGGCTAAAGTAATCAACTAAGCAAAAAAAAGGCGAACTAAAATTAATAGCTAATCTTAGATGTGGAATCAAAAGAGACAATTATAAACAATAAGGCTTTTATGTTATTGAAGAATTTTATGCTATGTATGCTATGAAATAAAGTTTGGAAGAAATCAAGGGGCTTACTAGATAGTTATCAATGTTTTAGAAATGAAGCTAGGATAATGTTAGGTAAACTAGTTAGGGCTACAAGGAAATCCTAAATAAACTAGTAAGAAGGGCTCACCCATGATCAGATTCTATTGTGGCTGATATAGACCTTCGTATCATTAAGGTTATGTTATAGCGACCATATTGGATTCAAGGAAAGTAATGTGTTAGTTAGGGAGGGGTTTTAAAAAAAATGGGAACATTGAGTGTTAAAAAATGGATTGTGATGGTTTTTTTAGTACCAATTTTATAACATTCTTACAAAGTATTTAGATAAGAGAGGAAAAGTAGAAATGATGTTTGAATCCTAGAGTTAAGGAGCTACTGATTTTAATTCAAGGGACTACAATTGACAATGAAATGCCAAATTAGTTAGGACATCTTAAAGATCTATGGAAATATGACATTATATAAGTCATCCTTCAGGTTTTCTTATGTGTAAATTTTTTAATTGTTATGCAAAAAGACTATGTTGTGTGGCTTGATTTTTAGGACATCCCTTTGGGTCAAGGATGGATGTGTGATATTGTATTGGTTGGATATTAATCCAAAGAATCACTACATCATAATAAAGTCATCATATTTTAAAGATTAGAGACACCACAATAGTTTTATTATGAGCTATGATTCATTAAGTTGTCACATGTTTTGGGTTACTAGTGCCTTTTTATTTGTTATAACATTTTTGTAGTGTTTTGCATACATTTATTTGTTACAGCCCCTATGGTTACATGCATGTCTAAGATGTTAGGTATATTTGTTTAATGAGTGGTATGTAGCAGTTGGTTGAAGAGAGAGGCAACTGAGTACTCGGTTACTAGAAACCTTGGTGTCAAGCATTTGTTTCTGCAGTATGTTTAATCTATAGTAAACATGTTGTACTTATGTTAGAAAAATTATATTTTTTCACTTTCATGGATTGAGTGCAATGTTTATCAAAATTTAATATTCATTTTTTACATTGTTTTATTTGGTATATCTAGCATGGAGAGTTTATGTAGTTAGTATGCACATTATTTACTTGGAGCATGGAAACTTTTTGAAAATACTAATATAAGTTATTAGGATGACCATCCTAGCATGAATAAGTTTCTATATATGTCAGGAGACAAAATGGTAAGAAGATAATGCTCATTTAGAGTAACACACCTTGAGTATGATAAACAAATTTGAGGATTAGGACTTTTAGTTGGAATTTTAAGCATGAAGAGTGGAATGTAGCTAGCCATGTACATCATTTGGAGCATAGGTTGTGTTACACCCATAGATTTTTAAACAAATGGCTTCTTTTAGAATGGATGAACACAATAATCATTTAATCAAATAAAATAATATGAAATAACATCTTGCACTAAAGTAAAAAATATCATTATAGGTAAGCTCTATAAAGAATGAGCACATACAATGGTATAAAGAGATGTAGGGGTCTATTTATGTTCGATAATAGAAATGTAGTGTTGTGTAGTGTGCTATTGAACTAAAGATACCTATCCTTTCCATTTGTACCATATGGTGTACTATTGGATTTCCAATAACAAAAACATTGAGATTTAGCATATTCTTACTTGCAAGTTACCTTAACATTTCTCTTTTAGTATTCTTCAGATAACGCATGACTACGTGTCTTATTCATAATCAATATTTACTTTTTCCACTTCCACTATGGTACTTTTTTCAAATTTTACAATGCGAGTTTTAGCTAATTTTTAGAGCAAGTTTAATTTGATTAGTTGAGTCCCTTCCAATTTCCAAAGTTATTCCATACTTTCTTTATAACTTGATTTTACTTTATTTATCGACTAGATTCCACTAATTCTTTTCTTGCAATAAAATCAGAACGAGTCATAATGATTTGAATATAACCTCTTACTTCTTATCTAAATATTGAACTCTTTTGTTGTTTTATTGCTAGCATTTTTGGAGCATGTATTACTAGGGATAAAAACTATTGTTCATAAACTATTGTAGCCAATGTTTAGCTAATGCAACATATTTAAATCATCATTATTTATAAGAGATATAGACCATATGGCACATTATCCATTGGCCAAAAATCATTTTGCACCTTTCAAGCATTTGGCTCACTATATCAGTTTGTCGTGGCTTTTTAAATTATTTATTTCACATAATGCACAAAAAAATATGCATATTTTTTTATCTAAATCATAGTATAATTCTATAATACTTGCATTATCATATTTTTGCATGATCATGTAGAAATCAAACATAAAATTAATTTCATGCAAATAAACATCATTGTAAAAACCATGATTAGGATAAAATGTGTGCTCATACAATTCGTAGTCATATAGAAGGCCATGTGTATTATTTTAGCATCAATTATTTTAATTATTTAGTATTCCATCTACATGAGTAGCTCATTAATCAACATAAGGTTTTATGGTTTCATTCTTATGATTATCCTTTAGACAATATAAGAAATATTTGCATAACAATAATATTTAAGAACTTCACAATAGCTTTGAAAAAACACTTAGTATTCACTAGTTAGCCTCATTAGTATTCACAATATTACGTCTACATGAGTAGCTCAATCCATATGCTCTATTTCATTATGAGTTAATTTTAATATTTTAAAATCTTTAATTTTTTTAAGTTGGCACATTCTACTAGTTAGCTTGATTAATAACTAGCTTTAGAAATTGTAGGATGTTCAAAAATAGAGTGTCGAAAATCTTAGAACATTTAACACAAAACATGTTGCCAAAATTATGATAATAATGAATGCCAAATATTGCCAAAAAAATTAAAAAATTAATAATGAAAGTAAAATATAATCCCCAAAAAGTACAAAAGTAAATCTTTATGTTTAGGTAAAAATTAAAAAGTTATAAAATTGTTGAAGCACACACAAACATCATTTTATAAATTTCTTTTGTTTAATTTTCTCGCACTTAACATGAATTACTAATTTTGTATAAATATGAAAAGAATAGTGAGAAAGTAGAAGAATTAAATAATTAAAAATATTTGATATACTTCACAAAATTTTTTTCTTAGAGATATAATTATGATAATTACGTTACTAAAAATATAAAAATTTACAACAATTAAAAAAATTTAAGCATAATTGTAATTTCCCTTTTGAACATTTAAACAGTATGTTCAATATTTATGTTTAACAATATCTTCAAAACATGACAAGCCACCCATAATAGATAAGAAGTTATTAAATTATAAAAGCTTTGCAAGAACAAAGTCCATAAAAATTTGATTGTCCGAAGTTTGCACATTGACAAAAAGTCCAACAAGAAATATAAGCATTTGAAACTCAACATTGCCAGCAAAACAAATGTGTATCAAATTAAAAGTTTGTTAGACAATAACAAGTTTTAATTTTTAAAAGGAAAAATGATGACAAATAAATTAGAAAATTTTTAAAAAAAATTGAGATATATTTTTTCTAAAAAAAATATATTAAAATATAGAAGAGAAAAAAATTATGTAAATAAAAGGTATTTAAGATGTGCAATGAATGGTGATGATAAATAACAATAATCTCTATGAATAAAATGTTTTTGTTTTACTAAAAATATAATAATTACTAAATGTAAAGAAATTAAGATACTTAAAAAAAGGAATGTATAAAATTTTTTAAATATGGAATAAAGTATCTGAATAAGAATAAAAATTATTCAGGCATTAGTGGAAATGTGTTTTTTCAAATAAATGTTGCAAGAGATGTAAAACAACAAAGTTAAAACATGTTATTACAATTAAAAATTTTAATTGTTAAAATTTAAAAAATAAATATTAATGAAAATTTAATAATATTAATTCATTTCCAATATTTATGTTTTTTTGTTTATATGAAAAAGATTCTATTTTATTTAATATTATTTCCCTCACATTCAAAAGAGGCTATTAAATATTTTATACGACTTACATATGCAACAAATATTTTAAGCAATCTCATTTGCGTTGATTCCTATTTTTTATGCATCCAACATTTTTATTATTTAGTTTATATATTTGTCATTTTTTCCTAAAATTTCTTTTTTATTTAATTTACATTAAAATTTTTTATTAGTTTAAATATATACAAATGAAATTATTTTTATTTACTATTTTATATTTTTTATTGTGTCTTTTTTGTTATGCCACATTTATTCAAAAAACATTATGCAAAAGGGTAAAAGTTGAAAAATTCTAAACTAATTAAATTTTTGTTTATGACACAACTTTGCCTAATAGTTTTCTTGGTAATGTTGGTTCGATATATTCTTCCTTTTAAAACAATAGTTTTTAGAAATTGTAGACCATGATTTGGTCATTTTTGTTACTAAATAAATTTTTAACTGAAATAATTTAAGAATGCTTTTTCAAATAATTTTTTTAAATTTTTTAAATAAAAAAAATTAAGTTGAAAACATAAAATGTATTTTACAATTTTTAAGAAACTCTGGTGAATATTAAATTACATAAAGTATTCTAATCTAAATTAATACGACATAATATATGATTATATGTGTATAAAATAATTACATGCTTGAATATTTTGTAAAACTTTTATTTATGTAGTATATTTGTCTAGAGAAGTGTTTGTTTTGTTAATAAAGTAAATATATAAAATATAAATTATCTAATTATCTAAAATTATACGAATACACAAACATGAAATTAAAATTAAATTTTTTTTAATAATGTCACTATATTTCAAACTATAGTTTTAAAGAATATTTTATTAAGAAACTATTAATTTATAGCAAACATTTTAAATACTTTTTTCCACATAATGTTTTTAAAATAAACTATTCCCCATATTTAAAATTTGTTATTTAGCTTTTTGTGTGGTAGACATATGCGTTAAATATTTTGGACCTTCTAATTTAGGTGTAATTTTTTTCTTAAAATTTTAGAGTTGTATTACTTACATATTTGTCTGGTTTTGCTAAACATAATTTCTATTGGTATTTATTTTAAATTTTTTATGAATTTAAATTATTTTTAATAACATTCATTTTCAAGTCAATTATTTTTTATAGTGGTATTTTTCTAATGCTAATTTTATTACAACAAATATTCTTGAAAAATTATCATAGCTAAAATTTGGAAAATCATTAATGTTTTAAAATTTTTTATGTACTTTTGTGACTTATTTCACTTATCAAAATAATTTTTTCAAGAAATTTTAAAAGTAGCTTTAGTTATTTTTCATTTTAAGTATTCTATTTTAGTGAAAAGTGGAAAAATTTACCTATTTAATTAAGTAAAGTTTTACTACCACTAAAAAGCGAAATATTTAATTTGGAATAACTTTTCAAAAATAAAAACTATTTCAAAAATGTAAAAAAAAGTTTACTCAATATTATTGTGATGTAAGGTATTCTAATGTACATTAAAAGGTAAATAATGTTATAACAATAGATTTTGAACACATAATATTATTTAAAAATATTTATGTGTCAAGGCCTTTGCTAAAATCTTATTTACATAATATATAACTATAAAAATTATTTTATTTAATAAATGTTAAGCATATAAAAAATAAACTAACTTATTAGTTTCATGAAAATAACAAATCATAAACATAAAAAACATAGTATTGAAGATCAGGCATAAATTTCAAAATTAAAAAAAAAAGCAAGCATAGTAGTTATCTTGTTAAAAAAATACACAAAATGTGTTAATGAATATATGCACAATGCTCTTAAATTGTTTTGGTAAGCAAATAAAAAAATTATTTTATTTCATAGATAAGAAATAATAAATATTATTTGTTTATTTTTAAATATGAATATTACAAATTTTAATGGCTAGTTTTTTGTTTCAATAAATAATTACCGTAATAATCTAAATGTCATACGTAAACCAGCGTTCATAAAAAAACCATAAAAGAATAAAAGAAAATATTTCTTTTGTATTGTAACCTATTAAATATGTATGTATAATTTAAAAAAAGAAAAATAAGTTCAAATAACTAATATGTAAGAAATTAATATACAAAACATATATTTATTGTTTGGTAAAAGTGCAATAGCTATGTTGTATAACAATATGACAAATTACTTTAAAAAATCAGATAATTTAATTTAATGAGTAATAAAAAATAAAAAAAATCGATTAGAACGTGTTAATAAATAATTACTTAAGAAACCATTAATAAAGTTTAGCATTTAGAAAGCTTAAATTTTGCATAATATATGAATAATATTTTATCAAAAAAGTAAACATATATGAATACTTTTAATGTAGAATGAAAATTTAATAATGTCTTATATTAGATACATATATATAATAAAAATTTTTATTTATAATAACAATAAATAATTTGTTAGTATATTTAAAAAATGTAAAAGTCTAAATAAAATAAAAAAGGCATAAAAGTTTCATATAAATTATCAGAATGAAAGCATTTAATTTTGCTCATAGTCATTTATTAAACTAATTTTAATAATGATGGATTTAAATTCTTTGAATCTATTTTATGCACAAAATTTCTATAATAATATTCATTGGCTATTGTGCACTTTATATCGTTTAACATGTGAAACTCTCATAAATGTCATACTTGCCATAAATGGCTCTTTTGGATCCCAGGTTCCTTGGCTCAACTCATCAAGGTAGATAGAGCATCCTATCTATTTAGAGATTTAGAATATGTTGAGAGCATCGTGCCCTTGATGCCTCTAAATATTGGCTTTACCTCAATGGACTTTAGCTATGGCTGAAGCTATCTTGAGGAAAGTTTCAGAGCAAAATAGCTACTAGATAGTTTGATTAGTCTTTTGTCCTTACAGATAACTCAGGTGAGCAATTTGTACTTTAGCATCATTATGGACCTTACTAGAGTTTTCTCTAGCTTCACCTCACTTAGACATAGTTCTTCATGTTTAGGTCCTCAATGGCAAGCTATCACTTGGAACCTTCATAGAAGATCTGAGTTATCAATGCCCCACAAATTAGGATCACACCAATTAGCTTCCTTATGCCTTCCAAGCTTGCTCGCTTGTCGACACCCAAGCATGTTAAGCTCCTTGGTTTGTGTTTCAAAATAGGTCAATAAGGAGCTTTCTGGCCATTACAAATGCATGTAATGCCTCCATGGCACTCCTCAGTAGGGTAGACCTCCTGAGCTCCTTTCCATTATGATAATCATGAAGTAGTCTACTCCTTGAGCTGTGCAACAAACCATATGAAGATGTTTTACATCAAGCCAAGTGACATCTTTAGGTCATGTATGTTCCCTCTTTAACATTTCAAGTACTCTATAACTCTTTTTTTAAAATACATTTCCACTTTCCCTTACGATGCTTGCCCTCCATCAATCTCTTACAACAGTTTTAGCTTAAGATGATAGCAAATTTGAGCTGCTACACTCCAAAATAATCGAACTCTTTGGTAGCAACTTATTCAGTAATAGGGTATGAGTCAAATGTGCATTCACCCCTCCCTAACATCACCTACCTAGAGACTTGATCCTGATTTATTACCAAGGACATAACTTTAGACTACCATTTGTGCTTCAAGTAGCCTAATTTCTAGATTACGGTTTGACCAATTTTTCATGTTAATATCAAGAGAATCCTTGAAAGTTCCTCCTCTACTCATTTATATTCATAAACTCAGGTGGGTAGCTTCACCAAACTTGGAGTCACAATTCCACCCCATGGAGCATGGAGTTAGAGGTCATGAGGGGCATCTACTTTTTGTGCTACAATGTTAATTCTTATTAGCCTACACCACAACACTTTGTGGCTTAACATGTTAATAGAGAATCATCACCTAATGTTGCAACACTTAATGCTGTAATTTGAAGGGCTATCCACCTCTTATTCCCTTAGCTTTGCATCCATCGATGCAACTTGTATTCAAAAAATGGATGGCTCATTAGATTTCTACAATTGATAATTGCATTTCATTACATACTTCATCAATTTGTGATCTAGGATATTTGTTGTCATTAGTTGTTTAATGTTAAATTTCAAAGCCCCACTGAGCCTAGTAACACATGATAGACTCATTGCCAGCATAACATTTGCTTTCCCTCGGTGCATGATAATGCCAATAGGTTGCTGCTTATCAAGCACAACATCATCTCCGAGTTGAAGCAAGTTCACACATGAAATTAGAATGTGACATTGAATAGTTATTGCATTGCTGATGGGTTGCACAATTCACTCAATCATTTAGAACTCTCTTTAATGATCTTTCTACTTGTTGAATTGCTAAAATCTTTTTTTGACTTCTCTTTCCTCTAAATGATAAGGATCAGTGGGCTTATCATTGTGTTATTATTAATTTTGTGAAGGATATGTGGTCCCACCAAACTTTCCCACATGCACTAAAGAAATTATATAGCTAATTGGGTTGTGTATCATACTATTTTGTTTGATTTTGCATGGGATTAGGGAATTCCTCTTTCTAAAATACTTAAGTATTGTCTTTTTATTATATTTACAAACCTTCATAAGGAGAGTATATTGTATGATTTGACCATTTATTAGTTAAGAAACCTAAAGTTTAATGTAGAACCCAATGACTTAGGTAAGCAGTCAGAATTGCAAGAGAACATATGTGTAAAAATAGAATTGTTGCTCGACAAAAATGTTGGGGGAAGGAAGGGAATCGCTTGAAGGAAAATTTGTTCATCATGTTGGAAGGCTTGTTTGTGTCACATTTTTGTTGTCGATGAACTTTGAAGATGACCTGGTTTCAATAATTCTTTGAGTACTCTATGAGTAGTTGTGAACAATGGTGCGCATGAAGTCAAGAAGGATTACCAAAAAATTAGAGGGATTCGGCAATGCATCCTGACATTGTGGGTGATGGGAGAAGTGGCTCTGATCCTGGTTAGAGAAAATTTTTGGGATCCTAACATTGTGAGTATGGAACTTAGTGGAATATAGGGAAAATAGGGAGAATTAAATGGATTCATAAGAGTTAGAGGAGGTCTTTATGATAAAAGTCATTTGAAGGTGATGATGGTGAATCCTTTAGGACACAAGAAGCATTAGTTGTTATGTGGGCATGATAATAGGGATAGGGAAGAAGGTGGAAGAGTTGGACTGATTACATTTTGGACTAAAAATGAATGGGCTTGGAAAATTATGTATTATATCAAAGGAGACTATTGCACATCTCTTTAATACTAAAGCAGCTCATCAACCAAGGTGCACCTAGAGTATTTGAGAGAATGTGAAAAAAGTGGATGAAAATTCTTTTGAATGGAAAGTAGTTAACATGCAGTTTCATTGAGGTGAGCATTAAGGAAGCTCTTGTAGGATAGAGAATGACAACAACAATTTCATTGAAGCTTCATTTGGTAATTACATGGAGAAATTAGTAAATATAGATGTGAAGATGATAAGATCGAGTGATACCTCCATAATAAATAATCAAATCTACCTTTTAAAAGAGGCTTGTGATCATCAAGTTCATTACCACAAGTTTGATCTTATTGGTAAAGTGTATGGTAGTTGCTTATCCTTTTAATAGATTCCCAAACTACTCTAATGTAGTATGAGGACATTTCGATGTATTATAGGTTCTAGACTTGTCAGATTGCTAATTTTGTTTGCAGTTTGAGTCAGCTGTAGATAGAAATTCTATGTGGTTGGGACATCCCTCGTAAGTTGTAGGCATTGCATTGGGATTGGATATATGGGATGCCATTCATTAAGCTTAGTACCTTAATGATTATTTGTGGTCCCAACATGGGTTCATTTTCCTACAATCAATCTTATGTATAAGGACACAAAGAACATTTTTTGCAATGTGAAAGCCATGGGTTAGCCTATTTGGATTGATGGTTAGGTGAATGATATGCAAAGGTTAGCCTTTATAAGAGTTTATGTAAAACTAGACCTTACAAAGTAGCTTATAATGGGTATGTGACAAAATAGAGCATTAGGCCACTTTTTAAGAGTTTTGACTATGACGGACTACACTTATCTACTTTTCTTATAGCAAAGTGGGACATGCATCAAGGATATGTACATCTAGCAAGCCAATTAATAATGCTATAGTAGCTGAGAGTTTTTTGTCTTTTTGAGATAGAAATTGATCAAGAAAAGAATGGAGGGTAATTGTGAACAAAAGCTAATGATGAGAAATGAGTAGTTCGGACCATGGATGGTTGTGCAACCAAGGAAGAGGAGAGTGTTTATCACAACACAATAGATGACAAATGTTACTCCTTGAGATATGAATACATAGAAGTTTAGTAAGCATTATAAGTTGGAAGATAAAGAGTAAGTTAAGCATAAGAGAACATCTTGATTCAAGAATGATGGGTAAGAAGGCATTCATCTAGGATAGAGTGAATACCAAAATAGAGTGCATGAAGAAGATGAAATTAATATAAATAAAAAACATTGCTCATAAATTAACATGGTTGTAGATGATGGTCCTAGTGTCTCTTTGTAAATTAAAGTGTAGATTTGGAAGAAGTAGGTCAAAGTCTCAAGTATTCTTAGTTCAGCCACTATTATAAGGCCACCAAGTGTCCAAGAGTAGCACAAAAGCTCTACAGAATGAATTTAGAGATGATAAAAAAAATAAAAAAGTGAAAAAGGGAGGGGATCTCTTAAAGAAGTTTGCAAATTATAAAAAGTGGTGGAATTACAATTACAAAAAAAATATTGGAATTGGAAGAATATGAAGTAGTAGCTTCTTTTTACTTGGAACTTTTAAGGAACAACATATGGCTTAGGTGTTATAGGATGTACTTGGAAACAATACCTAGTATTGCTCAAGTGGCATAGTCATAAAAATGATTCATAATGGCATGCACCAATTAAGCAACCATTAAAATGACTTAAAAGTATTATGCCTTTCAAATTGAAGATGTATAGCATGACTTATGTATCTACAAACTTTTTTCTTGAAGATCAATGAAAAGAAAGCAAGCAAACTATGTGCTCAAACTTGGCCAACCACCAAGAAACATGTTGTTAATCACTTTAAAAACTTGTAATTCTAGAACAAACGAATCACATTTTTTGGGCCCCCACATACCACATACACAGGAACACACAACACACCAGTGAGGCTTGACACTATAAGCTACATCATGCAGAGGCAACAACAAGCTAAACAAACAAATGGTTGCATGCACTTTGCACCACTGAAGTTTTAATGTGACATTGGTAAATACCACACCAAAGAATGTACAAAGTGGTAAGAAGGTTTCAAAATTAGACATTACACCAAGTCAAGTCCCTATTAAAGTGGCATCTCATTCCTACCTTAGCAGTCCTAAATGTTGACAATTGTTGGAAAGAGTTAGACATTTTAGGAACCAAACGAAGTGTGTCAAGAAAGACACCACACAAAACAATGGTTACCATCGCATGTTACACTAGAAAGGATAGGAGCATAGATAAGAAGGACACTATAGTGCACACATGAAAGCACAAACATTTTACTACAACATAAGTAAAATTACACACCATAATTCAACTTATAGAGGGTGAAGAGTGAAACTTCAAAAATGAACAAGTATCCCAATCTCCATTGATTAACATATCGTAGGGCACAAACACACTGGCTTCCACTTGCATGAATAATGTTGTAGTGCACCAATGCTTTGTCTCACTTGTAGTGATGGTAGTGTGCAACTAAGGTGGAATCCCATCATGCACAAATTCTAGCATATGTTGCATCATCCAATTCTTAATTCATTGTGGGTCGAGTTTTGCTACGCATTGCCCCTTGTGGGTTGCACATTACAAAAAACATTACACTTCTTGATAATGTAAAATCAATCTACTTGCAATGTAAAATATAATTACGCAAACATTTTAAAGGAAGTAGGAAAATCTCCCAATTGAGTGACACGACCACCATAACCAAGTAATGAGAAGTGATGAATAATGTATAATAGTTGAAACTTTTTGCCACAGATATAGAACCATGACAAGTACTACATTAATAATGAGTGTAAGCAACTGAGAGAAATTTTTCAACACTTGTAATGACTTTGCGTTTGTGGTGATGAATCTAATATGATGCAAAGTTGGGAGTCAATGGAACATGACAATTTGTAGAAAGGGAAAAATACTATAATTCCATCATTGCACCATTTAAGTTTTGTGAACAACATTGTGAGGCATTTCAACGTTACACCTAGAGAAGCTTCCTAGGGATGCGACATGAATCTTATAGTACCACAAAAAGTATCATGCAAAGTATTAGACAAATTATCATATGAAGTGCCACATGAAATATTACAATAAATGTGCACTCTAGTCTGGATTCATTTTTCATTAATCTCACATGTGTATCAAGATGCAACAAATATATTACACATTATGAAAGCTGTACAGGATCCTATAAACTTTGATCACTAGGTGATAGATATGCAAAGGTCAGCTAATGCTAGGCTGTGTGACATAATAAACCTCTCCAAACTACTTAGAGTAAAAATTTGGTTTAATGGAGCCTTGAGTCAATCCTTTTCATGTTTTTATTATAAAAGATTACCCTTAATATGCCTCACATGTGGCAAGGTAGGCCCACACTTTTAGATCATTCATATCTTATGAGTTGGTACTTACTAATATCATAGGTGAGAGCTTATGTCATTTACATAATAGACAAGAAGAGGATAAGAGTAAGGAAGCTATTTTCATGAAGATAGATCCAAAGGATTATTATGGGAAGAAATAAGGTCCTGGTCCTTCGATGGTAATAAGAAATAAAAAGCAATGATATGGTCCTTTGATGATAGAATTGTAGTAGTGGTGCCTTATAATAAGAAATTATATGGGTTGGTAAGAGGAAGGAAAGCAATATAAATATGAGAATATGATGCAAGTAATAAAAGGTGAAGATGTTGCACTAGGAAAGAAGGGTCCAAAAGAAGAATATTCAAGGTCGAATTGGTATCAAAGAAGAGAAGTCAGGGAGAGGTCAATCCTATTACTAATAAAAATCATACCCCATCAAGTAATAGGAAGTAGTGGTAGGCCCTATCAATTATGAACATACTTAGCTATAGAATTTAGAGAAGCAAGTGGAACTCTTATGTAGTTCAAGTTGATCCATTGCAATGGTCAAGCGAGGAGCCCAAGCAAAGAAAAAAGGATGACAGAATGATTTTTATTAAAATAGGTAAATTAAAATTTAATGACGAGAAAGGAACCCTTAGTCAATTTGGAAAATAAAAAAATAAAAAGGGGTGATGCTTGATGTGGATAGAGGGTATTGTGGTTGGAGTGGGCAATAAAAAAGAGTTTTACTATTATGCTACATTGGTCTTAGTTATAGGGACCCTATAGATCATACAATCTAGATGCAATTAAGAACTTGCATGGTTCCTATTTTAGGAGGCATTAAGGAGGAGGACCAATTCTTGAGGCTATATTCTATGGAGGCAAGATTGAGAAATAATATGCTACTATGGATTTTTAGCAAAGATTCTAGTATTCTCTAAGAGCCTTAGATTACTAGCTATTAAGTGAAGAACTCACACAAAAATAGGTTATATGCAATAATTAAATACAACTAGAGCTAATTGCAAGCTACAATATATGGGCTTGTAGAATTAACCTCATGTGGAGGAGCAGTATGAATTTTACTAACAATGTTTATAAGGGGTATGGATGGAGATTGGTGGTGGGGGTACTAGTCAATGAATGCTAAAGTTGTTGTAAGGAGGATGTCGCTTTACATTTGTAGTTGTTACTCGATGTATATATCAAGTTATAATTCTTCTTTTTGCTCAACAATTGCTTTTGGGTGCTACAATTTTGGTGTGTATGGATCAATGACTCAAGACTATGATATGGGAGGTTGGTGAGTAGATTTTACCAAAGTGTGTTGGATAAGTTTGCAAGACATAACTAGACTGCTATATATCATGAAAACGAATGTGTTCTCAATGCTCAAATATTACATTTGGACTCACTTTCATACAAGGTGGTAAAAAAATTGTTTGTTTAATTACTACAACTTGGCTAGTTGTTGGAATTTAACTTTTGTTTTATGTTGAATTTGGGTGCTTGATAATTTGAAACAAGGACAAGAATAGCTATGAATATATAAGAATTGTGGCTTCATATAATCAATCCAAAAACTATTGGTTCATTAAAAGAAAATGAAACATTGGTCATTCTAGCATGCATTGTTGGTATAAATTAAATGTAAAGCTGGACTAAAAGCTTCATTTTTGGGCTATGGTTGTGGGAGGTTGCCACAATGAATGGGTTTTGATGCACCACCTAATCATTATTCTAGTGGTATGGGTTATAAGTTGTTCTTATTTGGTAGAGGTTGTGCATACCTTTAGCTGGGTAAATGCTTTTGTGACTAAGAACTTGTAGAACATTGTTTGGGAAGACTTGTTGTTTCCAAACTGTGTGAGTACTCTAGTGAATTGGATGAGTTGTAAATATTGTATTGGGAATTGTGGTACCTATAAAATGCGAATTTGACATGGACAAGATGTGCAGCAAGGGATCCATTATGCCTAAGGGCAATGCATTTTTGTTATCAAATTACTAGTTCTATTGTGGTAAGATACATAAGGGAGATTAAAGTAGCAAAATATCTTGTCTACTTGCATCATTTTGTAAGGTAGAATAGGGTCTTTGTAGCTACTCTATTGTAAACTCCTGTGGGGACCTTTAGTAGACATAAGGTGGATCAACCTTTGAGTTGAAACTAGAACTTGTTTATGTAGTCATCATAGGCTTATCTACGGGTATTGTCGAATTATGCAATGATATTGTCAAGCTTAAGATGATGGATTACTCTTCACAGGTAGTTACTATTCATGTGAGATCACGAATTAATGAGATATTGCAATGTTGCGCTATATGCATCAAATGACTATAATAATGATTGAGCACCCTTGGACCAAATAGGAGATTTTGCAAATGTTTTGGAACCATTAATTATTACAAGTGAATTTAATGCCCTGCACATGAAGAGAAAAAAGGAAAAAATTTATTAATGGATTAGGCTACTATGAGCTTTATAATATCATTATCGATTTATATTTGATTGACTTGGGGTTTATTAGGAATTGATTTTATTTGCATAATAATAAAGAGGAGAATCCTCATATATAAGAAGGATTGGATAGTGCTTTTCGTGAACATTAATGATAAGTAAGCATTCCAAAGTACTATTGTGATGCATTTTGCTAGCATTAGCTCGAAGCACTACTCGTGACTTATTAAGTTTAAAAAATAGACTATGGTCAAAACTGATAAATGAACGAAGTTTGAAAACATCATTTTGTCCTTTTCAAATCAACTAATGTAGTATACGCAACTTGGAAAATGATGGTTGGAGCAAAACTCTACTGATGATTTGGTCACTAAATTTAATAGAGCCTTGTTAGATTTAAGGAAGTGGAGAGTAATTGAACTTTGTAATATCCTTAGTATGCCTCTCCAATTAGAATAGAAAATCCTAGAGCTTCAACTTAAGGAATCTAAAAATAGAATAAATGAGCTCCAACATTACCTTTTAGCATAATGTATCACTTCTTATCACAATGATGTGGCTTTAGAAGAACCATGGTGGCAGAAGTGTGTCAACCTTTAATTGGGCACCCTTGGAAAGTAACACACACATTTTTTCAAATCATAATCTACGTTTATTTCTAGGAGCAATTATATCCACCAACTTAACAATGGTAGCCTCCCTATCTAAGATTAAAGCCATTTTCATGAAATTTTTTCATGAGAAGTGGACTAGTCATGGACAATATAAATCTCTTACATATTTCTTGCCATTGAGAATAATCAATAGTGATCAAGTGAGCAAACTTGTAGCTCTAATTAGTAATGATTAAATTAGAAATACCATGATGTCCATGAGATGAAATAAATCACTAGGTGTGGATGGCATATTTGCTGAGTTTGTGCATGGTTATTGGAACATTACATAAGTGGATGTTTAATAGTTTTGAAACAATTCTTTTAAGGATAGAATAATGCACAAACATTGGAAAGATATCATGGTAATTCTCATTCTTAAAATTAAAGGTGCTTCTAAACTTGAAAATTTCATGATCATTATCCTATATAGTGTGATTCATAGAATGGTGACAAAAATTTTTAAGGCCATTTTAGAGAAAATGCTTTTAGATATAGTTGCTATTGTGCTAACACATGGTATATCTAATATTATATTCTTAGCATAAGAAATGGTTCCCAATATTCACTTATCAACTTCCAAAGAGGCTTTGATTGTACAAAAGTTTTTCATGGACATGTCTTACGATAAGGTCAACCAATAATTTGTGTTGGGTATGGCAAAGAGATTCTGGTTCTTAACTCTTTTCTATGATTGGATTAAGGCTTTTATCACTACATTCATATTTGATATTATATTTAATGGTGTCTGTTTATAACAAATTGGATCAACAAGGGGTTTTTGATGTGCAAAATCTATTACCACTATAACATTTTATTATTATGTATATCTTTCATGGCTTATACAACACCAGCTTGAACATGCTACATTGATTAAGGTCATGATTTGCCATTTTTTTTGCCATAGATTGTAAACTTTCTATATGGTGATGACATCATGATTCATGGACCTATAATATGTGCTACAATAAGCACCACTTAGGATATCATAGTGTAGTATGGGCAACGCTCAGGTTAGGTGATGAATCATAGCACATCTTGAGTATTGTTTAGCAAGGTGATGAATGAAAGCATAAAAAATACTAGCAAGACAATGACAAATTTGTTAACTTATTTAATTAAAAATATCTAGGTAGATCAATTGTAACAACAAAAAAACAAAAAAGACAAATTTTATTTTTAATTAAGCTAAAACTTATGTCTCAAGATGGGATGATTAGGTTATTACAGAGTTGAAAAAATTTATGTTTCATTAACTTTCAACGTAATTAAAAAATGATAACATAATACATTATGCCTATTTGGATATAGTAACTATTACTATGGAATGTGAGGGACTCAAAGTCCATAGTTTGTTCACCTTGAATCAACATTGATTGCAAAACACTATGGGAGGGTGACTACTCAAGAAGAATTTTTATTGTCTTAGTCTTTTGGATCCAAGTACCTTAAGAGAAACAATACTTTCTATATGCTACATTGCGCTTCTCAAACATCTAAGTTACTTAGTATTGCAACCCCTTGGATAATACAGTTTGGAGGATTGCAATGAGTAATTTTGTCTCATTCCCTTTGGATAATTGGCTTGGTATCCTTCTTATTGCTTAGTAGCCAACTTATCTTAATCTATAAGTGGACCACCTTACACTTGTAGTAGAGCTTGTTATGGAGCATGGTGTTTAGCACCATAATAATATAAGAAACATATTTGCACATAATCTAGAAGCTTAGATTACACATTTACTATGGGACAAATTGAACAAAATTAGTGCATTTTGCTTCAAATTGAGTAAGGATATGGTGCTGGACTCAAAGATCATCTACATCATTTATGCATGCTATAATTCTACTAGAAAAGAGGATGTGGGGGTTTGAATAGAGAAGGTATAGCCTTAAGTTAAAATATTCTTATGGAGATTAATATTAAATGTAGTCCCTACTCACTCTTACCTTAATGTAAAAGGAATTAAGGCACAAAAGCTTTAGCTGTTTGCTTGTAATGTGATTGAAGATGAGCAACATTGTTTGTGTGAGTGTCATAGAGCAAAAGAATTTTTGTCAAACTACTTCACAAATGAGAATTTTAGGCTTGGCTAGGAGAACTAGGATGTTACTTCAATAAATAAGCTTCCTAACTTGATGTCTGTGAATATGTAGGTGGTTGTTACTATATCTTTTTTAGTAGATTTCACTACTTTTGCATTTTGTCTTATCAAAAATTTATGGCATGTGGAAAAAGTTCTTAATTAGGCTATCATCCAAAGAAATATTTTCTTTTCACTTCTTCAAGTTTCATCTCTCCTACCCCACATAGTGGGGGCTCTAATGGGCTACTTTTTACTTCTTTTTGGACTCCACCTCTAATGAGATGTGTTAAAATCAATTGTGATGTAATTATGTAAGAATATCTCAATGCCAAAATTGATATCCTTATTTGGGATTAAGTAGTTGGACCTTTTATTGTTATAAGAAGAACTTGAGCTTCATGTTCAATTTTGGCCATCAAGACTATTACTATTCTTGAAGCAATGGAAGTCATTAGAATACTTCTTCTAAATGTCAAAGGGGCGATCTTAGAATTAGATGCTACTGCAACTATTCTTATATTGAAAAAGCTTTTGTTTTCTATGACAAGTTTAACTACTTATCATAATGCTTTTGCAGTATTCAAGGTATGTAGTCCTGAAATCATTCCACATAAAGTGCTAAGGAAATTGATCTCTGGACTAGGTGTTATATCGTGCACCTTTGTATGAGTTTGTTCGTCATAGGAAATGCTCTTTCTTAAATTTCTTCAACTTTGACTATTTATTAATTTTATGTTTGAACCCCCTTATGGAGTGTTTGATGTATGCTTTGGCCATTTTTTTATCGAAGAACAAAAAGCCTATTGGAACCCAAAAACTTTGGCAAATATGCTTGTTGCATTAATAGAGTATAGATGGTGAAATGTGATCTACAGCTATGATGATGGTGTAATTGGCAATGGAAGGCGTGTGGATGGTAGTGGTGGAAGGAAGTGTTGGAACTAGTTGATTGGTCAAAAGCATTACCAAATTCTTGTTCTAGATGGCATTGGCATCTTATTAGAAGATGTGTTTGTTTATTCTTTGTGTCTTCATCGTGTTTTGAGGATGTCTGAATGGACTTAGAATTCAAAATTTTATGATTTTGGATCTAGGTGTGGTTGCTACAATGGGAACTAAATCCCTTATTACTTGAGAAGAACGAGTAGTTCTTTGCAATTATCTTCATTACTATAGACAGTGCAAAGTGTTCTAAATGCAACTGGTGATACTTCAGAGCCAAATGGGAATTATCATGATTCGTAGATTGTTCACATGGTTTTAGCTATGGAGAACATTAGTGGTGGAATTGATGGTAGTGTTAAGAATATAGATGTTCCATTAAGGGTAGTTTGATGAGGCTTCTTATGATGAGACTATCTTAGAGGATGATCAGGATGCATACATCCGACTTTATGGTGCATTAGTTACTAAATTTCATAGGGAAATTGGACCATGACAAGAAGGAGAAAATGTGATTTCAAAAAAAGTTAACTGGGATTGTATGAACAGATTGATTTGTGTATCCACCAATAGGTGATGCTTCTTGTCCCAAAGGTAGTGATGAAAGAGATTTACGTTGCTATTCCCAAGAATCATATGGAAATGTTGAAGCATGCATGGAAAGGAATAATCAAAATGGTAAACACAAATCTCCTACCCTATTTATGATTTGCTTCAAGGAGGTGGTTACTAGAGGGAGAATGAGCCATGCTAATTCAACACTAATGGGAGGTCCTTTTATTAGTTACACAAAGAGACCAATCAATTTACATGTTATGATGTCAGTACAAAAGGATATGTTCTTCATCATTAATAAAGGAATATATCTATCAAATGAGGCATTTGAACAATGAATTCATTTTCAATAGATGTGGCCATTTAAGAGAATTTTGGGTACTAAACTTTTCTACTATATGTTTTGATTTACACTTTGATTCAACTACAAATAAATATCATGTTTATCTGGGTGGACCATGGTAGGTTGTTGGCCTTTCATTTGGGTTAGGCATGTGGACCCCTCAATTTAAACTTAGTACTTTAGACATGATGGATGGTTTGATCTAGATTCATTTTCTAGAGCTCCCCCATATGTACTAAGACATAGAATGTTTTACACAATGCCAAAGTTGTAGGGGATCATATTTGTATTGATGAGTGGATGATAGATATGTAGACATCATCTTTTGAAATAGAGTGTTTTGAAATGGACCTTTTAAAACATCATGGAGTAGGAATGTAGATTAATAGACTCTTGTGACAATCTTTTTAGAAGTTTATGCATAAAGGATTACCCACCCACTATTTGTTGCAAGTGTGGTAAGATGGGTCATGCTTTGGAATTATGTACATTTGGTGAATCTATACATACTATCAAATTAATTAAGGAATCATGTCGTTTGAATGTAGATCTAATCATGATGAAAATGGGAAAGTTGTTTTGATGCAATTGATTATAGAGAAGCCTGATGAGAAAGATAAGGACTAGGACCCCAGATGGTACTCCAAAAAAGGAAAAGAGGGCTAATTACAACAACATAATAGTAGAGGACTATAGTAAGTAAAGATAAAAGAAGGTAGGACGCAAGAAAGAAATACAAATATGAGAATATCATAGAAGAAATGGAAAGGGGAATGGTTCACACCAAGCAAGATGGGCATAATGGGCTAAACTAATGGTTGAATGGGTATAAAAGCAAAGAAAATTAGGGAGTGGCAATCCAATTGCAAATAAAAAGTTAAGTTCACCAATTATAATGGTGTGATGGAAGCCATTATCGATTCCACAAATACTTATCGAAAGAATTTGGAGAAACAAGTAAACTATCATGTAATTCAAATTCATGTAATGCTATGGTCAGATTATGGCATCATGGAATAATTTTAGTTAAGTTTATGAAAACAAAAATGAATAAGGGTTGAAAACTTCTAGGTAATTTATAAAATTTAAAAGTAAAATTGTAGACGAGATAGGTGAACAAAGTATGAATCAAAGAATTGAGAAGTGGCCTCACCTCTCCAAGAAATTCAAGGAATGTATATTTAGTTATGCTATTGATGGGAACACTTTGAAATAAAATTTAGGATTGCTTATGGATTTACCTTGTTGTGCATAAAGAGTATTATGGTTGGGGTTGTTAGGGCCAAAGGTGTTGATTGTTCTACTACATTTGTACTAGTTACATGAAGCTGAGATATAGAATCTAGATGTATTTGGCAACTTTTTTGGACTTATATCATTGTTTCATAATAGGGTTAACCTCATGCTTGGCCAGAGCTATGAGGAGCAAGAAAGCTTGATTGTTTTTACAATTTCTATGATTATCAACAACTCTGCAAGTTCTCCTTCATCAATAAAAGGGCTCATTTTAGATAGAAAATAGTGAGTACAATACTTGAGGTTGTACTCTTTGCAGGAATGATTGAGAAAATATATGCCACTATAGAATTTAAGAAAAATTCTAACATGCCTTGGCCTTGGCTAGTTATTAGAAGAATTATTATGTAAGAAAGGAGTTTATATTTATAAATCAACTACAATTGAAACAAATTAGAAATTATGATTTGCTGGCTTTGCGAAAGAGCCCCATTGGGTAGACCTATATGAACTTTACCAAAATGTCTGTAAGAGTAAGTTCTCTTTATCAAGCTAGACTCATGGCTATCTAAGTGAGGCCAAGTAGTACGTTGATGAGAAGAACATCTTTAGGGTTTATAGTCTTAGCTTTGTCTAAAAAAATCAGCATGTAAATGAAATGGCATTCAACAATTTTCCATGCTATGAATAGAACTATGGGATTTGAATGGAGAATGATGGAGGGGGCTTGTTAAAGTCTACAAAATTTTCTATTAGAAAGATGTTTCTTTCTATGTGTGTCTATTTAGGGTGAATAGATCATGTCATTTGTGACTTTACTCACTCAACTTTAGCTAATTTGAATGTTTATTTAGGAATATGTGCATTGAAGATGCTAAACTTTTCTATAGGAGGTTTACAAATAATTTGCTCAAAGGTGTTGGAGGGACGGAGGCGGGGTGGGGCTGATATGTTGAAGCGAGCGTCCGGAGTAAGTACGGGAGACGGCAAGAGATGGGGTGGTGTTGACGTGACGTCCTGGTCACGTGCGTGCCTGGTTTTACTGTATTGTTGTGGAAGTCAATTTGGCAGGCCCGTATTCAAATTTGAATTCCTAGGCAGGGGGTGTGCAGCGTGGACTGCTGGACAAGTTTAAAGTGTGAGTGTTGCTGCGGAGCAAGATATCGGTCGTCTTCTCGCATGGGTTTGGAGCGCCTGCAGCTCTAACGACGAGGAATTAATATGGCGGGATCCAAGGGAAGGAGGAGCCACCGGAAAACGAGGGCGTCCATGAGTATATCGCCGAATAGAGAATTCTGTACAAGCTCTACAGAAGAAATGGGATTGGACACTGGGAAGCCGATTAGTTGTGCCTCTGGAGCCCATGTTGACGTTGAGGGGGTTGGATCCTTGAGGCAGGGGGCGGTGTCATTGCCTGAACGCACTGATTCGTCATGGAGCCCTGTAGTGGTGGTTGGCCTAGGGGTGGAGCGGGCGTCTTCGGCCAAAGGGAAGGAAGCGCTGGTGGAGTCCTCTGGGCACGGCATGCAGGCGGGTGACGCTCTGGCTGTCCTGGGAGGTGAGGAGAGGAAAGCCCAGGACCACGCGGGATGTCCACGGATGGAGGAAATTCAATGCTTAGTTCAGGAAGTTGTCGGGGGGGGGGGGGGGGGTAGCGGGGAGCTCTCCTTTGCAAGCTAAGAACCAGGAGGCCCAACTGAATAGAATGAGCTTCAGGGAGGACTTAATCTTGAAAATCAGTGCTCCCAGTGAACGGGTTATGCCCTTTGTTCGGCCGGCTACAATTGATGTTAAAGAAAGAGTAGTGGGTATGCCTGACCAGGTAGAGAATGCAGATGTGTTAATGTTATCTGAAACGTGTTATAGACGTATTGAGTTCCATAAATTCGACCTGGTTGGCCGCGTTTTTGGCAACTCCCTCCCGTTCTTTGCCATAGCACGGGTCTTGCAGAAGCACTGAGGACACTACACAAATTTCAGGATTCTGGACCTGACCTCTGGCTGTTTTGTTCTACATTTCGACTGCATGCAAGATAGGAACGAGGTGTGGTTGGGAGGGTCGTGGCAGGTCGCCGGCCAAGCCATTGGGCTGGACCTGTGGACGCACGATTTCAGCCTAAACGACATGACTGCAATGCGTGCACTTGTCTGGGTGCGCTTCCCCAGCTTTCCATTCATTTATTGGGACGTGGAAAACATCCTAAGAATAGCTAAAGCGATTGGGGAGCCCTTCCTATTAGACGGCTGGACGGCCGACATACAAAGGTCTGCTTTCGCTAGAGTTTGCATGGATCTCTCAAAACCCTTAAAGCCTGGCACTTGGTTGAATGGAGAGTTTGGCAGAGTATATCAGCCGTTTGAATATGAGGGGCTACCAAGGGTTTGCTTCTGCTACAGGCGTGTGGGGCACCTTGCGGGGAGTTGCAGTATGCAGGAGATACAGAAGGCTGTGCATGCAGACACACTTGGGAAGGATGCGGAGAAGAGGGAGAAGGTAACAACCGGATTTGCTGAACCAATAGCAACCACATATGTAGCATCAACAAGCAAGAAGGAGGCGGTTGCCTTCGATAGTCAGGAGCCTGTTCGTAGACCGACAAGGGACGTGGCGAATTCCTCGTGCCATGTACTTGAAGATGGAGCGGAGGGCTCCAAAATCCAGAGCAAATCGAAGCGCGATGAGTGCGGGGTGAAGGGGAATATAAAGCGGGGGGAACTTGGTCCATGGATGTTGGTTCTTCCTCGACATAGGAGGCAAGAAGCTAACAACAAAGCTCTTAGGCTGCCCCAGAACCCAAGCAGAATTCAAACCAGAACAATTGCCAGGGCAAGAAGCGTTTCCAAGGCCAGAGGAAGGGACTTGTTAAGACGGGCTTGGTTCTCAAAAGATAAGGGGAAGAAGCCAATGCGGGAGATGGATTATGTAATGGAGGAAGGTATACGTAGAGATGATGTTAATTACAACAACATGTAGTAGGAGGGAAGCTCCTGGGCTGTGCTTCGTGGGGTGCAGAAGTTTTGGAACTGGATGTTGGCGGTTGGCAGCTAAATATTTAGGCGAGGCTGTGAATTGGCGTGATGGCATGAAGATAAGTGCACGATTGTGGGTGCAATGGGAATCTAGCTGAATTGGGGATAATTTTGACACAATTTTATAAATGTCGATCAAAGTTGTGTTCTGGAATATTAGGGGGATTCGGGATAGGAAATCAAAATGCTACTTACGTAGACTCGTTCGTGAGAATAGCGTTGCGGTGGTGGCCCTTGTGGAGACGAGGGCTAAATCATTCACGCGGAAGGATGTCGATTGGCTCATTGGGAGGGAATGGAACTTTGCGGTGCAACCCTCTGTCGGGATGTCAGCAGGAATAGTTCTACTGTGGAAATGCTGGGTGGATATCTCGATCACCACTTCCTCTCTCCACGTGGTAGCACTTGAGATCAACATAAGTGGCATGAAGAAGCTGGGTTGCTGCGTGGTGTATGGCCCGAAGGACCATTTCAAGCGGCACGAGGTGTGGGATGCAGTAAGGAGTGTGGCTTCTCGGGAATTTCCTTTCATGGTGGCGGGTGACTTTAACATTATTATGACGCAGGAAGAAAAACGAGGTGGATGGAGATTTACTTTTGGTAGTCAGCAGCAGGAGTTCGCCGACATTATGCAAGAATTGCAGCTGGTGGACGTGGGGTTTTCCGAAAATATCTTCACATGGTGCAATGGGAAGCAAGGTCGAGCGCGGATTTTGGAGAGGCTCAACAGTGTGCTGCTTAATAACGCTGGGCTTCAAGAGTTTCCTGAGTGCTCCGTCACGCATCTCAGCCGCCTTGGCTCAGATCATTGCCCTTTGGTAGTCAAGCTGGGTAGCAGTCAGCCGCAGGGGAACGCAGCAAGGCATCAATTTGAGAACATTTGGCTAGATTTTTTGTAGTCCATAGGGGTGGTGCACCATGCATGGGGCAGGCACATGGGTGGAGATCATATGAAGAAGCTATCAGTTAAATTTCACCGCTCTCTTGTTGCACTGCGGACGTGGAGCAGAACTGAGGTAGGAAATATTGTCGAGAACAATACGGAACTGGAGGGACATATTAATGATTTGCAGACGAAGGAGTTGAATGAAGGGCTGGATGCAGAGGAAAGTTCGCACTTGGGACATATGATTTCGGCATTTCATCGTGGGTGTATACTTGAGGAGAAGTGGTGGTGGCAGCGGGCGAAGCTCCATTGGGCGCAGCTGGGAGACCGTAATTCTAGGTTCTTTCATGCGGTCGCTTCGTCCCGCCTGCGTAAGAATCGAATTGAGCAGCTCAAGGATGAGGAGGGCAGAGTGGTGGACACGCCTGAGAGTGTTAACGCCGTCCTACTAGCTTTCTTTGAGGCTAAGTGGCGCAGTGCGGAGCATGTGCTTCCACCGCTGAACGTCCCACCGCATGCTGTCGTGAGCGGTGACATGGCCGAATAGCTGAGCCGTAGGGTCACTGAATCGGAGGTCGTCGCAGCAATCCGTGGTATGAGAAGAAACAAAGCTCCTGGAAATGACGGAATTTCCGCCGAGTTTATCCATGGCTTCTGGAAGATCACCCATAGAGATATCATCCGTGCGGTGCTTGCATTTTTCGATGAAAAGCAGATGCCGAAGGAGTGGAAGGACACCTTAGTGGTTCTAGTTCCTAAGTGGAAGGGGGCATGCATGCCGACGCATTTCCGCCCAATTAGCCTTTGTAACTCTATTTACAAGGTGGTGGCACGTATCCTTGTGAATAGACTGAAACCCTGGTTGCATCTCCTTATCTCGCGCGAGTATGGTGCCTTCATCCCTGGTCGCTGCATATCTGATAATGTGTTCATTGCACAGGAAATGGCATCTCGCATGCACTCCTGCTCTTCCTACTCTGGGCTCATGGCAGTCAAGCTGGACATGGCGCAAGCATATGATTCTGTGAGGTGGGATTTTCTGTTCGGGATGATGCAGTGTATGGGATTCCCTCCGCGATGGTGTAAATAGATTGAAGCTTGTATTTTATCTCCAAGGTTCGGGGTTCTTGTCAACGGTGTCCGTCTTCCATGGGTGGAGGCACAGAGGGAGGCTCCGGTAGGGCTGCCCGCTGTCACCTTACTTATACGTCATTGCGACGGAGTTTCTTTCCATTTTGGTGCACGAGTATGAGTCCAAACAGCTGCTGGGTTTCAGGCCGGGGCAACACATGTCGCTGGTGTCCCACCTGCTTTATGCTGATGATGTTCTCTTATACGCAGAAGCTACGGTTAGGGCCGTGAGTACGGTGAGCAAAATTATTAAGAAATTCAGCAAGGTTGCAGGCTTATAAGTAAATCTCTCCAAGTCGAAGATATTTTTCAGCAGGAGGTGCAGTAAAAAGACGACTAAGCTGCTGGCGGAAAAGCTTAGCATGGCTAGTGGGTCAACTCTTACGTACCTGGGGGTGCCGATTGCGGCCAGACGGCTTAAGAGAATTGACTTTGACTTCCTTATTCAGAAGCTGGAGGCTTGCACGAGTATGAGTCCAAACAGCTGCTGGGTTTCAGGCCGGGGGCAACACACGCTACTGGTGTCCCACCTGCTTTATGATGATGATGTTCTCTTATATGCAAAAGCTACGGTTAGGGCCGTGAGTGCGGTGAGCAAAATTATTAAGAAATTCAGCAGGGTTGCAGGCTTACAAGTAAATCTCTCCAAGTCGAAGGTATTTTTCAGTAGGAGGTGCAGTAAAAAGACGACTAAGCTGCTGGCAGAAAAGCTTAGCATGGCTAGTGGGTCAACTCTTACGTACCTGGGGAGGCCGGTTGCGGCCAGACGGCTTAAGAGAATTGACTTTGACTTCCTTATTCAGAAGCTGGAGGCTTGCATTGCGTATTGGCGGATTCGACCGTTATCACTCGTTGGCAGATTGATGCTGGCTTCCTCGGTCCTTAATGCTATCCCGAGTTATATACTTAGCCACTGCGCCGTGCCCATGGGTGTTGTGGACGAGATCGAAAGGAGAATTCAGAGTTTCTTGTGGTGTGGGGTGAGTAACAAGTAGTCAGTGCACTATGCGCCCTGGCACAAAATTACTCTACTTAAGGACACTGGCGGCCTTGGGGTTCGGGACCTCCGCACTTGGCAGCGTGTCCTATTTATGAAGCAGTGCAGGCGCTTATTGAGCCGTGAAGATAGCCCCTGGGTGGAAATCATGAGGCGGAAATATAGCGTGACGCTTTCTGATCTGAGGATCCCTTGGAATGCTTCTCATGTCTGCAAGCTTGTTCTTGAGGCAATGCCGACTGCGGTAGGGAATTTTGTGTGGAGAATTGGTGACGGGAAGTTGGTGAGATTTGAGGAAGATAATTGGTTGGGCTTCCTTCCAATCTGCAGGTGGCCTATGTTCATTAACATGGTGGCGGCGTGGCCGGATTGCGTGGCTGGTTGCCTCACCAAGGATGGGGACTGGGATGTTGCCAGGATACGCGAGTAGGCGGGTGCACTTTTGTTTGGCAGGATTCTGCATTTGCCCAGGGCCCGTTTGACAGAGAAGGATATTTTGGTTTAGGTGCAGACCGAGGCTGAGGGGGTTGACAATGGTAGGATTTACCAGGATCTAAAGTGCAGCGCCGGCGACGTCCTCAGGTCGGAAAACAGGGTGGTCTTGGACCGCATGAGGAGCTTGTGGAAGATGAGGACATTGCCACGAGTACGAATGTTCCTGTGGCGTGTGATCGGTGACCACCTCCCTACGATGGCCTGGCTTGCTCGGAGAGGAATGGCTTTAGATAGTTGGTGCACTTGGGGCTGCGTGCGGAGGAGTCCACGCAGCATCTGTTTTGGGAATGTCTGGAAGCCCAGGTTTTTTGGAAGGGCATGCATGTATGCGAGGCGACTGCTGTGCTACTGGGGTCTTGGACTACGGGGTTGAGCTTCCTTGACCGGGTTTTGGAGCTCATTGCTGCACCGGCGGCGAGACACGGGGTTGGTGCTGGCCATGCCGCTATATTGGCGACCACTATGTATTACATTTGGGAGAGACGGAACATGAAGCGGCATAATGTTCCCGTTGGTAATCCCTAGTGCTATGATGCACAACATGAGGACGGAGATTACTGTAGCAGCGAAGCCATGTAGCCATCATCCATCCATGTCCAGCGAAAGCCTATGCAGTTCTTCGGAAGTGCAGGTAACTCTTACTTGGGTTCCCCCCCCACTGGATGGATCAGAGTTAACTGTGACACTGCTTTTGGTCACAACTCCGCCAGCCTTGGAATTGTGGTGAGGGATTTCTTGGGAAAGCCTATATGGGTGCTGGGCAAGAGGGTTCTTTCGTAGGCCGGCGTGGCCATGGAGGTTCAGGCGATGCTGGAAGCCTTCAAGCTTTTGAAGGATTCCTTGATCCAGTACCGTGTAGTGGAGATACAGACTGATTCGATGCTGGCGTTGTCGGAGGTCAGGAAGATCATTTCGAACCCGCCTGAGGTTGGCCCTCTAGCTGAGGTCATCGCATATGCTACATGTGTGGATGGCCTTCGTATTACCCACATCTATAGGGAGGGAAATGCGGCTGTTGATTGGGTGGCACGTGGTGTTTATTGTCATGAGTTTGCTTGGATTGGGGGGATGCCCCTACCTAAGCCACTCGTTAAACTAATGTTGATCGATTTTCTCTTTGATCCTCCGTGAGGGATTCACGTTGTATCTTTTGTTAGGCTTATGCCACTTTTGAATAAAAAAAATGACATTTATTTCATCTTAACTAGACCTTTTTGAATTATTATGAATTAGCCATGTAAATAATCAAAACAAATAATAAACTATTATCTTAATATTAAGAAAAGACATATTAAAGGTGAAAAGATAAAAATTTAAGCAATAAATATAATCAAATAAAAAAGAAGTTAAGATCACATGTATAGAGGTTCAAAGTCATATTGTAGACAAATTCAAAGCAAGATATTTTGAGAAAAAAGTCAAATTGTTCAGGAAAGTTAAATTCTAAGATACCCAGGATATCATGTTAAATTTGCAATCATTAAAATACTTATGCATCAAAAGGTCACACATATTATGCAAAAAAATTTTGAAAATAAATTATTTTGAAATATAAGAAATAATAATTAAGTTGGTAATACTAGTTAAGTCATTTCAAATGATATTTCTTTTTCTTGTTTAGACATCATTTGGAATTTCTGTGAATCACCAAAATAAATAAGTATGAAAAATAATTAAACATAATTTTTTAAATTAAGTAAATATATATTCAACATAAAAATGACATAAATTGTTGTAATATAATATAACAACATTAAGACTACATAATGGCATAAGAGAGGGTAGTTAGAGTTACATCAAAATATAACCAAATTAAGGCCAAACATTTGAAAAAAGTGATAAAAAGTAGAAGAATGTTTCTCTCAAAGAAGTTAAGGAGACAATAATAACATTCTTAATGTTTGATTCATCTTTCATAGAGTTATCAAAGTAAATAAACATAAAAAATCACATATTATTATTTTATTTTTTGATAAATATATATTGAAGTTAAAATTAGATAAATTGAATGATATAGTTGTACTCCATGATGCAAAGGAGATGAAAGACAACATCTTTGATTGTTACATTAGGAACAAATTGAAGTATCGAGTAAGGTATGGCAAAACTATCCAATATAAAATACTTAAAAATATAAAATTAGATATTGAATTGGAGAGAACTTGTCAAGAAGTGTTCTAACAAAGTTTGTTGGATCTTGACTGGACCATGATTCAAATTACTATAAATTATGAAAGTAGATTCTTTGTAACATTCTCAATAGTCACACTATGTATGAATGAAAATTTTTTATAAAAAAGTGCAAAATCACTAAAACATAAAATACTAAAAAAATATAAAAAAATTGACATTTAATGGGTAGAGCTAATTTAGATTAGTACGACGACATTTATTTCATCTCAATTTGACCTTACTAAGAATTACTCTTAGTTACAAGAGTAAATAATAAGAAATTATTATTTTTATATCAAGTAATATATATATATACATGTATGTATATATATATATATACATACATACATATATATATATATATATATATATATATATATATATATATATATATATATATATATATATATATATATATATATATATATGTATGTATATATATATATATATATATTAAAGCTAAAATAAACTATGTTGCATAGCAATTTACTTTCAAAGTTACTTAGGAGATCACATACAACATATTTGATCATCAAGTTATGATTGATTTTAAATGGCACACAATGCATGCAAGATCCATTGAAAATAAAATATTAAAAAAAGAAAAAATAAATATTTAATTGGATCAAACTCATCAAGATGAGCCCAACAATTATTACTTTCCCTTGACCAAACCTCATAGTGGTGGACTATAAATTATCCGAATAAATAAAAAAATAATAAAAAATTATTTTTGTATCAAGTAAAGATTAATTAATGCTTCAATGGGATTAATTGAAGCAATGTAATTTAATAAAATCAAAGTAGTGAATGTACAAGTTAGAGCATTCATAGATTTTCATAATAAAATTTCTAAATCAAAGAAAAAAATTTAAAAAATAAGACAAATTTGATAGGAAAGTTGTATTTTAATAATCGTAAATAAAGGTAAATTATTATTTTAGTATTTAGAAAATTATTTTTTAAACTAAAATAAGATAAATTCAAGTAATCTAATATAATAAAGTGAAAATGATGTAAAGTTCAAACAACATGAATTTAAGAGTTACATAATAATATAAAAAATTAAAGCAAAAGATTTGAATAAATGAGATAAATTGAATGAGACTTGCATTCTAAAATATTAATGAGTTCGATTGAGTCAACCTTGATATTCAAATCTATTACAAATAAAAGTGTGTCATAAAGAATTCCAAAACCTAATGAATAAAATAGTTAAAATTATAAAGATGAATATCTAAATAGATAAAGATCATCAAAATGATCCAACAAGATTTTCTTTCATCTTGATCAAACGTCATTTGGGATTTTGGAGAGTTAGCCCATAAAATGAATAAAAATAATAAAAAAATTTATTATTTTAATATTAAATAAATATCTATTAAAGATAAAATGAGATAAATTTAGGATTGTATTTAGCCAAATCAATGCAATCAAAAAGAGAAAAAGTTTTTAATAAATAAGAAATTATATAGGAAAGTTAATTCCAAGATGCTAAGAAAATCAAACAAAACTTGGACAGTCATTGAATCAAGTTGTAATGGAAATGCCTTGTAAAACATACTAAAACTAACAAAAATAAAAAGTTTAAGAAAATATAGAAATGAATATTCAATTAAACATAATACGAAAGGTATAAATAAAACAATATAAATGCAATATTAAGTAATGAAATATTAATGTTAAAAATGATAAATTGAAGCAATGGAAAGGTTACATTAGAGGAGATTTTGACTTATATAGTAATATAAGCATATCAAAACAAATTAATTTACAAAATGAGATATTTTTATAATAAAGTTATATTCTTGGATATTGAGGAGATTGAGTGTGACATCCTCAATTTATTAAATCTGGCACAAATATAATCTCGTAAGGTATGTTAAAACATAAAAGCAAAATATTTAAAAAATATAAAAATGAATATTAAATTTAGTAAAGATCTTTAAGATGAGTCAAATTATATTTGTTTCAACTAAATCAAACAACATTAAATAAGTATAAATTATAATAAATTATTATCTTAATATTAATTAAATGCATGTTAAAGTTGAATTAAAAAAGATATAGGAAATGTACTATCACTAAATAAAAATTTATAGTGGTCAGAGGACTTAAGGTTTAAATTTATACAATAACATAACAAAATCAAATGGAAAATTTTAAATTAAAAAGACAAATTACTTAGGAAAGAGGAATTCTAACGTACTTTAGAGATCAAGTATAACACCCTCAGTCATGAAATTAGGAATTAATAAAAACAATATAGCAAAACATTATAAAACTATTAAAATTTAAATTTTTTTAGAATGTAAGATAAATATTTAATTAGATATAACACATTGAGATAAGTTAATCCATGTTTGTTTTGTCTTGAGTAGACCTCATTTTAAATTTTTGTAAATTATAAAATTAAGTAAACATAAGCAAAAAAAATTTTAATTCAACATTATGTGGATATTTATTAAAGTCAAAATGAGAAAAATTGAAAGCAATGTAAAATAATGAAATCAAAGTGAAGTAAATATCACACAACATGACATTAAGAGTCATATAGTTGTATGATGAAATGGAAGAAAAAATTTAAAATAAATGAGATAAATTCTAATGAAAAGATCTATTCCAAGATACTAAGTTCATTGAGCATGATTTTTTTGATCATCAAATCTTCTTTGAATTTAAATGTCTACTAAAACATGCTAAAATCAAAGAAAATAAAATATTTAAGAATGGAAAAAAGTATATTTTATTTGATAGTGATCATCAAGACTTGTATAACGACATTTATTTCACATTGATTAGACCTCATTTGGAATTATAGTGAACTACCAACACAAATAAAAACAAATAATAAAAATAATAACTTTTTTCAATATTATGTCAGTATATATTAAAATGAAAAAGAGATAAATTGAAGTTGTGTAATGCAAGTATGTTAAAGAGAAAATTTTGAACATAATGAGATAATTATTTTGGAAAGTTTTATCCCAAGATTCTAAGGATATTGAGTGTAATGTACTTGATCATCATATTTGTTATGACTCAAAAACTCACATAAAACACTAAAAAATATTATAAAATAGGATATTTAAAAATATTTAAATATATATTTAATTGGATAGATCCCATCAAGGAGAGTCAATTAACATTTGTGTTTACTTGATTAGGCTTTGTTAAGATTTACTATGGATTACAAAAATAAATAAGCATTAGTAAAAAACAATGATTTGAATACTAAGAAATGATATGTTAAAAAAGAAAGAATAATAAATAATGCAATACAACAAAACCAATTACATCTAAAGGTCACATAAGAGGTGGGCTAGAGTGACATTGTAATGTTACCAATTCAATGAAAAAAGTTAAAGAAAAGGGAAAAATAGTTTAGGAAAAAAGTTTAAATTTAATATGACTCATAATTTTTGCAAAATGTGGTAAGAATAAAAAGAAAGATAATTTTTTCAAAATTCTTCAAAACTAAAATATTTAGTAATATAACAAATAAAATTTAATATGATAGTACACCTTGATATGTCTTATGATATTTGTTTTGTCTCAATCAAAAATTTTTTAGAAATTACTACAAATTATAAAATTCAATTCTAATGTATAATAACAAATTATTATTTTGGCACTAAATAAAAAAATTAAAGACAAAATGAGATAAGTTGAGGTAATGTAATAAAACTAAGTCAATGTAATATAATGACACATGAGATGGTATTTCGTGTTACATTATAACATAATGAAATTGAACTAAAACATTTTAAAAAATGAGATACATTATAAGGGAAATATGTTCTCCAAGAGCCAATGAGATTGAGAGTGACATCATTGAACATAAAATTACATGCTAATCAAGCTATCTCATAAATCATGAAAAATCTTAAAAAAATAAGATACTTAAAATATAAAAATGAATATTTAGTAAGATAAGGGTTGTCAAGATGAATCCAACGACATTTGTTACATCTTGATTAAGAGTCGTTTGTATTATTCAGAGTTAGAGAAATAAATAAACTTATGTAATCAATAATTATTATTTTTATTTTTTTAAAAAATACATATTTAAGCTAAAATTAGATAAATTACATAAGAAAGTTGCAATCCAATATATTAAGAAGATCAAAGGCGACATCTTCAAATATCAAATTAGGAATGAATCAAAATATCTCATGAGTAGTGAAACTATGGAATAAAAATTATCTGAAAAATATAAAAATAAATATTTAATTTGACCGAATGCATCAAAAGATGTACAACAAAGTTTGTTTTCTCTTGATCAAACCATGTTTAGAACTACCATGGATTAAATAATTAAATAAATATAAATAATAAAAAGTTTAAATTAAATATAAAATTTATATATATATTAAAGTTAAAATGAGAAAAACGAAGCAATGTAAAGACCAATTCATTGTGATTTAAATGTCACACGAGAATGTGAATTAGAGTTATCAAGTAAAATAACAAAATGAAAAAAAAAACATTTAATTTAATGGGGTAAAAATTATGGGAACATTGTTTTGCAAGTTACAAAAATAATCAAGGAAACATCCTCTAGCATAAATCTCCATGAAAATTAAATAGTCTTGTAAAGTATGCAAAAATCATAAATAATGAAGTGATAAAAAGGAAAGAACAAATATTTTATAGATAGAGCTCATCGAGATATGTCCAACCAAATCTATTTAGTCTCAATTTGATTTTATTTAAAATAATTATGAATAAAGATAAATAAAAAAAATTATTAACTTATTATATATATATATATCCTAAATTGGGTTTGAGTGCAACATGCTAATTCTTCAACTTATGTTTGAATCAAAATGCCTAATGCATGCTAATTCCATTGAATATAGAATATTTGATATTATAAAAGTCATTATTTAATAGGATAGATCATAATGAGAAAAGCTAAACTACTATTTTAGTTTACGTTATTTAAATATTAAGTTAATATATATTAATGCAAATATGTAATTTTTTGAAGTAATATAATATGAATGAATCAAAGCAATGTAATGGTCACACAAGATGTTATTTATAGTTCATAATGACATAAGTGAATGAAATTAAAAATTTTGAAGAAATGAATTGAACCATATAAGAAAGTTGAATTCGAGATACTAAGGAGATTAAGTATGATAACATGATTATCAAATCAAGTATGATTTTAACTATCATGCATAACATGCCAAAATCCAATAAATAAATCTTTAAAAAGTATAAAAATGAATATGTAATTGGATATGACTCATCAAAATTAGTCTAATGATATTTTTTTGGTCTCAATCAAACCATTTTTAGAGTTAGAATAAATTACAAAAGTAAATAAGTATAAATTATACAATTTTATTATTTTAATATTAACAAAAAATATATTAAGATTGAGACAAGATAAATTAAATTAATATAATATAATAAAATGCAATTATGTAATGGTCATATGATACAAGATTTATAGTTACCCAATAATTTAACTAAATAAAAGAAATTGAAAGAATAAGATAAATTACATGAAAATTTTGCTTTCTAATGTATTAAAGAGATCGAGAGGGACACATTTAATGGTCAAGCACAATCTTTAAATTTAGTACAAAATAAAATATCTCATAAATCATATAAAAATTAAAGAAAATTAAATATTTTAAAATGTTAAATTCAATAATTAGATAAAAGAGCTAATGGTAACAAGTCTAATGATGTTTTATCATTTTAATAGTACAAGTTTCGAAATTTCAATGAATTTCAAAATTAAATAAGTATAAACAAAAAAAAATTATAATTTCAATATTAAGTAAATAAATATTAAAGTTAAAAAAAACTAAATTGACTTATATAATATAACAAAAAAAATGTAAAATTCTCAAAAAAAGAGATTTGGAGTTACATAGTAATATAGTAAATCACAACAACACATTTGAAGAAATGAGATAAGTTGCATAAAAAAGTTAAATACAAGATAGTAAGGTGATCGAATATGATATCCTCAATTGTCTAATTAAGTAAAACACAGAATATCTTGTAAGGAAAAATATTTGAAAAATATGATAATGAACATTTAATTTGATAGAGCTCTTCGAGACTATTCCAATAATATTTTGACAATCTCGATCAAATCTCTTTTGCAATTAGTAAACATTAATAATGTAAATAAGCAAAAAAATATTTATTTCTATATTAAGTAATATATTGCTATTTGTTTTATCTTATTTGATCCTCATTTGAAATAACTATGAATTACAAAAGTAAGTAAACATAAATAATAATAAAACATGATTTTATTACTCAATAAATATATATTAAAATTACAATGACTTAAGTTCAAGTCATGTGAAATAAGAAAATCAAAGTGATGCAATGGTCACATGGAATAAGATTTCCAGAAATTTAATAATAAAACCAAATCAAAGGAAAAAACTTGAATATAAGAGGTACATTATATAAAAAACTTTTATTTCATATTAAGAAGGAGATTAAGTCTAAAGCCTATGACTATTAATTAAGTAGAAATAAAAATGTCTTAAAAGGAATAAAAAATAAACAAAATAAAATATTTAGAAAAGAAAAATATTTAATGTAATACAACTCAGCAAGATGTGAGGAAAGACATTTATTTTGTCTCTATCAAACTTCATTCAGAATTTCTATAAATTATGATAGTAAATAAACTCAAATAATAATAAAAGAATATTTTAATATTTAATTGATATATCATAATAATAAAATAGGATAAATCAAAACAATATTACAAAATGTAATTGAAGTAAAGGAAATGTGACATTAACGAGGATTAGAGTAACATAGTAATAAAACCAATTAAAAATAACACATTTTGAATAAATAAGATAAATTGTTGAGAAACATAGCACCTCAAGGCTCTAAAAAGATCAATTGTAGACCAGTTTATCATCAAATTTGGTACGAATGAAAATGTCTCCTAAACGGTGGCAAAATTACATTTATTTATTCTCGATTAGACCTCATTTGAATTACTATGAATTATCCAAGAAAACAAAGATAAATAATTTTAAACTATTATTTAATATAAATTAAATGTATATTAAAGTTGAAATAAGATAAATTATATAGGAATATTACATTCTAAGAAACAAAGGAGATCGAGTTCAATATCTTGAGTCATCAAATTCAAAATAATTTTAAATGTCTCCAAAAGTATACCAAAACACTTGAATACAAAGTATTTAAAAACATAAGAATATATAGTTAAGAAGATAGAGCATATCATATTTAAGTCTAATGAGATTTGTTTCATCCCTATCAGACGTCACTAAGAATTATTATTAATTACCAAAATAAATAAGTATAAATAATAAAGAATTATTTTTTCAATCTTATGTTAATTTTGAGCAAGATGACATTCGATGTTACATAGTAATAAAAGAAGATAAAAAAAACAATTTGAACTAATCAGATAAATTTATGAGAAAATTGCATTCTATGATATTGAAGAGATCTAGTGTAATATCAAAATCATTAAATCAAGTATAAAAAATATAATATTAAATATAAAAAATCTTATAAAATTAAATATTTTAAACACATTATGATAAAGCTTGTCGAGACAAGTTCAATGAAATTTCCTTTGTATCCATCACACCTTGTTTATAATTATTGTCATTTATAAAATTAAATAAAAAATAAATGATAACAAATTGTTATTCTTATATTAAGTAAACATAAAATATAATAGACTGGAACTAATAAAATATAAACAAATTAAAGTGATGAAAGGTCAAACTAGAGGAGATTTAGAGTTCATAGTAATATAACAAAATGGAAGCATACAATTTCATGATATTAGATAAATTAAATAGGAAAAGTATAATATGAGTAACTAGGAAAGTGGATTGTAACATCATCGATTATCAAGTTAGGTACAAGAAAATGCCTTATAAAGAATGTTGAAACATTAGAAAGCAAAATATTTTTAATAATACTAAAAAAGAATATTTATTTAGATTGAGGTCACCAAAATGACTCCAAACATTTCTTTAGTCTAAATAGGACCCTGTTTGGGATTATTGGGAATCATAAAAGCAAATAAGCACAAATAAAAATGCATTCTCTTTTTAAAATTAAATAGAAATATAATAAAGTTAAAAATATTCTAAATTAATGTAATTTTCACTAGATGCAAGTAATGTAAAGGTAACATGAGAGAAAATTCATTGTTGCATTGTAATATAACCAAGGGAAAGCAAAACATTTTAAAAAATAATAGATAAGTTCTATCTGAAAGCGTTATTAAAAGATATATAAGAGATTTAGTGTAATATTCTCTTTCATCAAATCAAGCACAAATCAAAATATCTTGTTAAACATTATAAAGACTTAAAATAATATAATATTTAAAAATATAAAAAGGAATAGCAAATTGGATAGACCTCATCTGGTTGAGTGCAACAACATTTGTTTCCTCTAAGAAAGACCTGTTTTGGCATTATTATAAGTCATTAAAAATAACTAAAAAATAATAATAAATTATTATTTTAATATTAAGTATACACATATTAAAAAATTGAAATGGGATAAATTGAAGGAAAATAATTTATCAAATTGAAAACTATTAAAAGCTACAATAAAGGAAAACTAGAGTTTCATAAAAATATAACAAATCAAATCAAAACTTTTATAGAAATAAAATTGATTATTTATGAATGTTACATTCAAATGCAATTAGGAGATCTAGTTTAACTTCCTCAATCTTAATTATGAATCAAAATGTTGAATGAAACTTGCAAAAACCAATAAAAAATAACTAAAAATCTAAAAATGATTATTTTGTTTGAATAGATTTTGTGATGTCTCCAATGATGTTTATTTCATCTCATTTAGACCTCATTGCAATACTATGAACTAAAAATGTTATCGGTAATAAATAACACAAAAATTATTATTTTAATATTAACTAAATAGATGTTATAATTGAGATAAGATAAATTAAAGGAGTATAATGTAACAAAATCAAAGTTATGTCATGGTCATATAACAAGATATTTAAAGTTACATAATAATATAACTAAATCAATGAAAAAAATTGAAAAAATAAGACAATTATATGAGATAATTGCATTCAGAGATATTAAGGTGAGCGAGTATAACATCCTCAATTATCAAATAAATTGTAAAAAAGAATATTAAATTAGATAGAGTTCATCAAAATGAGTCCAACGAATAAAGATCATCTATAATTACTATGAATTGCTAAATTATATAAACACAAATAAAACTATTTTTCATTTTGTAAGGAAAAAAGATATATATTTAAGGTGGTATGGAATAAATAAAAGAAATATAATTGTAAGACGGACAAATTGATTTAAAGATCACACTAGAAAAGATCAAGAGATACGTAATCATACTGCAAAAATGAAGGGAAAAATCCTAAAATAAGGAGATAAATTATATGAGAAAGTTCCATTGCATGATAAATTGGAATTAAGTGTAGCATCCTTGATAGTCAAATCAAGAACATATTCAAATGTATTTTTACATGCATGAAATCCATTGAAAACATAATATCTAAAATATTAAAAATGAGTAGTTAATTAGATGGGGTTTGTTAAGAAGTGTCTAGTGACATTTGAATCATCTTGATCAATCCTTGATTAGTACTACTGTAAATTATGAAAGTAATTAATAATATGTAATAATAAATTATTATTATTTTAATATTAACTAAATATATATATATTAAAGTTCAATTAAGATAAAATGAAGGAACATTATATAACTAAATAAATTGTTAAAAATGTTATAAGAAAGCAGAATAAGAGTTTCATAGTAATATAACCAAGTCAAAGGGAAAAAAGTGAACAAATAAGATAAAGTTTATTGGAAAGCTCTTTAAATTAGGTAAGAATTAAAAATTCTCATGAAACATGCCAAAGCTCTTTAAAATAAAATATTTTCAAATGTGATAGTGAATATTAATTGGTTAGACCTTATCCAAATTATTCTAACTATGTTTTTTTCTTTGCCAATTCTACTCATCTTTTAGAATCACTATGAATTTCCTAATTAGTTAAACATAAATAATGATAAATTATTATTTTTATATTAAGAAAATATATATTAAAGATGAAATGATATAAATTGAAACAAAGTAATATAAGAAAATCAAATTAATGTAAAGGATTAACGAGAGGTGAACTACAATTTCATAGTGAAAACCAAACTAAAGAAATGCATTTTTTAAGTGAGATAAACTATATGTGAAAGTTGCTTTCTAAAATATGAAAAAGATTGAGTGAACGATCATGGGCAATCAATTTTTATATGATTCAAAATATCTTTTAAACCAAACCAAAATCATGGAAATTAAAATATTTGAGAAATTTAAAATGAATATTTATTTGGATAGAACACATCAAGATGAGCACTAACTCTTATTTATTCATCATTAGACTTCAATTAGAATTATTGTGCATTATTTAAAAATGTATTGATAGTTAAATGTGATAAATTAAAGCAATGTAATCTAACCATATTAGAGCATTGAAATTGTCACATGAGAGAAGAATTCGAGTTTCGTAGTAATATAATCAAATCAAGCCAAATTATTAGAAGAAATTTGAAAAATTACACAAAAGAGCTATATTCAAGTATGGATAATCTAGAATTTTTAATAAAAAAATATAAATATATATTTTGAATGAGCTGGTTGATATGAGAATACAAAAGTTTGTTTCATGTTTAGTTGACCTTAATTGAAAATAAGATGAATTTCTAAGAAAAATAAGCATGAAAAATAATATTTTTTTTAAATATTAATCCAATATTTTTTGGCATTTAAATGAGATAAATTTGAGGAGTATAATGCTTGGAATAAAAGCTATGTAACTATCTCACTAGAGGAGAATTGGAGTTACATGTTAATATAACCAAGTCGAACAAAATTATTTGAATAAATGAGATAATATCTATGTGGAAGTTGCAATCATAGACACTAAGTAGATCAACTTTAAACTTTTTATTATTAAATCAAGTACAAATAAAAATTAATCTAAAAGATACCAAAACATAAGAAAATAAAAACACTTATAAAATATTAAAAAATCAATATTTATTAAAAATGTTTTTTGAGATGAGTCCAACAAAAATTATTTCATCTCCATCATATCTTTTTTTTAGATTAGTATGGTTTACAAATATAATTAAACATGTTTAATGATACATTATTATTTCTAATATTTAGTAAATAAACTGATATTTGAATGAGACAAATTGAAGAAATTAAATTTAACTAAATAAATTAAATGTAAACCTCACATAGGAGGAGATTTAGAGTTAAATGGTATCGTAATAAATTAAATGTGAAAAATTTCAATAAATAAGACATCATAATAGATGATTGGATCCTTTGATGCTATGGAGATCGATTACAAAATTCTCAACTATCAAATGATTTATGATTCAAAATATCTCATAAACCTGCCATAACAAAAGAAAATAATTTATTTAAAAAACAAAAAATTAATATTTAAATTGATAGAGTTGTGGTGATTTGTCTAATGACATTCGTTTTGTTCAATATGACCTCGATTGTTTTATCAAAGTAAATGAACACATCCAATATTAAATTATTATTTTAATATAATACATATATAAGTTGAGTTGAAATGAGATAAATTGATGTAATAGATTAAAATCAATGCAATGTAAAGGTCATATGAGAGAAAATTTAGAGTTACACAATAATATAACCAAAGCTTTAAGAAATGAGACATAGTGTATGACAAAGTTGCATTATGAGATATTAAGAAGACCATGTGCAATTCTATAACCACTAAAATAGAAATAAAGTGAAATGTCTTATAGGGCTTGAAAAAGCTAAAGAAGAAAAAAATTATATAAATAAACATAATACATAATTAGATGGTGCTCATAAAATCAAGCCAACAAAGTTTACTTCGTCATGATTGGACCTCATTTGCAAATACTACAAATTACATAAGTAAATAACCATAAATAATAATGATAAAATGAGATAAACTATAGCAATCAAATATAACCATATTTAAATAACAAATTTGAATTGATGAGATAAATTGTACCAAAAAAATTACTCCAAGATATTAAGAAGATTGAGTGTAACAATCTCAATCATAAAATTAGGTATGAATCAAATCATTTTGTAATGCACCAAAACTCTAAAAAATAATTAATAAGTTGTAAAAATGAGTATTTAACTTGATAGAGTTAATGTAGTAGAGTTCAAGGACATTTTTTTTGTCATTTAGATATTCTTTGAAATTAATGTGAATTATGGAATTAATTATACATAAAAATAATAAATAATTATTTTAATATAGCACAAATTTGTATTAAAATAAAAAATAAGATATATTAATTTAATGTAATGTATGCAAATCATTATGATGTAAATGTCATACAAAAGTAGATTAGATATTTATAGTAATATGACCAAATCAAAGTGAAATATTTAAAAATAATTGATAAATTATTTTAAAAAGTTACATTCCAAATTACTAAGGAGATCAAGCATAACAACCTCAATCATCAAGCCAGATATGATCTTAGATGTAATTTGAGGTCTACTGAAAAGATGGAGAAGATATTTAAAAATATATAAAAAGATAAATATTTTATTAGACAAAGCTTCAAGAGATGAGATTAACAACCTTTGTTTGGCTTCAATTGGACGTCGTTTGGATTTACTATTAATTACAAAGTAATGAAAAGGTCACACGAGAAAAGAATTAAGAGTTTGATAATAATATAACTAATTCAAAGTTAATGATTTTAATAAATGAGATAAAATTTATGGAAAATTTGTATTCTAAGATAATTAGAATATCAAGTATAATGTCCTAAATATTGTAATAAGGAACAAGTAAAAGTGTTTCATTAAACAAGCCCAAAATAAAACAAATATTAAAAAATTTAAAAATAAATTTTGAATTGCTTATAGCTCTTTGAACTACTATGCAATATTGCAATTCAAAGTGAAAATTTCAACAAATGAGATAAATTATATAGGAAACTTGCTTTTTAAGTACTAAAATGTTTAAGTGTATCATCTTGGATAGTTAAACTTGGTGTGATTTAAATGTTTTGTAAAGCATTACTAAATTCTAAAAAAATATTAAGAAAAGATATTTAACTAAATAGAGCTCATTAAAATGTGCCCAACGAAGTTAGTTTTATCTTTGTTGGACTTCATCAAGAATACAACAAATTATGAAAAACCATAAGCATAAATAATAATATTATTTTAACATTAAGTAGACGTGCATTAAAGCTAAAAAAAGATAAAGTGGAGCAATGTATATATCCAAACAAAGGGATATAAAGGCTGTATTGTTAGAGAATTAGTGTTTTATTATAAAATAATGAAATCAAAAGAAAATGTTTTGAAAAAAATAAGATTAATATTATAGGAAAGTTGAATTCTATGATGCTAAGAATATCAAGTATAACATCTTTGGTTGTCTATTGAGGTAGGAATTGAAAATTATCTTGAAACCTACCAAATATTATAAAATTAAAATAAAAAAATAAGAAAAATAAATTTTAATTTTATAGAGCTCATTAAGACGTGCTTAGTAACATTTATTTCATCTCTAGTAGAATTAGTTTGGAATTACTATGAATAGCAATCTAAATAAAATTAAAGAGTGATGAATTATCATTTTAATATTATGTAAATATATCATAATTTTGAAATGAGATGAACTGAAGCAATTAATGAAAATTTTATTTGTGATTATTTGAGCTCATTTTGAATTACAATAAATTACCGAAATAAACAAACATGAATAGTACTAGATTATTATTTCAATAGTAAATAAAAGTGCTTTGAAGTCAAAACAAGATAAATTGAACTAGTGAACTATAACTAAACCATAGCAAAAAAATTAATTAAATGAGATAAAATTTATGTAAGGTTGCATTCTTTTATTCTTAAGAAATTTAGTGTGACAGTCAAAATATCTCATACAAATTACAAAAATCTAAGAAAAAAAGTAATTAAATAATAAAAATAATTATTTAATTGGATTGAGCTCATAGAGATGGTTTCAAAGATGACTATTTTTTCTCATGTGACTTAATTTGGAATATTTAAAAATTTAAAGTAAGGTAACTTAAGTAATAGTTAATTTAATATTAAGTATGTTTATATATTAATGTTGAAATTAGATAAATTAAGGTAATGATATATAACTAATTCTAAGTGATATAAAGGTCACATAATGGAAGTGTTATAATTTCATTTTGGAAAATTAACTCAAAGAGAGATTTGAAAAACATATGGTAAAATATATAGGAGAATTGTGTTATATGACCCTAGAGTGATCAATTACAACATCCACCACTATCAAATCATGTATGAATAGAACTACTTCATATAACATGTAAAAAACCTAGAAAGCATTGCATTTATAATTATCAAAAGGAACTTTTATTCGATAAAGTTCATCGAGATGACTCCAATGGTGTTTATGTCATCTTGACCCTACCTCCTCTAGAATAACTATGAATTATCAAGCTAAATAAGAATAAATAATAATAAAATTTTATTTTAATCTTAACTAAATATTTATTAATGTTGACATTAGATAATATTAAGAGTTTTATAGTAATATAACCAAATTAAAGTAAAATATTTGAAGAAATAAGTAGAATTTTTTGGAAACGAACATTCCAAGACACAATTAATATTGAGTGTCATTCTGTTGTAAAATAAGTGTGTGTGAATCCCATAAGAGAAGAGTAAATTTTTAATTTTAAAATATTTTTTCTACTTTGATATAATGTTTATTTTTCATAAATACTTTATAAAAAGTTTAACTTTTTCAAAAAAAATTACTTTTATTAATTCTTAATTCTTATGATTTACATAAATGAAAAAAAATTAAAATGTTACAAAAGTTCATTTTATTCCATTTAAATTACAACATTCATCCAGCCCTAATAAGTGAAGGAAGAACTGCATTATTAAAAGTGTTATAATTTGAGGGTTAGCTTTATAGTTTACCATTAATATGCTTATCATTGTTCTTTACTATTCATCTTGAACCTTATTGAGGATATTTCATGCTATTCACCTCTTTTCTACTAGCTTTTATGCATTCAATTATAACCCAAGCTTTAGGGAGCTCAACCCTTACTGAAATTTTTACATGTTAAAATTGAACGTGGGGTTTTAAAATTGTTTGGTAACCCAACCAAAACAAAAAGGAAAATACATTAAGTAAAGGTTTTTTTAGTAAACATGTAAAAAGAGCTAAGAATTATGTGGAGAAGAGCAAAAATGAAAGCATAGAAATCTTAGGCTTAGTTGGAAGAATTTTTAACTTGGAGTACTAAATCGTAGTGTGTTAATAGAATAGTTCTACAACAGTAGATTATCATGTCAAGCTTCTTCAAGATTTTAAAAGTTTTTGAATTTCTATTGTGCATTTCATTAATAATGATAAGGGTTATATAGGAAGATTTTTATCATAGTCATTAGAAAGTTAAGGAAAAGTTGTTTTAAACATCTATTACAAAACAACTTAAATATTTCCTTGAGAATGGCTGCATAATAGCTCAAATCATTGCCAAGGAATTAGTTGTTATGCCAGATCAACTAAGGTCATTGGATCTTATCAGAGAAGTCGAGTTTGTCGAATGAAATGAATTTGACAAAGACTTATAAGTAAGATTTAGCAAATGAAATAATTAAATGATTGAAAAATGAAATGTTATAGTTTACAAATCAAAGAATGGTTTCAGTAAATTTTTTTTATGAAATGATTAAAAAGATGAAATCTTATATATTTTAAATAAAGGAAAGTTTTACAAAAGATTTGAAATGATTTGAATGGAGAAATGTGCTTTATGATTGATAACAAACGAGCCAACTTGTATTTTATAATAAAAATAGAAAGTTTTCAAAACTAATATGCACATCTTCCATCCTTAAAGCTTGTTGAACCATTCAAGGAATTTTGTAGATCTTTAATTGACATACCTAGAAAGTGCAGAACTTGTTCATCACAATTAAGCGTGATTTACACTAAAATAAGTCCATTGTGATTTATGTATTGATTCATTAAGTATAAGGTTCACCTATCACATCCTTGATCATAAAATTAGGTAAAAATCTAATAATATCATAAAGCACCCCAAAACCCTTGAAAATAAAATATTTAAAAAACTAAAAATATATTTAATTAAATAGAACTAGTCAAGATGAATTATACAACATTTATTAATCTCCATAACACAAAATTTAGAGATATGACCAATTAACAAAGTAAATAAACAAAACATAATAACAAATTATTATCTTAATATTAAATAGATACGTATTAAATCCAAAATTAGATTAATTAAACTAGCATAATATAATAAAATCAAAGTTATATAAATGTCACATAATGGGAGAGTTAGTGTTTCATAGTAATGTAACCTAATCAAAGCAAAAGATTTGTAGAAATTGGATAAATTATTTAGGAATTCTACATTCTAAGTTATTGTGTAGACCAAATGGAATATCATTTATCATCAAATTAGGTGTGAACTAAAATATTTTTTCAAGTGTGCAAAAACTATCAAAAATAAAATAATAAAAAATATAAAAAAGACATTCAATTGTTTAAAGCTCATCAAGATGGGCGAAATAGCACCTATTCCATTTTTATTAGACCTTATTTGCAACTATGATGAATTTTCATAATACATAATAAAAAATAATAACAAATAATAATAAATTTTTATTTTAATATTAAGATATTATATGTCAAACTTGAAATGAGATAAACTAAAACAATGATATTATCAAGTTAAGGTGATATAAGGAGAATATAGAATTAAAAAGTAATATAACCAAAACAAAATAGAAAAGTTAAAGTAATGAGATAAATTGTAGGAGGAAGTTGAATTCCAAAGATATTAATAAGGTTGAGTTTGACATTGTTTATTACCAAACTTGGTACAAATCAAAATGACTTGTAAAGAAAGTCATAATGTAAAAAAATGAAAAATTTAGAAATAAATATTTAATTAGATAGAGGTGGTCAAGCTGAGTCCAAAAACTTTTGTTTTGACTTAAACAAGACTCATTTGGATTTAATTGGAATTACCAAAGGAAATAAGCATAAATAAAAATAATTCATTATTTTATTATTAAGTAGAAATATATTAAAGCTAAAATTTGATAAGTATATGTAATTTAAGATTGTCAAACCGAACTGACTTGCGGGTCACCTGAGAGGAGAGTTGAAATATTATAGTATAACCAAATCAAAATGAAAGATTTAAAGGAAAAAGATAAAGTAAATGAGAAACTTGTATTCTAAGATGCTTAGGACATTGAGTGCAACAACTTCGATCATCAAATTAGGCATGATTAAAAATGTCTCATAACTATACAAAACTTCTTGCAAATAAAATATTTTTAAAATATAATGACTTCTTTAATTTTATAGAGTTTCTCGAGATGATCCCGATCACATTTGTTTTGCCTACATCAAAAATCATTTGGAATTACTATAAATTACCCATTTAAAAAAACTGAACATTGATAAATCTTTTTTTGAATATTAAGTAAATACATATCAATGCAAAAAAGGTATAAAACTTAAGTATTGTAATAAAACAATACCAATGCATCGTAAAAGTCACACGAAATGAAATTTAGTGTTAGATAGTAACTTTACCAAATCAAAATGAGAAATTTCAAAAAATATGATAGATTATATGGAAACGTTGCATAAAGAGATACAAAGGAAAAAACAATAACATCCTTGTTCATAACAAAATGGTAAATTGAAAATATATTTGAAAACATCTAACAAATTAGTGAAAACATTTTAAAAAATATATGAAAATATAACTTTAAATTAATTAGTACTTACTTAATATGTTCAACTATGTTTGTTTTGTGTAAATGATACCTCAACTTGAATTACTATTAAATAAAAAAAGTAAATAAGAATAAATAATAATGAGCTATTGTTTTCATAATAGGTAAATATATATTTAAGTTCTAATAACGTAGTGTGAGCTAATATAAGATAATTAATTAAAACTAATGTAAATGTCACATTAGAAAAGATATAGAGTAAGATAGTAATATAACCAAATAAAAGTAAAAAAGTAAAACAAATTAGATAAATTTTATGGTAAAGTTTTATTAAACTAAACTTAAGAGATTAAGTGTAATATTTTTTGTCATCAAATCAACAAAAAATAAAAATATCTCATAAAACATGATGTAATTTGAGAAAATATAATTTTTTAAAAATACAAAAAAAAATTAATTGGATAAAGCTTATTAGTATAAGTCCAATGACATCTATTTCATGTTGATTGTACTTCATTTTGAATTAATACAATTGCTAAAGGAAATAACCATAAATATTAATAAAATTTATTTTCATATTAAACAAATATATATTAAAGCTAAATTATGATAAATTGAAGTACTGTAATACAACCAAATGAAAGAGATGTAAGGATTAGATGAAAAAGAGATTTAGATTTACATAGTAAATAATGTAATAATAGTGAAAAATTTTAAGAAATGAGATCAATTATAAACAATAGTTATGTTTGAAGATACTATAAAAACCAAGTATAATATTATTGATCAACAAACAAAGTACAAATAAAAATGTCCCTTAATTCCTAAAGAAAGTATCAGAAAAAAGTTAAAAAAATATAAGTAAAATATTTAATTGCAAGGAAGTTGTCTAGGTGAGTTCAATAGTAATTATTTCATCTCAATCAAATAATGTTTGGAATTAGTGCAAATTATCAAAGTAAACAAAAACAAATAATAATAATTTATTATTTTATTAGTAAGGGAATAAATATCAAACATATAATATAAATTAAAGCAATGTAATACCAAAAAATCAAAGTAATGAGAAATCACAAGAAAGAGACCTAGAGTTACAAAGTGATATAACAAAATGAAAGTATAATATTTAATAAAATGAGAAATTATCTGGGAAAGGGCCATTCCATGAAACTAATGAGATAAAATATATCATCCTCAATTTCCAAATTAAAATAACATAACTAATAATAATTTTTTAATATATTATTTTTAAAATAAATATCATATATAAAGTAAGATAAATTTATGCAATGTAATTCAACAAAGTTAAAACAATGCAAACATCATCTAGAGGCTCAGAGTTACATAGTAAAATAATTAGATTAAATTAAAATATTTAGCAAAATTACATAAATTATGTGAGAAAGTGTCATTTTGAGAAACTAAGGGGGCTAAATGTAGCATCCTCGATTATCAAATTATGTACAAATCAAAATTTCTCATAAATAGTGCCAAAATTATTTAAAAAATTAAATTTTATAAATTATACCTAAAATCTAAAAAATGAATTTAAAAAATATTAAAATCATTTGTAATAGGATAAATCACATTGATTTGACTCCAATATTGTTAGTTTCTTCTTTGTACAAATTATTTTAGAATTACTCCAAATTAAAGAATTAAATAAGAATAAATAATAGTAAGTTATTTTGTAAATATTAAGCTGATGTAAAGTAATAATGAAATAACTCAAATTGAAGCTATATAATACAACCAAATTAAAAAATATCACATAAGAAGAAAGTTAGAGTTACATACCAATATGACAAAATTAATTCGAAAACTTTAAAAAAATTAGATGAATTTTACGAGCTAATTACATTCCAAAATTCTGTGGGAATTGATTGTAACATCCTCAATAATAAAATTTAGGACAAATTGTAACATATCATAAAGCATACCAACACCTTAGAAAATAAGATATTTAAAAAATGTTAAAAATAAACATTAAATTGGATAAAGCACACCAAGATGGGACCAATGAAATTTGCTACTCTTAATGTGATCATGTTTTGAATTAAAGCAAATTATTAAAAGTAATTAAATAATAATTATTATAATAATAAATAATAGTTTAAATATAAAGTAAATATATATTAGAGCTTAAATAAGACAAATAAAGGTGTAAAATATAACCATATCAAAGTGTTGTAAATGTCATATGCAAAGAAAATTAAAGTATCATAGTAATATAATCAAACCAAAGCAAAACATTTGAAGAAGTGGGATAAATTATACAAAAAAGTTAATTCTTAAATGCTAAGAAAATTAAGTATAACATCCTCTTTCAACAAATTAGGCTTTAATATAATTAGGTCAAAAAAAAGGCCAAAAGAATAAAATAAATAACTTAATTATAACAAAATGCACTTTTAATTGGGTAGTGGTCATTATGATGAGTTGAATAAATTTTGTTTCATCTCGATCAGATCTCCTATAAAATTATTAAAAATTATAAAATAAAAAGCATAAATAATAATAAATTACTATTAAATAATAAAGTAAATATACATTAAAATTGAAATATGGTTAATGAAATAATGTAGTATAACAAAATAAAAGTTATTTAAATATCAAAATATAGAGAATTAGGAAAATTAGCCAAATCAAAGTAAAAAATTTAAAGAAATATGAAATAATTTAAAGCAAAGTTACATTCCATGAAACTAAAAAGAATGAGCACAACATCCTTGATTATCAAAATAGGTATGAATTGAATTTCCTCTAAAAAATTTCAAATTCTTGAAAATTAAATATTTAAAAATATCAAAATGAATACTTAATTGAATGAAGCTAGTTAAGACAACTCCAACACGTTTGTTTGTTCTCAACAAGATAATACTTTTAATTACAGTAGATTACCAAAGTAAACAAGGATAAATAATTAGAAATGATTATTTTAACACTAAGTTAAATATATAGAAGAAAAAAGATAAATTGAAACTATATAATACAATAAAATAAAGAAAAAAAAGCATCCCTGGTGATAAGATTTAGAGTTAAAAAGTAATGTAACTAAACCAAGGAAAGAAATTTTAAAAAATGAGATAAATTATAGAAAATTGTTGTGCTCTAAGAAACTATTGAGAATGACTGTAGCATCCATAGTGGTCAAATAAGATACGAATAAACAATTTTGTAATGTAAGCGAAAACCCTAGAATATAATATTTTAAAATAGCAAAATAATTTCTTAAATGTATATGACTTATTGAGATTACTTGAATGATGTTTTTTGTCATAATTGAATATCATTTCGAATTTTAGAGAAATTACCAAAGTAAATAACCATAAAAAGAAATAACATAATAAAGCCAAATCAAAGTGACGTAAAGGTCACATGTGAAGAAATTTAAAGTGATATAGTAATATAAACTAATTAAAACAATTGAAAAAATAACATTAATTATTTGAAAAATTTGCATTCCAATAAACGAAGATGATCGACAGTAACATAGTCGATAGTCATATTAGGTAGAAATCAAGATGACTTACAAAATACACCCAAATCCTTGTAAAGAACATATTTAAAAATATAAAAGAAAATATTTAATTAGATAGAGCTACTTGAGATGTGTCGAATGACATTCGCTTCTTCTCAACTCCACTACATTTGGAATTACTATGAATTAGCAAAGTAAATAAGTATAAATAAAAATAATTATTGATTTATTATTATGAAAATGTATATTAAAGCTAAAATAAGATAAATTTAACTATTGGATCATATCCTAATCAAAAAAATGTTTTTAAAAATATGAAAAATTAATACTTAATTAAAAACAGCTCATTAGGACAAGTCAAATAACATTTTTGCTTTATTGGACCTTATTTTCAATTACTATGAATTACCCAAAGTCAATTAATGTCGATAATAATAAATTATTATTTTAATATTAAGTAAATATTTATTAAACTTAAAATTAGATAAGTTAAAATACTATATTAGAATTACATCGAAGTCATGTAAAGTTCTTATAGGGTAAGATTTAAAATAACAAAGTAAAATAGCAAAATCAAAATAAAATATTTAAAAAAAATAAGATAAATTATACATGAAATTTGCATTATAAGATTCTATGGAGTTCAAGTGCAACATCCTTTATTGTCAAATTAGAAATAAATGGAAATGGCTCATGTAGTGTACAAAAACTCAATAAAATAAAATATCTAAATATAAAAAAACTTATTGAAATTGATAGAGCTAGTTGAGATAGGTCCAATCACGTTTGTTTCATCTCTCTTTGAATGCAATCAACAAAGTTACACTCAATCTCTTTATTATATCAGAATGAAACTTTTTCATATAAAATAATTTATTTCTTCAAATTTTTTAATTTGATTTGGCTATATTAATATTAATATTAAGAGACCTCTTATGCGACATTTTGATGACATTTATTTTGATATATTTTATTACTTTTATTTCTCTCTTTTGTGCTTTGATATAAATTTATTTAATAGTAATATAATAATTTGTTATTATTTATGCATGTTTAATTTTGTAATTTGTAGTGATTCTAACTTATGTCTGATTAAGACTAAAATAACATCATTAGACAACTCCTGATTACCACTATCTAATTAAATATTTATTTTTATTATTTTTTAATTTTTATTTTTTAAAGATTTTGGTACCCTATATGAGATATTTTGAATGGCACCTTATTTGGTGATTGAGAATATTACAATCAAATTCTTTAGTATCATGGAATGCAACATTTGCATATAATTTATTCCATTTCGTAAATGTTTTTACTTTGATCTCATTATCTTGATATGCAGCTCTAAATCTGCTCTCGTGTGATCAATAAATACATCACCTTGTTTTCTTATAATACAATACTTCAATTTATCTAATTTTCATCTCAATATATATTTACAAAATATTAAAAAATTTAATCATGATTTAATCTTCTTTACTTTGGTAATTTGTAATAACTCCAAATGAGTTATGATTGATATGAAAGATACATGATTGGACTCAACATGACTAGCTCTATCCAATTACCAATTCTTTTTATATTTTAAAATATTTTGCATTAAGGGGTTTTGGAATGCTTTAAAAAAACATTTTTATTCATGCATATTTGACATCAAGGATGTTATGCTTGATCTTCTTAATATTTACGAATACAAATTTTCTTTGCAATTTATCCCACTCTTTCAAATTTTTAATTTTAAATTAGTTATATCACTATGTAAATGAAAATAAATTTTCATGTGTCTTTAGAATCACGTTGATTTTGTAATAATACATTGCTTCAATATATATATTTTCAACTTTAATATATAAAAAAGTTATAATTTTTCCTTATGTATTTTGGTATTTCACAAAAATTCAAAATGGGCTCCAATCGAGATAAAGAAAACCTCATTGGTCTCAACTCCAGAAGCTATCTAATTAAATATTAAATCTTCTTATGATTTCGCACATTTTATGAGATATTTTGATTCATCTTTTATTTGACAACTAAGCATGTTACATTTGATCATTTTAGTATTTAAGAATGCACCTTTTCTAATTTCTTCAAAATTTTTTATTTTTATTGTGGTATGCATATATGTGTGCCTAAATGTCTTTTTATTTTGCCTTTGCATCATAATAAAATGAAGTTTTCATTAAAACGTTTTTGAATATTTTATGTTCTATGGATTCAACAAACTTTACAATGATTACAATTTTTACTTATTTTGATTATTGATGATATTACACTCAATCTCCTTAGTATCTAGGATTGTAACTTTTCATTATAAGTTATCTCCTTGTTTTCAATTTTTAGCTTTGATTTGGATATACTACTCTGTAACTTTAATTCGACTTTCATATGAGTTTTACATCACTTTTATTTGGATAATTAAATTTCTTCAATTTATCTTATTTTACTATAATATTACAATAATAATTAATTATTTTGCATTCTTAATTAATTTTCTAAATTATAATAATCTCAAACAATAGCTAATTGAGACATCATAAATGTCATCAGAATTATTTTAATGAGTTCTGTCTAATAAAATATTCTCTTTTACATTTTTAAACACCTTTTCTAAGATGTTGGATATTTTATAAGACATTTTGATTTCTATCTCAATTGATGGTTAATGATTTTATGCTCAATATACAATTAACTTCCAATGTAGCTTTCTCACAAAAGTTATCTCATTTTTTAAATTTTTTTGTTTTATTTAGTTACATAACTATAATACTCTAAGTCTCCTCTCATTTGGCATTTATATCACTTTATGTTGGTCATATTATACTTCTACAATTTGCTTCATTTTAGGTTTAATATATATTTACTTAAATGTTAAATTATTAGTTTATTAGTATGTATGTTTTCATACTTTTACAATTCAAAATTATTTTAAATAATGTAAAATGAAGACGAAACAAATATCATTGAACTCATCCTGACATGTTTTATTGAATTAAATATTCATTTTTATTTTTTAGCATATTTTCTCTCTAGTCTTTTTGCATACCTTACGAAATCATTTGATTCAAACTAGATTAGAGAATCAATGATATGATCCTCAATATATTTATAACTTCGAGTGAAGCTTTCCTATACATTTTAACTCATTTCTTAAAGTTTTCACTTTAAATTTATTTATATGATAATACAACTCGAAATCTCTTCTATTATGATAATTAATACACTTCATCATTTATGTGTGTTGAATGTGACTTTCTCTTATAATTTTGCCGATTTCTTCAAATTTTTTTATTTGTCTTGTTATATTACAATATAAATGTAAATTTTTTTTCATGTCATTTATATAACATTTTTATTTGGTTGTTTTACATAGCTTTAATCAAGCTCATTTTAGCTTTATTATTTATTTAATTAATAATAAATTAATAATTTGTTATTATTTATGTTTATTTCTTTTTGATAATTCACAATAATTCTAAATGAGGTGTAATTTAGTAAAAAAATCATTATTAAACTTGTCTCCATGAGCTCCATCTAATTAAATAGTCATTTCTATATTTCTAAATATTTACTTTTGGCATGGAATGCAAAAGTTTAACGTTTGATCAAGTTGTTCACCTAGGATGGTAATCTTGATCTCATTTGCACAATGGAAATGTATCTCATTTCTTCTAATATTATGCCTCATTTAGCTAAATTACATTGCTTCAATTTTCAATTATACTATATAATTCATATATTTTCTAAATACTTAAATAGTAATATTATAAATAAGGTTCGATTGAGATGAATAAGTCATCACTGGACTCACCTTGACAAGTTGTGTCCAATTAAATAGTCAATTAAATATTTTTAGATATTTTATTTGTATGCATTATGAGAGGCTTGAATTTGTACCATATTTCATTGTTAAAGATATTGCATTTGACCTTTATGTACTCACAATGTGTCTTTCTTTTATAATTTATCAAAGTTTTGAGCTGTTTCACTTGGTTTCATTATATTACCATGCACATCTAATTCTCTTTTGGTGTCATTTTAACAAAATTTTGATTTGGTCATTTTACATTTCTCTAACTGAGCTCATTTCAACTTTAGTGTATATTTACTTAATATGAAAATAATAATTTATTTTTATTTATGTTTATTTTCATTTTGTAATTCACAGTAATTCCAAAAGAGATATAATTAATAAAAAATAATCATTGTTTAGAGTTGCCTTGATGAGCTCCATCTAATTAAATAATCACTTTTATATTTATGTATATTCTTTTTAAAGGTTTCGGTAGGGAATGCAAATATTTATGTTTTGCCTTTGTTGTTAATCAAGGATGCTATGCTTGATTTTTTGGATAAAGGAAGTGGTACTTTCCCATATAAATGTCCTAATTTCGTCTAATATTATGGCTCATTTGGGGCAATATTACTTTAACTTAGTTTTACAAATATGTTCTTTAATTTATATATTTTCAAATATTAAAATAGTAGGTTTAAAAAGTGGTGTTCATTTTAGATGCAAAAAAATCAACATTGGATGCACCTTGACAAATTATAACAATTAAATAATCAATTTTTTGAGATATTTTATTTTATTGGGTTTTGGCATTACTTTATGAGACATTTATATTTGTATCATATCTAAAAATAAAGGATGTTACACTTGATCTTATGTGCTCTTAGAATGCGACTTTCTCTTATAATTCATGTTATTTCTTCATAGTTTTTTCTTTGTTTGGTTATATTACCATATACATCAAAATCTCCTTTTGTGTCATGTTCATAAGGTTTTGATTTGTTTATTTTACTTTGCTTCAATTAAACTTGTTTAACCTTTATTTTCTATTCACTTAAGATAAAAAATTATAATTATTATTATTAATGTTTATTTTTTGGCAATTTACTACAATTCCAAATGATGTTCCAATTTTAAAAACTAGTTATTGTTAGACCCAACTCAATGTGCTCCGTCTAACTTATTAATCACTTCAATATTTTTTAAATGTTTTCCTTTCAATGGTTTTAACAAGGAATGTGATTGCTTATTGTTTGACCAAGTTGTTAGTCTAGGATGATGCATCCAATCTTTTTTGCATAACTGAAATGCAACATTCCCTTATAATTTATTTTGTTTGTTCTAATTTTGTGCCTCATTTGGCTATATCATATTACTTCAATTTCACAAATCTCTTCTTTTATTTATATGTTTTCCAAATGATATAATAGTAATTTTACAAAATGAGGTTTAATCAAGATGAAAAGTCATCATTGGACTCGCCTTAACAAGGTCTATCCATTTAAATACACATTTAAATATTTTTATATATTTTATTTTATATTGTTTCGGTATGCTTTACTAAACATTTTGATTTCTAGCATATTTTTAATTTGAGGATATTAGACTTAATCTTTTATGTACTTGGAATATAATTTTCTCAAGTAATTTATATGATTTATTTAAATTTTTTTGCTTTGTTTGGTTATATTATCATATACATCTAAGTCTATTTTCATGTCATGTTTCAATTGTTTTGATTTGGTTGTTTTACATTGCCTAACTTTATCACATTCAAGCTTTAATATATATTTACTTAGTGTTATAATAATAATTTATTATTATTTACTTTGATAATTTGTGGTAATTTCAAACAAGATTATTTCAAGATGATATTACACTTGATGGGCTCAATCTAATGTTTGCATATTTTAATAGATTTTAATTTGTACATGATTTCATGATTGTAGATGTTACAAAAAATCACCTTATTATCTTTGAATGCAAATTTTCTATATAATTTATCCCTTTTGTTCAATGTTCTCATAATAATTTTGTTATATTACATATCTTTAATTTACCTTAGTTAAGCTTTATTGCTAATTTACTTAACATTAAAAAAGTTCTTATTTTTTTATTATTATTTAAAATTATAATTTGAAATAATCCAAACATAATTTAAGTGAGAAAAAACCAACATCGTTGGACTCATCTAAATGAGATATTTCTAACTAAATATTCATTTTTTTTAGTTTATTATTTTTTTTTATGATTTTGGTATATTTTATGAGGTATTTTAATTCATATCTTACTTTAAAATAAATGTTGTTACCCTTGATTCTATTATTATTTTGTAATACAACTTTCGAACATAATTTTTCTTATTTCATAAAATTTTTCAATTAGATTTTGTTATATTACAGTGTAACTCGAATTGTCCTCTAGTGTGAACTTTACAACGCTTTGGTTTTGCTATATTATATTGTTTCAATTAATCTAACAGCTTTAATATATATTTATTTAATATTAAAAACTTATTTATATTATTTATGGCTATTTATTTTATTCATTGGTTGTAATGCTAAACAAGCTCTGATCAAGGAGAAACAGACATCGTTGAGCTCATTGAATGAGCCCTGTGCGATTAATTCTTATAAATAACTTTTTAAATTTTATTTTTATGTTTTTGATAGATATTACTAAACATTTTGATTCATAATAGATCTTACCATCGTGGATGTTAAATGGAATCACCTTAGCAATTAGAAATGCAAATTTCAAATAAGATTTGTCTCCTCTCTTGAAATGTCTTAGTTTTGATTTAGTTATAATACTATAAAACTCTAATTTCTTCTCATGTGATGCTTATGTAACATTGATTTTGTTATATTACTTTGCTTTAATTAGTCTTATTTTATATTTATTATATACTTACAAAATTTTAAAAATATATTTTATTATTATTTATTCTAAATTAATTACCAAATTCAAAATAATTCTAAATAATGCTTGATCAAATATAAAACAAATGTCTTTGGACTCATCTTAACAAGCGCTATTTAATTAAATATTAATTTTTATATTATTCAATTTTGCATTTATTTTGGAATGCTTTACTAATGTTTTAATTTGCATGTTATTTGCTAATTGAGGATGTTAAACATAATGTCCATAGTGTCTTGGAATACAACTTTTTTTTAATTTATGTCATTTCTTTAAATGATTTCCTTTGATTTGGTTTTATAACTATGATACTCAAATTCTCCTCCCATTAAGCTTTCTCTTTATTTTATTTGGTTATATTACATTGCTTTTATTTATCTCATCTCTTTAGAATCTTGGAATCCATCTTTCTCTTACACATTTTCTCATTTATGAAAGTGTTTCACCATGATTGGATAATTTTACTTTGAAGCTCTAATTCTCCTCTCATATAAATCTTATATCTTTTTGTTTTAATTACATTACTTCAAATTATCTCATTTCCACATTAATATATACTTAATTATTACTAAAAATTTAATTTAATATTTTTTTACTTATTAAATTTTAGAATTCATAGTATTTCAAAATAAGGTCTATTAGACATGAAAAAATTATCATTAGGGTCATCTTGAAGAGCTCTACTCATTAAAATATTCATTTATATATTTTTAAATATTTTCAAGTAGTTGAAAAAAAGGGATGCCATAGAGTACACGTGCTTACACACGTTACTACATTACCAAACATAGTTGTAGTGGTGTGTAGCTATGGCTACAAAAAAACATGAATAAACTCAAGAGGATATCTTACAATCGAACGTCTACTTGGCTTTGGGTAGAACTTTATAGTGCAATATCTTTTAAAGATTGCGTATTGCAAAATTTTTGTTAAGATAGCTAGTCTCCTAATAGGACATCACCTTATCCATGCGCTAGCAACCAACAGTGCAACAAACCCCCAAACAAAGCTACAGTTCTCAATCCCGACCTATCGCATGCACTAGATGCAGCGTGGCACATGCAAACTTGCTTCTACATGCTTACACAGTGATGCAATGCATGCAGTTCTTTGTCACACAATCATAATGCAGAGGGCATGTAGTTCTTTATCAGAAGCACATCTATAATAATACATGTCTCGGGTTTCAACCTAACATGCGTAAGTTGGATTCTGAATGTTTGTGCTAGCTTTAAGTTGATTATTCGATGCCTAGAGATGGTTCTCATAGGGTCTCTCTTAGTCAGCATGAATCGACTATCTCTCGTCGAATGAGCAGCTCAAGAAATACGATGATAATAAATGAGATGAATATTGGAACCCTTTGCCAAACCCTTAGAGCGAAACCTCTTCCTAAAGACGTAGGTACAATTTGTGGACTTTCCTTATCTACATTACTACATGAATTAGAAGCTCTTCACCTTGAAGACATAGTCTAGTTTTGTGTATAGTTGGACATGGAAGGAACTCAATCATCCAAAATTTCAATGGTCACTTTAGGAGCATAGAAAATTGCTAAAAGTGTAGTGATCATCCAACTGTTTTGTCCTACTACTAGCTTAGTAGATTTTGGAGCTAACATGCTATCAAGAAAATAGTGTAACAATTCTTAAAACCTCAATGATTTCTTCAGACCACTTGAAGATGTTATTGACCACCACATCCCAATTCAAGGATTTTAGCTAAACTCTCTTCTGATACTCATGTCAAATGACACACTCCAATAGGTTGCCCCAATCTTATAGGACCGACAAACACATAAGCAAGTGCCATTCACATGGAACCTTTCTCCCACTTCAGCCTTCAAAGTTCTCATTTGCATATTTACTACTACCAATAAGATCTACCCTAGCAGACACTCCACATGGGGCCGTACCCTCCAATTTATAGAGATCGTTGCACCCTCCTACTCATCATAGCATTTCAATACACTGATGACCATATGTGGGTTGTATTCTTAAATGTCGTTCATTTTTTGGGCTAGTTGATTAGGTTCCTAAGTTCTTATGCACACTTCAAAAGATTTTAACTTCCATGAACACTTTCTTGTTATCATTTTTTGGGTTGTATTCTTAACCTTCCTCCCACTTCAACCTTTATGAGATTTTAGTTATTTAGATGGATACCATAAATGGCTTTTAGTTCATCCCACATTTCTAGTTCTACTTACCATAAATGGCCTATTTGGAACCTAGATTCAACGGCTCAACTCATCAACATAACTTAGGCTTCCAAGCTATTTAGAAATGTAGAATATATTAAGGCCATTGTGCCCCTAAAGCCTCTAATCATTATCTTTACTTTAAAGAACTCTTGTTATTACTCAATCTATCATGAGGGAATCTTCAAAGAAAACTAGTTACTATATCATTTGAATAATACTTTGCTCCTACACACAAATCAGATGAGTGGTTTGCATGTTACTATCACTAAGGGCATCCACTAGAGTTTCCTCTAACTTAATCTTCGTCAGACACATTTCTCAATCTTTTATGCTTAAAATGTCAAGCTATCAACTCCATGTGCCTTTTGAGCTTCCTAACATATCAACTCTCAAGCATCTCGAACCCTCTCTTTTGTGTTTCAAGATAGGTTAGATGGGGAGCCTACAAGCCATAAAAAATGCATGTGGTGCCTCTGTGGAACTCCTTAACTGGGCACTCCTTCTCATCTCCTACCACAATGATGGCCCTAAGCTGGTCTTCTCCTTGAGCTCTGCAACAAACTGTATGAAGATGTTCGACATCAACTAGAGACACATCTTTGGGTCCTATGTGGTTCCCTCATCAAAATTTCAAGCACTCTTTAATTCTTTTCCAAACTACTTTTCAAATTTCCCTTGTAGTACTTGCTTATTATTGATCTCATGTAATTATTTAGGCTATGATGATACCAAATTTTAGCTGCACTCTGAAACAACCCAACACATTGTTAGATGCAGTGGTTCAAAATTAGTTGAATGGTGTTTCACCCTCATGACACCCCCTTCCATAGAATGTGATCTTCATCTATTGTAGAGGACGCCCTCTGGACTATAATTCATGCTTCAAGAAACATGATTTCTACATTAGATTGGACCCATTTCACTAATCATTATTAAGGGAATCCTCAAAACAACCTTTCCATCTACTTATTTGTATGCTTAAAATTAGTAGGAAGCCTCACTTAACATAGGGTCACACTTCCACACCATGAAGCATGGAGTTGGATTCGAGAGGTTCATCAACTTTGTTTCCTACAAAAATTAATCTTACATGCCAACACGACAACACTTGGTGGCAAGCACGTCTTACGACATTGATAGGCAACCATCACCAAATCCTTAAACACTCAATGTCATAGCTCAAAGGGCCATCCACCTCTTATTCTCTTAGCTAGCATCCACTAGTTCTAGTTGCATTAAAAAAATGGATGGTTCACAAGATTCTACAATTAACATATATTGCATCTCATTACATACTTCATCAAATTGAGTGGCAAGATATTCATAGTTAAGAGTTATTCTATGTTCAATTTTGAAGTCTGACTGAACCAAGAGACATAGGCTAGACTCATTACCAGCATAAACTTTGCTCTCCCTTAGTGCATGATAGTGTTGATAGGCTATTGTTTATTCCCCACAGCATCAACTCCATGTAGAAGCAAGAGCAAAAATTACATCAGGAAAGTTCTATAGTCGATTGTGTTTCCTATCATACTATTTATTATGGAATTGGGGAATGCCTCTTCCTAAATTGCTTCATCATTATCTTTTTTTATTATATTTATGAACCTCTAGAAGGAGAGTAGGGTGTAGGTTTCAGGCATTTATTTATTAAGGAAGCTAATGTTTGATTTGTAACACAAAAATGTTTGGTACGTAGTTGGAATTGCAAGAGAACAGGGGCCAAGCAATTAGAATTGCAGGTAGACAAAATTGTTGGCAATGGAAGAAATCTTTGGAAGGCATAATTGTTCATCTTGTTGGAAGGCTTGTCTTTGCGTCACATTTTTTTGTTATTGAGCAACTTTGAAATGGACCTAACATCAACAATTCTTTGAGTACTTTATGAGGAGTTGTGAAAAATGGTGGGCACAAAATCCAAAAAGTTCACAAATATAATTAGACGTAATGTGCATGCATCTCTAGCAAAGGTGATGGGTAACAAGGCCTAATCCTTATCAAAGAAAATTTTGGGGATCATGACATTGAACTTGTAAATAATGCTCTAGTGAATTGTGGTAATGGAACTTAGTAGATTGTAGGGCATAATGTAGACACTTCACTAGTGTTGTCCAAGTTAGAGGAGGGCTATTATGATATGGTTTCATTTGAGGAAGATTAGGGTGAATCCTCTAGGATGCAGAATGCATTAGCTGTGAAGTGAGCATGATCATATGGATACAGAAGAAGGTGGAAGAGGTGAACCAATTATATAGTGAACTGAAGATGAGCATGCTTACGAAATTGTGTATAGTATCATAGGAAGTACTATATTAGTTGATCAATAATGGTGCACCCAAAGTATTTGAGAGAATGTCAAAGTTATGTTCGAGAAAAATTCTTTAATTGGAAACAAGACAACATGTAGTTTGATTAAGGTAGCTTTAACAATGCTCTTATAGCCTTATTAGAAATTTGGTTAGTGAATTTTAATAGGCATGTGGAGGATCAATGTTTGGGTATTAATTGAAACTACTTTTTCTAATCTTGGACCAGATTGTCAAATGTTATTATGGTTTTATGGAGGTATTTTGTGGTGTATGCATCAAAAGATATGTGATCCACTAGGTAGCATAGGAAAAAATCAAAGTACTTACAATCGTTTGATGACCATTGATTATTGTAGGGGATTTCATAGTATTACTTACATACAAAAAGAAGAAAGCTGGGAACAAAATCAATGGTGGTTAGTCTCTATATGAGTTCACCAGTATCACTAGCAAATAATAGTTGACTAACTTTGGATTTATTCTGAACATGTTCTCTGTGTTATAAAAAAGCAGAAAATACACACATATATGAAGCACATTATAGAGATTTCATACATTTTAACGATATAAAGGCATTCTAAAATGCTGCAGTGGCACATTCTTCTAATATAAGCTCAAACCATTACTCTCTCTTTATTCAATTTAGACGAACATTTTTTAATAAAACTGCTATGAGAACCCAATTTTAAAACTCATAGCTATAATTTCCACATTAAAATATTATTATGCATGCCAATTTTAATAAAGTTATTAAAGGCAACCCTATTGATAATAAGCCCTCTAAATTTTGCGAAGCACAATTACCATTAAAGAAGTGGACTTTTGGTAAACTTGGTAATATTCTTAATAAGCATGACTAATTGGAGCAGTAGATTTAAGAGCTTTGACTTAAGAAATTAGAAATATAGATCTTTTGGTATAATTTATTGTTTCTTACCACAAAACTATGGTTTTTGAAGAAGAATGTTGGTGATAGTGTAAAGATCCTTTGGACCAAACTTGGATATCAAAACACATGGTTTTTTTAGGAAGTAGGTACTTTTATATATGGAAGTAGTCATATAATCATCTTAAAAATGATAATAAGGAATTACTTGGTACCTTAATTGAGATTAAAAATTTACTCTTGTAGTTTTTTAGGAAGAAGTGTAGTTTTAGAAAATATAAAGCTCCCCTACCTTTTCAACCTTTGAGAGCTATCAACAATGAGCAACCAGTAAGCCTTGAGGCTCTAATTAGGAGATGACATCAGGAATTTTACTATGTCTATCAAAATAAAATAGGCCTTTGGTGTGGGTGGGTTCTCTCTAGAATTTGTGTATGAATATTGGAACATTACCTGGGTACATATTGCCAGAGTTGTTAAACTAATCTTAAAAGATAGATGTATGCCCAAAAGGTTGAAAGAGATGCTAGTCATTCTCATTTCTTAATTTTAATGTGCTTTAAATTTGAACAATTCAGGCCATTAATCTTTGCAATGTGATATACAAAGTTGTTTGCAATGTGATATTCAAAATTGTGGCTAAAAGTTTGCCAAGTAGACTAAAGATGTTGGTTCGATATATTTTTACTAGAGAATAAGTTTCTTTTTTTCTTGGATGTTTTATATCTGATAATATATTTTTTTGCATAAAAATGGCTGCCATACCAGCTTGTCTACTTTGAACAAGGGTTTCATTACAATGATGTTGGATTTCAACTTGGCTTATGATAAGGTCAATTTAAAATTTATGCTTGACATGTTAAAGAATCTATAATTCTAATATCTTAGTATGATTGGGTCCAGGCATGCATCTCTATATTAGGAATTGTAATCATATTTAATAGATTCTATCTTTAGTCAATTGAAGCTGTCAGGTGTCTTAGGTAAGGGTGACCACTTTCACTATACCTTTTTACCATTATATCTGAGTATCTATCTTGGCATATTAAGTACCATGTAAGCAAGATATATCAATTGGGATTTGGATTAGTCCTTTCTTCATAACGATTACTCATCTTCAATTTGCGAATGGCATTTTGATTTATGCACTAGTAATTTGTGCTATAGTGACGCCCATAAAACTCATTTTGAAGAAGTGTTGGCAACACTTTAGTTAAGTGGTAATTCTTAACAAATCCATAATATTATTTTATAAAGTAGATAGAATGCAAGTGATGGTAGATAAGAATAAGAAAGTTACATTTTATTAAAGTTATTAATTTAAAATATTTATTCATGCAAATTGTGGCAATTAAATTTAAAAAAATGACTTCAAATTTATTCTTGATCAAATTAAAACCTGTGAGTTAAGGTAAATGATTAGGACTTTATCAATGATGTGGTGTATTATCATGATCAACTCAATGCTCATTGTTGTTATTGCATATGATTTAGCCTCTCTTTAATTTTTAATGGTATTTTTTAAGAGTTTGACAAATTAAGTATAGTAATGCCATACATTATGCATATCAAAAATTAGTTTCAATTCAAAGCGTTTTAGGTAGGATATGGTTGAGAAAGCTAGTTTATGGGTTTAGGCATTTTCGTCTTTTTTTATGATAAAAAAGAATTTCTATATATTTCTTAGTGCTTTGCACGTCTTTAAGTTACTCAGTATTATGATATTTTTGACAACTACTAAAATGGTTTAGTTGATTGTTGAGGGTAAGAATAATTTATATTGGATAATTTTCTTGGCATTCTACTAATTGATTTGTGGACTCCCTATATCAACATGAAAGTGGAACAACTAATACATGTAGTGGAGCATGTTAAAGACCACAGTGTAAGCGACCAAAATAAAATCAAATTTTTTTGTATCTACTTTGGTGTTTTGGATTATCCATTCCCCTTTGAATGAATAAATTGAAAGAGTTGTGTCATTCTTCAAAAATCAAGAGGACATGATGTTGGATTAAAGAGTAATTTAAAATATGATTTATATGAGCCAAAATTTAACAAGAGAAGAGGTTATGTGGGTTTGAGATGTTGTTGCAACCTCAGATCATTACCTTCATGAAGTTGAATTTTTATTTGATTCCAACTCATTCCTGGCTATGTGCAAGAGGTATTAGGATGTAAGTACTTTTTTTGAGGGTCTATGAGGTGAAAGATCATGTACAACATAGTTTATGGGACTATCGCATGATGAAGGAATTTTTGGTTAACATCTTCATAAATGCTAATCACAGGCTTGGTTAACAATAATGAGTTATGTTCTTTAAATGTGCTTCTTAATTGGAAGTGGTGAATATATGGCTTCAAATACATCTCATTTAATTGAATTTGTTGCTTTAACGTATATCACCATTAGCTTAATAGAAATTGGTAACTAAATGAAGGAAAGGTCCTTAACTTGGTTACACATCAAAGTAGTATTAATTGTGCTGTAATTGTTGATATTACAAGTCCCTTTTCCCCAATCCCATCTAGTGGGCGTTTCAATGACCTTTAGGAATATTTGTTACCTCTTATTGGACTCTTAAAATTGGGTGGTTTAAACTCATTTGTCATGCAATAATGCAAGAGAACTTAAATACTGGAATTGTTATAATTATTTTGGATGACATGTGTGGGCCTATTATTATCACTAATAGAATGTGGAATTAAACTTTAGTTTCAACCAAGGAAACTATTGCAATTCTTGAAGCATTGGAGATCCTTAGAACACTACTTCTTCATATTCATATAATAGGGATAAATCAAACTCTATAATAGCTATTCTCAAAGTGAAGTGGCTACATGCATCTATATTAAGAAGGAGCACATATCATAGTTCACTTAACTTTGTAGAAGGTAAGTAGTCATTCCAACTATCACAAATAGAGTGTCAAGGCAATTGTGTATCCTACTGTGTTGTGTATTAGTCTCCTTTATATGATTTTGCTTAGGAATAGAGATACCCCTTCCAAAATTACTATAACATTATCATTATTTTGATTTTATGTATGAACCATTCTAAGGAGGTGTGATGTAAAATGTTTCCATCTCATTATCATGAAATCAAAGGCTAGATATGACTAAACTTATGACAAGGTTAACTAGAAATTTGTCTATGACATGTTGAAGCATTTGTAATTTCCAACTCTTTGGTGTGATTTGATTGAGCCTTGTATCTTTGCACCAAGTTTTGGGATTATATTTAATGGTATCTATCTAGAGTGGATTTAGGCAACAAGGGGTCTTAGATAGCGATGTTCCTTCTTCCAAAAACTTTTAACAATATTGTTTGAGCATCTCTCATAGCTTATTTAGCACTTGCTTAAGAAAGCTACCTCTGTTGGGTTCATGTTCGACACTTCATCCTCTACAATGAAAAATAATATATTTGTTAGTGACATCATGAGTCATGCACCTACAACTTTTGTCATAGCGAGGACCATTCCATATGATAAAAGATGTAGGTGATCAACCTCAACAAATCCAAAGTGTTATTTCTCAAGGGGATGACATGTAAGCAAAGGAAGATGAGAGTGACAAAATTACATATGCATCATGTTACTCAATTTAAATAACTAGGAATACCAATTATAGCAAAAAGATTTGCAAAAAAATACTTCAATTTCATAAGTAATCATGTCAAAATTTGTGTGCCAAGTTGGATGATTAGGTCACTATTAATGATGGGCCATATTGCCATGTAAAATCAATGTTGGCTACTATTCCTATGTATTGCTTAGACCACGCACTAATTTTGAGTGGCGTTGTTAATGAGTTGGAGAAATTCATGCTCCATTACTTATGGAGTAGTTCAAATGTTTGCAACATAATACATTATGGCTATTGGGACATGATAAATCTTTCAAGTAGTGTCAGAGACTCAAAATCTAGTTTGTTAACCTAGTAGTCAGTAATGATTACAAAACATTGTAGTCTAGTTCTTGCTCAAAAACTTATTTATGAATTTAGTGCATCAAAATCAAGTACTATATGATAAAAGATGCATCACACACATGCTAATTACATAATAACTCATACCCCAAGAAAATAAATAATATGATCTAGACGATTTTTATAGGTAGTTTTGTTCCATTCTTATTGAATAATTGGCTTGGCATCCATCTTATTAGAACATGGAAAGCCTATATTATCATGAAGGTGGAAAATTTGTCACTTTTAATGCAGTTGGCTTAGGAGCATGGTGTGTGGTATCACAATAAAATTCAAAATTTATTAGTGTCCGATTTGCAAATTTGGGTTTTATATTCTCCTTAAGCCAAATCAAAAGAAAGGGACATGTTGTGCTTCACATTGAGTGATCATAAGATGTTGGACTGAACGATCATTTACAACAGCATGCATACTTTCAAGAATTCATTTAATAGGAAGGTTTTTTAGGTTTGGAAAGTGCATGTGTAGACTAAGGCTAATGGCTTCTTGTGGAGCTTAATGTTAAATCTACTTACTTCTCGCTCCTTGCTTAGTGCATGATGGATTAAGATGTCAATGCTTTTTTCGTGGGTTTGTAATGTGACTAAAGATTTGCAGCATTATTTGTGAGCACCATAGTTTGAAAGAGTTCTAGTCAAATAGCTTTACAAATGACAGTTTCATGCTCAATGACTTCAATGATAGGGACATTACTTCATTAATTTTTTTTAATTGGTTTTTTGTGAATGTGTGGATGGGCATTACTTCTCATATGGTTAAGTTCAGTTCTTTGGCATTAATTCACCTTTTCTTTACAAGAATTTTCATACACATGTCGTTAAGGTTCTAAAATTAGCTGCACTCCAAAGAAATATTCAAATTGCTACCACTACTACTACTTCTTTCAACTTTTCAACCTCATCTAGTGGGAGCTTTGACTGACTTGATGGGTTATTTGTTTCTTCTTATTTGTCTCCTCTTCCAAGAAATTGTGTTAATATAAATCGTGATTCAACTATGCAAGATGACCTCTTTATCTAAATTGCTGTTATTATTTTGGAATACATAAGGAAAACATATTATTATTGCAAGAAAACTTTTGTTTTAGGTACAGCTTTTGCCAAGGAGACTATTACTTGTTTTAAAGCTATGGAACTCCATAGAATGATACTTCTTAATGTCCAAGCACTGGACATCAAATCAGCATCTACTACAACCATTGTTAAAATGAACTAGTAGCTTTTGTCCAAAGTAAGAAGAAGTTTCTATCATATTTAGGGTATGTAGTCTTTACAACTATCCCATGTAAAGAGCCAATGAAATAGTGCTAAAGATTGTGTCGCTCGTCATATTATTTTGTATGATTTTAGTTGGATCTCAAGGATGCCCCTTCTTGAACAGCTTCAGCAGTTTCCTTTTACTAACTTTTTGTATGAAACACATTAAGAAGACATTGATGTAAGCTTCATCCAGTACTTTATCAAGGAACACAAAGATGGTTGCCTCTTGTTGGACCTCTTCTCCAATGGTTTTGATTAAATTCAATGTGACATAGTTACAAATGATGATTTCATTGCTAGAATTGGTATTGTTATATGGGATGACCTAACTAGACCTATTACTATTATAGAAAACACTTTTGTTTCAATTTTAGCTTATCATGGTGACTATTGCAATTCTTGAAGTAATGAAACTTCTTAGATAGATACTTCTTTATGTCTAAGTAGCGGTAATTGATTTAGATTCTATTAAGGCAATTACTATATTGAGCTTATTAGTTTTTTTATAGCAAGCAATAGCTCTTACTAATGTTTTATTGCATTTGTTCAATGTATGAAGTCCTTCAAACTATTCCACATGAAGTACCAAGGAAATAATGTTATGGAGTAGGTCTCTTTTCATGTTCTCTCGTTTGATTTTCTTTGGGACTAGGGAATGCCCATTCCCAAACCTTTTCAATTATTATTTTATTTATTTTATGTATGTACCTTCTTAAGGAGAGTATGATGTAAGACATGAACATTACCTTATCAAGGAACCCAAAGAGAATTTGCTTGGTGTAATAATGAAAGAATTCTCTTATCTATGAAACATTGGACAATGCCTTCATGAATATTTATGATTTGAAAGACTTCACGAATATTACAATGACATATTTGCCTCACATTGGCTCAAATCACTACCCACTACTTTTACAAATTAGACAATCCTTATTTGGTAAAATTGCAAAAAAAAACTCCATTTGAAAACATCTTATTATACTTTCCATAGTGAACTAATGTTGTGTGTGCAAGTTGGGGAATTTTGGTTAAAGGTAACCCAATAGATTGCTTATCCTCTGAATATAATAGAGCTTTATCAACATTAAAGAAATGAAGTGAAGCTAAAATTTAAAATATCTTTAGTATGCAACACTGGTTAGTACAAGAAACCCAAGAACATCAACCTAAGGAATTTGCAAATGGCTTAATTGATCTAAGACAAAATCTTTTGGCACAATGTATTAGTTCTTATAAAATGTTATGGCTTTAGAGGGAACACAGTGGTTGTAGCATGCCAAGCATCACTAGGCCACCCTTAGGACTAGAACACTTGCTTTTTTTACGAAAAAAACTACTTCTATTTCCAAGAGCAACTATACCCATCAACTTAAAAATGAATGTAGGGAATTGGTGCATCCCCATCTAAGATCAAAGACATTCTTATGTATTTTTCTAGTAAGACATGGTCTAGCCATAGGAAATATTAGCGTCCTCTATACTTTCAATAATGATGAGATAAGAAGTGTGGTGTTATCCATTAAAAGAAATAAACCTCATAATGTATATGGCATCTCTACTAAATTTGTGCATAGTTATTGGAATGTCACATAAGTCGATAATGCCATAGCTATGAAACAATTCTTTAAAGGTGGCTTTACACCTAAGCATTAGAAATACATGCTAGTCATTCTTGCCCTCAAAATTTTAAGATGCATCTAAAAATAAGTATATTAGGCTCGTTAGCCTTTGCAATGCGATTTACAAAGTAGTGACTGATCTTTTGGTGGCTAAATCGAAGCTTGTATTTACTGATATTACTATCATGGAAAAATAACTTTGGTACCAAGTCGTACTATATCAATTAATATTTTCTTAACACATTAATTGGTTGTGCCAATGCACTTTTTTACTTCCAATTAAGGTCAATTGAAACTTTATGCTAGATATGCTAAAGCATTTGTAGTTCTCAACTTTGTTGGTGTGATTGGATTAAAGCTTGTATCATTGCACCAAGACTAAGGATTTTGTTTAATGCTATCCATCTATAGCAGATTGAAGGAGAAAGGGGTCTTAAGTAGGAACGTATACTATTACTATACAATTTTTCTATTATCCTTGAGCATCTTAAATGGCTTGTTTAATGCTGACATAAGAACACAGCCTCATTGGGTTTAGGATTGACCCATCCTCCCTTATGATAACATGCCTTCTATACTTTGTTAAATCCTGATTTATGCATCTACAACATCTGTCGTTGTGAGGACCATTCAAGATATTATGGAGTAGTATGGGTATCTGTTAGGTTAGATGGTGAACCTCAATGAATTCGTTGTATTATTTAACAAGGGGATAGAAATCAAGCAAAGGAAGTTTTTAATAAAAAATTTGATATTTGTTAAGTTACTCAATTGAATTATCATGGCATAGCAATTGTAACAACTAAACTATAGAAAAAAGACTTTAATTTCGTAATTAATTATGTTGAAAACTATGACAACATGAATGATCATGTCATTATTGATGATGGGTCATATTGTCATAAAATCTCAGCATTAGCTGCTATTCTTTTGAATTACTTAGCTCAATCATTAATTTTGAGTGTGTGTTCTAGAGTTAGAGAAATTGATGCATTATTACGCATAGAGTAGTTCAAATGTTTACATCATAACACATTATGCCAGTTGAGAGACTCAAAATCGGTAGTTTGTCAATCAGGAAATCGACATTGATTACAAAATACACAAGACAAGTTATGGCTAAGGAAGACTATTTATGGGTTCAATCCTTTAGATGCAAGTACGTTATGATAAGAATTACTTTTAATATGTCACCTGGTGCATCACTTACGTGTAAGTTAATCATTTTTATTGAGCAATTGGCTTTACGTCCTTCCTATTACTTCATGGCCAACCTATTTCAACATGTACATGTACCATCTAGTAGTTGTAATGGAGTTGGATAAGGACAATGTTATGTGGGATCATAATAAAATGAAGAATTTATTTGTGCTTAATTTAGCATTTCAATTATATAATCCCATTCTGATAAAGAGAATGAAAGGGCTATGTTGCACTTCTAATAGGGTTAGGACATAATGTTGAACATAAAGACCATTCATAGCAACTTGTATACAAGCCATAATTCTACTATAAAGGACATTGGATTGATTCAAAAAGTATAGGCATAGCGTCAATGTTAAATATTCTTCTACTTGGTCATAGCATTATGCAAAAGGAATAAAGATATCACATCTTTGTTGGGGGGGGGGGTTTAAATAGGAGCTTTAAAAGTGATACTTTCAAACTTGATTAGGTGAATGACAATGTCTTCTTTTCTTCGTTAATTGAGCTTCTTAACATGATGTCTACGAATGTGTAGGCAGCCACTACTTTGATAAAGTTTTTTCTATGGTATTATTTCACTTTTAGCTTAGCAAGAATTTTTAACCACATACCGGTTAGTTTCTATATCCAGTTACATTATAAAGAAATATTCAAATTACCACGACTACTACTACTTAATTCAACAATCCTCTTGCACATATAGTTTCACCTTTGACAAGTGATTTGTTACCTCATATTAGAGTCCTCCTTTAGTGGCTTGAGTTAAAATCAATTATGATGTAGTTCTGTAAGAAACTTTCACTGTTGGAATTGGTATTTTTATTTAGGATGACATAGTAGGCCTACTACTATTGTAAGAAAAACTTCAATTTCAAGTATAGCTTCTACCTTGGAGATATTTCCATTCTTGAAGTAATGGAACACCCTAGAATGCTACTTTCTGATGTCTATGTAGTGATGATTGAATTAGACTATACTATAAACTATTATTATAATGAACTAGTTATTTTTGCTTAAAGTAAATACAAGTTCTTATCATAGTGCTTATACATATGCTCAACATATTCAACCATCAAATTGTCCCCTAAAAATAGCCAAAGCAACAATACTATGAAGTACATCACTCATCATGCTTTTTTGTATGATTTTATTTGGAACTAGGGAATTCCCTTTCCAAACTACTTCAACTTAGACTTTTTACTAATTTTATGTGTTAACCTCCTTAAAAAGAGCAAGATCTAGGCTTTTGTCATTTCTTTATCAATGAACCCAAAGATGTAGCAGTAAGAAGACATACTAATGTGACAGATGGGTACATTGGTTGTGGGGGATGGTGACGTATGTTTGGAAGGTGATGTATGGTTTGTTCATCAATGACATTGCCAACTAAAGGTGGGGAAATGATGGTGGTAGGCAATGACAGTGTTGGCAATGTTTGTTTCTAGCTATTTTTGATAGGACATTAAGAAGATAGTTTTGACACCTTAACGTTTTCTTTTGGTTCATACACATTTTTAAATAGATTTAGAATTCATAATCTATTGAGTATATAATAAGGTGCAATGATCTATGATGGGAACTAAACCTTACAAGATTCCAAAAGAAAAAGAAAAGTTTGTCTTGCGTAATTATTCCCATCACAAATGGCCAATGGTGACACTTGGAATCCAATTAGTGATACTTTTGAACCAAACTACCCCTCGGTTAACATTCCAAAAGATGGGTTTGTTCTTGTGGTCTAAACTTTGACAAACATTGGTGCTAGAGTTTATAGAAGTACATAAAGTAATGTAATGCTATAAATGAAGCAGTCATAATAATACAAGTCTTATCATGACTTGAATATGTCTGAGGATGGCAAAGGTGTTTCTTTGGGGGCCACATAGTGGTTAATTATGCAATTGCTTAGGGAATCAAGGACACGATAGGAAAAGGAAAAAATAATTTCATCGAATAGTGAACTCGATTAAAATGAACATATTGAATTATATTTTCACTTAGAAGAGAAGTCTCCATGATATGGGTAATTTATGTGGCTGCATGTGGGGTTCTTATGGAAATACTATAACGGTCATGGAAGATAATTCTTAGAATGATAAACTTGAATCAATTAACCTATTTAATGTCAACTTTAAGCAGGTGCTTAATAGTTGGAGAATGAGCATCGTTAATCTAACATTGATGGAAGGTCCCCACATTAACTACTCATGGACACCAAACAATTTTGTTGTAAAGATGTTGGCACCAAAAGATACCTCTTTCATAATTAATGATGAAATACAACTATCTAATAGGGTGTGTGAATTAGAAACTCAATACCACTAGTATGACCTAATGGATACAATGTACAGAGATTTTTTATCATTCAAGGATGCACAAAATGCTGTAGCATAGGTTTTGGCAATTTTAGAGGATTTTGGATCATTGACTTGATAGGTTGGAGTTTTTATCTACACTTATATTCAGTTGTAGATAGAGAATATGTGTCTTTTCGAGGGCCACGGTATGTTAGTGGCCTTGCATTATGGTTAGATTTGTGGATCACTAAATTTAGACCTTGTACTTTAGCGACTATGTGAGCTCCAACATAGATTCATTTTTATGTGCTCTTATTAGTGTATTGAGATAGAGAATCTATTATGCATTGACAAAGCTATAAGAGATTATCTTTTGATGTATAACTAGAAATAGATATGCAAAGATCACTCTTTATTAGGGGGAGCGTTAGAATGGACCTCTCAAAACAACTTAGAGTGAAAATGCTGATTAATAAACCCTTGGGTCAGTCTTCTTAATATTCACAAGGTGTCCAATATGTAGAAGCATGTTCCAGCTTGGCACATGTCAAAAAGATATTCACTGCTACGGTAGTTAAGAGCTCTTGTTCTTTAAGTATACAACCAAATGAGGATAAAATTGAAAAGTGCCTATTTTGATGTAGTAGGTATAGAGGATCTTGAGGAGAAGAGACATGGACGTGGATATGGGGTGGTAGTTCAATATAGGAAAAAGATACTAATTGAAGTAACATAATAGAGAAGGACTATAATAAGTAAAGATATAAGTATGCAAGAGCTAAGATGATAAAACAAATATGAAGATACAATACAAGTAATGTATAGGGGTAGGTCTTATGCTAAGAAAGAAGGGTACAATGGAGATACATTCATGCAAAAAATGGTATCAAAGTAGAAAACCTAGGGAGAAGTTCAACCTACTACTAATAAAAAGCATAGTCCATCAAGCAGCAATGGAATGGAGGAAGGTCCCATTAGTTGCTTGCATAGCTATAGAATTTAAAGAAGCAGGTGTAATTCTCAAGCAATTTTAGTCCATCCAAGGAAGCAATCCTACTTGGTGCCTATGAAAAGTGCAAAGGTATAGTTGAATGATTTTTGTTGAGGAAAGGAAAATAAAGACTATGTATAAAGGGATGGGGAATTCCTAAGTAATTTGGAAAATCAAAAAACAAATAGTCGTGGCAAGACAGGTGAATAAATATTTGATTGGGCAAATCATTAAGCAATGTTTTTGATTATCCAAGAAATTTAGAGGATGAACGTATGGCTATACAATTACTTAGATCACTTATAAAGAATAGTTGGGATTACTCATGGTTTTACCTTGATGTGAATACAGGATGCAATACATGAGGTAGACAGTTAAAAATTGTTTACAATAATGCTTTTGCATTGGTTGCATGAAGCTTAAATGTCACAAATTTTTGGATGTATTGGATTACTTACATTGGGACTATATTTAGATTATGTATTAGACTAGGCTCGAGCATTGGTTGCATGAAGCTTACATATCTCAAAAAGCTAGTCACTAGAAGAATTATTATCAACGACTATAGCTTTTTTGTACCATTGTGCTATATGTTATGGTTTACTAGCTTTGAGAAACCACTTCATATAGTGGACCTACACGAATTTTGTTAAATTGTTTACATGAATGAAAGTTCCTATTTGAACTTGGACTTGTCCATATCAACGTAAGCCCAATGAGTATGTTATCATAAGGATTAGCATCAGTTGGGGCTGGAGTCATTGCTTATTTCTATGAAAGATTTGATAGAGGTTTCCTAAATATCAATGATACACAATCCTTTCTATGTACCACTATTACATATCTCCCTCATATTAGCTCAGACAATTAGATATTACTTATATAGTTTAGACAATCATTATAAGGAAAAATAGAAAGAATGTAATTTCAAAGGAACTAGTTATACTTTCCCCAATCATCTAGTGCAATGAAAGCTGCATTAAAAAGGAGCATTAAAGGAAAACCTATGGATAATCTATCGATAAAATTTAGTATAGCTTTGATAACATTAAAGAAATACTGTGTAACAAACTTTTATAACCTTCTCAGTATCCTTGCTTGTTGGAAAATAAAATTTAAGAGCTTCAACCTAAAGAAAATATGAAGCACATAACTAAGATGCAGTATGATCTTTAAAAAAATGTGCTAGCATGCTAAGTTTAATTTGGCCACCCCAAATGATTAAAACATGAGATTTTTTTCTATGCAAAATACCTTTTCTCCCAATAGAAACTATATCCATAAACATAAAAATGTTCTTAGGGAACTGGTGACATCCAAACTTAGATTAAGGAATTTGTTATGTAGTGTTTCAATAAGAGGTGGTGTAGCCATGTGTAGTATGAGCCTCCTCTATCCCTCTAGTCTTTGAGATCTATTAATAGTGAATAAGTAGCTGCACTTGTGGCTCTAATTAATGAGGATAAGATCAGATATATGGCGATGTCCATCAAAAGAAATAAATCCCCTGGCATGGATGTCATCTTATATGAGTTTGTGTATGGTTATTAGAAGTCCACACAGGTGGACATTATCACAATAATGAAAACAATTCTTTAAATATAGCATTTTTTCGAAAGGATGGAATGACGCTCTGTCTATATTCATCATTAGTTCTTAAAGAGTATCCAATCTGAAGCAATTTAGGTTCATTAGCCTCTACAATATGATTTACAAAATAGTGGCAAAAATGTTGCTAGTTAGACTGAAGGTGGTGCTTCATGAGGTCACTATCATGAAGCAAGTTGTTTTTGTGTTAGGCCATATTATATCTAATAATATTCTTTTAGAATATGAAATTGCTACCTTCTTCTTCGAAAGAAGGGTTTGATTGAGCAAAAATTCAATATGAACAAGGCTTATGACAAATAAAATTTGAAATTTGTTATGGATATGCTAAATATTAGTATTTCCTTACTCTTTAGTGTGATTAGATTGAGGCCTGTTTCAATTCATCAAGATTTGGGATTATAAATAATGGTATCCATCTACATGGATCATAGCAACTAGAGGTCTTAGATAAGGATGATCTCTCTCACCAGACCTCTTTATTGTTGTGTTTAAGTATCTCTCAAGGCTTATTCAATATCATAATGATTGTGTTACTTGAATTTGGTTTAAGATTAACCATTCCTTACCTATGACTATGCAACACCTATATTTTGATGATTTCATGATTTATGCACCTACAACTTGTGCTTTTATGTAGAACATTTAGGATGTGATTGAGTAGTATGGGATTCACTGAGGTTAAGTGGCAAATCTAAACAAATCAAGAGCATTATTTAGCAAGGTGATGGACCACAAGTGTAAGACTACCATTATAGAAAGACTATATATGCATCAAGCCACTCAATTGAAATATTTAAACATACAAATTTTCAACAAAAAACCCTAAGGAAAAGGTTTCAATTTCATTTTTAATCATGTTAAAAGTTGTGTTAAGATGGATGACAAGGGCACTATTGATGTTAAGCTAATTGTCATGACTACCATAGTATCTGCTACTATTCCTACTTATTGGATTGCCCACATATTAATTCCTAGTTACATAATACCGAGTTATAGGAAATATATGTGATCACTTATGGAGTAGTTGAACTAATAATAGGATAATACATTATGCCTGATAGAAGGTAACTCTATATAAGGATTAGGGGGACTCAAATTTCATAGTTTGTTGGTCTAGTAGTTAGCATTAATTACAAAACACAATAGATGAGATATTACTTAGGATGATTGGTTGCGGGTTAAGTACTTTACTTACAAATTCATCATGATAAATAATACTTTCCATATTCCCCATGGTGCATCACATGCATGCAATTTACTTAATATTGGAACCCTTTAGACCACAAATAATATGGTTTAGTAGAATGTTGTGGGTAACTTCATTTCTTTTTTGTTGTATAATTGCCTTAGCATCTTTCCTATTGCTACTTGGCCAACATAAACAACATGGATATGGAGAATATAACTTTTGTAGTAGACCTAGCTAAGTAGCCTAGATTTTGGAATCATAAAACATTTTAGAAGTTACACGTCAGATTTGTATTTTGAATTATGTATTCTCCATCGAATCAATTGAATGAAATGAATGTGTTTTGCTTCAAAATGAGTGAGGATACATTGTTAGAGTTAAGGACTATATACAACAACATGTATATGAGCTATAATCCATCATGGAAATAGGTCACATGAGTTCCAAATGTGCAAGTACAATCTTGAGTAAACATTTCTTATCGAGATTAGCATTAAATTTAATTCCTATCAACAGTTGACCTCTAACAATAAAGATTGAGATGCCTAAACTTTGTCCTTGAAATTGTTTCCTATAAAGAGTTGCAACATTAATTTTAGGAGTGCCATACTATGAAAGAAATCTTGTCAAAACAACTTTGCAAAATATTTCTTCATGTTTATTGAGATTAAATGTAGGGACATCACATACTTTTTTTAGCACTTTAATTTCATGTCTATCAATGTGTTAGCAGCTACAACTTCTCAAGTAGCCAATTATGCTACTTTATCTTTAGTTCACTTTTAGAGCAACAAGAATTTGTGGGCACATGTGAAAAAGATATTTTAATTTGAATGCAATTCAATGGAACATTCTCAATATAGATGCCAGTTGGTAGAACTCTCTAATCGCATCAAGTGTGAGCTTTGGAGTCCTAAAAGGGCCATTTATTACCTCTTATTGAAGTAATCCAATGGGTTAGTTTAAATTTAATTGGAGATAGCTTTGCATGATGACTTGAAAGATAGAATTGGCATTGTTGCACAGGATGACATGGGTGAACCTACTACAATTGTGGGAGATACTTTGGTTTCTTGTTCATCTTTTAACATGGAGATTATTAATATTCTTGAAGTAGTGGAACTTCTAAGAATTTTAATATCTAATGTTGAGACAGTGCTGATTGAATTAGATTCAACTAAAGTTATTGCTATAACAAATTAGAAAATTTTATCTAAATAAATGATAGTTCCTACCATAGTGTCATTTCATATGTCTGGGGTACGAAGTCTATCAAACCATCCCACAAAAAGCACCAGGGCAATAATGCATTAGATTAGGTTTCTTATCACAAACTTTTGTGTGATTTTGTTTGGGACATGGAAATGGCCCTTCCTAAATCATTTCACCTTTACCTTTTTAATGTTTTTATATATGGGCATCCTTTAAGGAGAGCTTTAAGGAGAGTATGATGTAGCCTTAAACCATTACTTTATTATGGAACCCAAAAACTTTTATTTTGCATTAAGTGTTCGTAGAGTCAAAAGAGCAACTTTTGCTTATCCTTAATGAGCATTGTTTATGTTAGCAACAAGGATGAGTACTAATTTTTTTAGGCCATCAACTTTCATTCTTAATTAATGAAAACACTCTTAAAAAATTCTTTCAAAGTGGTTTTTCTTTCATAAAACTAAGAATTTCTCCTCTAATTATGTAATATAAATACTCGTGATATTCACTTTAAATTCTTATTCTAATCTTGAGGGCCAACACAATAAGATGAAAATCATATAATGTTATCAACACTAATGTATTTAGAGCAGGGGCTTGCTTTGACGACTTTAATTTCTTTGAAGTAATGATCTTGAGGGAGTGGCCCGACAAGCTAAGGTTAGTCCACATCATTGACAAAAGGATTTAGTTGGGTGACGTAAATGAAAAGGATGATTGAGTGACTCGAAACAAGGTCCTATTATGACCTTTTTTAAGTGAAACAACTTAAATATATGACACTAGACTTGGATATACCATGGCTTCTATCACTAGACTTTCCCTTTAATGGACCCTCTTTAAGAGATATAGATTGAACTCATTCAAATTACCAGACTCATGGAGCTTGATGTTGTTATTTATTGTCACTTCCTTCTTGTAGTTATCTTTTGATGTGGTTCCATCTCCTAGGCTCCCTCTCTAGATTTGAACCCTAATTCCTCATCATGCATCAGCAACATGGTAGGCCCGTATCCACCATCGAACTTTTACATGTATGAAATTCCAATGATGTATCATCGAAATGGAGTTCATGCAATCCACCAAATCATCATGAAACGTCAATGAGCTAGTTGAATATAAATGCAACCTTCTAAAAGCCAGGGTGATGCATATATTGGCTATTGAATTATAATGGTTATCTAAGTAGCATGTACTAATATGAAAACAATATTTGATTTAATGAGCCATTTGTAGTTTTACAATTTAAAATTATTCATAGTGATAGATAGATGGCTTAATATTTGAGAAAAACATGTGATTATTGGTAGGTTCAACTAGGTAGGAAACATATGAACTCCCTTCTTAGGAAGGTTCAAATACAAGACCACATCCTATACATAATGTCTAACCACATGAAGTGGTAGCAAAGTCATAAGAAACAACATCACCAAAACATCTCTTATGTAAAAGTGGTTTCAATTTAATTCAATTCCATAATTGAAAGAGGTTGAAAGATATATTAAAAGAAGCTCAAAGGGTCTAATTAAGGATGAAGGCCTTGGCTTGCACACACATGGCCTAACAAGTAGTAAGCCTTAGAAGAATGGCACAAGTACACAAATGATCTACAATGGCATGCATCAACAAAAAACCACTAAAATTGCTAAAATGCATTGCATCTTCCAAATTGGAATGTTAAGCACGACTCATGTATCTACAAAATGTTTTTTTTACAAGATCAATGAAAAGAATGGAAGCAAACTGCATGCTCAAAACTTGGCAAACCACCAAGAAACATCATGTTGATCACTTTAAAAACTTGCAACTCTACAATTGTCAAGTCATATTTTTTCGTTGCACATATACCAGATACACAAGTTCACACAACATGTGGGTAAGGCTGAGGCTATGTGTCACTCCATGAAGAAGCAATAACAATCTGAATAAACACATGGTTGAGTACACTTTGCACCATTGAGGTTTCATTTTGACATGGGAAAAAACCACATCCAACAAAGTACAAAGTGGAAGGGACATTTGATAATTCCACATTACACCAAATTAGTCCCAATTGAACCGACACCACATTCTTGCATTAGTTGTCCCAAGCGAAGACAATTGTTGAAAGGAGTTACACATTTTAGGGTCAAATTGACCTGTGTGAAGAAAGCCACCACATTGATCAATGGGATACCACCATGTGTTGCACCATGAAGGGTGGGAGCATGGATGGGAAGGACAATATGGTGCTCACATGGTAGCATAAAACTTTCACTACAAAGTGTGTGAACTTAGACATCATAATGCTCAATGTAGAGGGTGAAAAGTGACACTTCAAACATGAACAACAATAAGCTCCCAATAAGGCATCACCTTATACATGCACTTGACAACTAGAGTTACAAATTTTGAAAACCTTACACTTTTAGAGCCCCACTCACTATGGGCATAAGTTGTTGCAAGGTGCAAGTGGACTGGCTTCCACATGCATGAATAATGTTGTGGTGTGCCAAGTGCTTTTCCTTGTAGTTATGGTAATGCCTGGCTAGGGTGGCAACCCAACTTGCATAAATTCTAGCACATATTATACCATCAAACTCTCACTTTACTATGGGCTGTATGATGCTACACATTACTCCCTGTACATTCCTAATTGCAATAATTCTACCAAGAGGGCAAACCTCTAAGTAGGGCATCACCTTATTCTTAAGCCAACTACTTATAATGAAAATCTTTGAAAAGAAGGTTACGCTTCATGGGTCCAATAAGCCACATGCAAAGGATGCAAAAGGGTTCATGTGGACTGGATACCATGCACAAGGACACCATTACAGCATGCCTTGTGCTCTACCATGATCGTAGCTACCTCATTGCCTGGCTTGGGCTATAGAAATGCACTTGCAAACCCTGGTGCATATTTCACCATCCAACTTACACTTTGTTGTGGGCCACACCAAACTACAAATTACCTCTTACTGACTACAATATGCAACAATTTTGTAAAGAAGGCAAGTTTCCAAATTGAGCGACTCCACCAGCATACTTCAGCAGTAACATGTAATGACTATAGTATAAAAAGTGAAAATATTTACCATACTTACATAATCTTAATAGGTACCACTTTGATAATGGATGCAAGCAAGTGATGGAAATTTTTTAACCCTTTTTGTTTTTGGGGATGAATCTTCTTTGAGACAGAGTTACGTTTTTGTGGAACATGACAATTTGTAGGAAGGGCAAAATGTTGTGATTCCTTCATTGTACTGTATATGTTTTGTGAAAGGCAATGTGAAGAATTTCAGCATTACACCAAGGAAAGCCTCCAAGGGTTACAATGTGAATCTTATAGTACCTCAAAAGTATCACACTAAATTCCACAAGTATTACTACACTGAGTATCTCAATAGTTAGAGTAAGTAGACCAAGTGAGCAAGCTGAGTAAATGACTTAATAAGCAAGTGAGCAAGCCTGCAAATTACCAAGGGATGTTTTAAGACTTTAATGATGTCAATGTCTTTTATGGGGTAAATCAACTACAATATATGGTAAGATTTAAGAAGATCATGGCATTAAGGCCACTTTACCAATTATAATCTCTTGTCACAAATTTATCTCATCTAAAAAGTATTCTACAGACCATTGATACACGTGTGTCATTTCTTACAATGCTCATGTCATACAACTTTCTATGACTTATCATTTTCATTTGGTCATGTACCATTTGGTTGCAATTTCCCTAATATTGGCTAATAAATGAATGATCGGAATATCTATAATATTTAAGCATGGATTGTCTTGAGGGACTTCAGTCGTAATTCTGCACAAAATAGCATCAGACCATCAGCTTTTTAACCAAGCACAATGAATAATTGTGTGAAATAATAGTTCCTAAATGCAATCTTGGATTAGTATTGTGACACATTCAATAATAAGATAAAACAAACATCTCTCACAATGATCTAAACTTAGTGCATATTCCCTATTGGTGGGCAATAATACCAACACTTGGTAAATTCTACTACACAATGATATGGAGAGACAACATCATATGATAAATCACTATGAATGCTTGGTTGTCAAAAGCCAATTATCCTTATAGTAAATTTTTTTACACCTTTAGCTTCAATTTATGAAAGCCTAAAGATCAATGGCCTTGCTTGGATGGTTTGTATTTGCATTGGAAATTAGAATGACATTAACTTTTAAACTTTTGTTCCATATGAGATTTTTGTTCTCTTTGAGCTTATCATAAGACACCTTGATTACCTTTTAATAGATGTTCCATCCTAATCAATCTCCCACCTAAACATGTCGTCTACTATGGTTGACCCATTGTTGTAAGACTTCCTTCCCTGCAGATTCAACAATGCCCATTTATTTGGGTGTGGTTTCACTGTATAGTGCACAAGTTTAGTAGGAATCTCTTTAATCTATTCATGTGTAGTTGAAGAGGCATTTAGCTACCTTAAGATTGTCAAAGTGACTCCGGTTGCTTACCCTTGCTTGGTTAAATTTTTTTAATTTGACATTCAGAGTGTTATGAGGAAATTGCATGGCATGAACATCTTTTAGGCCCATCACAATGCTTTATTGTAGACAATAGTTAGATTCCACCTGTTCATACCAATTTTGAGTCAATTGTTCAATGCAAGGGGAAGCGCCCCATAGGGGCTACTCCCAATTTGTCCAATAGTTGATGCATATGAATCTACTCCAGATGCATGAGAAACTGAAGTAGACTAGAACCCTCATGCTCATTCCTTAGACCAAATTTTTTTCCCAAAGTTATAAATTCATTTTGCCAATTTTCCTCATCAAAATTTCATCATCGACCAAAGGTTGTTCACCTTGGAGTCATGTGTCATTATGAGTATGAATGGGCATTAAAGGCACTCGACCATCCAAGTTTTCAAGGGTCATTAAGGTTCATCGATCATTACCAAACATTTGGTGCTCTACCAACAGCTTGGCTCTACCTCTAGCTAAGTAGTTTCTTGAGCTCACGGGTCGTTAAGTAGAATAACTAACTCTTCCAAGACCCAAACCTACATATCAAAACCACTTGTTGCTACCATCAACCACCACATCCTAGGGCTAGAATTTTAACTTGACTTCCTTTTGAAGCTTATGCCAAATGGCAATCTCCATTTAGCTACCTCCATCACTTAGAAACAACTAACCCATGTGCTAATGTCATTCACATGGAACCTTTCCACTTTTGGAATTGAAAGTTTTCATTTGAATATTTGCTACCACAACTGAGATCTACGCTAACAAATGCTTTAGATTGTCTCATGCCTTATTTGTTTTAGTGATCGTTGCACCCTTTAATGCATTTCAACATTGTATTTCATCAATAGCCATGTGTGTGTTGCATTCTTAAATGTTATCCATTTTTGGGACTAGCATATTCAAACAAGGAGTTGTTATAAAGTACTCATTAGATTTCAACTTCCATGACCCTTGTGTTGCTATCTTAATTATCCAAAAAATCTTTTAGGTTCTATGTTAGCATGTAGTTGGACTCTATAACCCAGCTTTTACTTCATCCCACATCACCAACTATGCTTACTCAAAATGGCCCACATTGATCCTAAATTTCTTAATTCAACTCATCAAAGAAGCTAAGCTTTGTACCAATTTAAAGTATGAGAATTTGTTAATGGCAATGAGCCCCTAATTCTTCAAATCAAAGGCTTTACTTCATAGAACCCATATAAGAGTTCTAGCTATCTTGAGCTAAATTTTAAGAGAGTCGACTATTAGATGCTTCAATTAGTCTTTCATCTGCACACCTAAGTTTGACAAACAGTTAGCATGTTAGTATCACTGTGGGCGTTCATCAGAGTTTTCTTTGGCTTTCCCCCACTTAGGCATTGTTCATCATCTTTCTTGTTTTGATAAGATTGATCCCATTCTAACCCTTCAAAGAGGATCATGGTCAGCTGGTAGTTCACCCCTTAAATAAGGATGCCACAATTCAGCTTGCTTGAACATTCTTGGTTTGCTCACCTTTTGATTTGCATGTTGTCAGGCTCCTTGGTCTACGATGAAAGATGGGGTAGAAAGGGAGCCCACTGGTGTTCACTTATGTAACTCTCGATTGGACAAGAATTTTGAACAACCACCATGACAATTGCTCCATGGATGATATCTACTAATTATGCCAAGTTCATTCCTTTAGGCGTGGCTTCATTGGATAGTAGACAAGGACAATGAGAATCTCGTTAATCCATTCTTGGGCATCACAAATTAGATAATTAGACATTTAGCCACTTTAAGAGTCATAACGACTACTATCATTTACCAAAACATAGTTGAATTTTTTTACTTAGACATTGAGAGCACTTAGTAGAAATGACATTATGGGAGCATCCTCTAGGGACATCGCAATGCTTTGTGTTAATTAAATACTTGGATTCCCTTTGTTTCAACCTTTTCTAAGTCATTATTCAATGCTAGAGACATGGCTCTATAGGGGGCTACTCCTAATCTTTCTACCAATCAACATGCATCGACCTACTGTTAGTGCAAATGTTTCTTGAGTTGTCCATCGATAGTTGATGAGTTTTGGACTGCAACTCTCATGCCCATTCAATAGGCCAATTGTTTTCCCAAAGTTATGAATCCATTTTTTCAACTTCCCTTACTTAATTTTGCCACCAACCAAAGGATATTCACCTTGAAAATAATATATGATTATGAGTATAACCGATCATTGGAGGAACTGACACATCTGGATTTTTAAGGTTCATTGAGCAATCATCAGATGCATCTAAACATGTGGCCAAAGCACTAGCTAAGCCATTGCTAGGATAGTGAGCTATTAAGCAAAAACTTTTCCTCATCCCAAGGCCTTCATTAACATCTCTAATTCACTTCGCTTTGTTATCGATTGCCACATAGCAGCTCTTGAATTCTAACTTGCTGTCATTTAGATGATCATGCAAAATGGCACACTCAAACTAGTTTGCCCATCTCTTAAGGTTAGCTAACTTATGTTCAAATGTGATTGACACGGTACTATTCCATTCTTTGATTTTTAAAGCTCTTGTATATTTTCTACTACAACCAAGATCTACACCAATAAATATACCATGTTGGCTCATTCCCTACATTTTCTAGCAACTATTGCACCTTCTTTTTATTTTAATGTGTTGTAGTAAACTAATTTCTTTGTATAGGTAACACACTTAAATATAATCTATTTTTTGGACTAGTTGATCCAACAAGTGTGTTGTTATGCACTCCTTAATGGATTTCAACTTTCACGACCACCATCTTGCCATCTTAGTTAACCAACACCCTTTATAGGATCTAGGTTTTTACACAGTTGAACACCATAACCCTACTTTCAGTTCATCCATATTGCTAGTTATGCATGCAAAAAATGGCCCACTTGATGCCTTGTTTAATTGGTTTAACTAAGCAAAAAGAAGTCAAGCCTTCCTACCAATTTAAGCTATGAGAATATGTCAAGGGTATTGAACCCCCAATGCCTTTAGTCATTCACTTTATTATAGGGAAACTTTGGAAGGAACTAGCTACTAAATGATTTGTTTAGTACTTCACTCATAAACAAAACAAAATGATATATTTGTATGTTAGTATCACTATTGGCCTCCATTAGAGTCTCTTAATTTTTTGATCTACTTAGTGATGTGAAAACTAGTGTGCAAAACTCACATTAAGGGCATCAATTCCAATCTTAGAAGTATTTTTTGTTATTTTTGAACATATTTATTTCTTCAAAGTAATTTTATGTATGAACAAAACCTGGGTTATATGTATATATCATTTTTAATATGTTAAAGAAAAAAGATAAAAATTAAAATGAGACACCATAATTTTTATGTGGATCGCTTCACATTAGAACATATGTCCACAACTTATCAAAGGTCAATAAAAACACCAGAAAGAAAAGGCTAGAACTTGTTGGTTTTCTCTATGGTTCACCTCTAACCTACCAGTTTTTACAAGTTCAACTATACCACTGGCATTTGCAAGCTCAAGCCCAACTCGTTTTTTTATGAGACCAAACAAAACCTGGCTTTTATAAATCTTAAGCAACCAACCAAAGAAGAAAAAGAAAAATACAACAAGATGAAAAAACTCTGATAAATTTGAACAACTTATTATACTTGTTGATTAATGGAAAAAGCACAATAGGCTTAAAAGCAAAAATAGAATTTGATAATTTAGATATGCAAGGCTTAGTGGGAAAACTTCGACGATTTCAAAAGCCATAGTTTCATCTAGTAGAATTTATACTAGTAGAATATAGAGCAGTACTTTGTTGAGATCTCAAAGATTGATTCATATTCATTAGTATTTTCATTTGCTATGGTTAGGTATTTATAAGAAATATTTTTATTATAATCGTTATAAAGTGTAGATAGCTGTTTGAAAAGCTGTAACAATGAGATATTGATCATTCGATTTAATAAACAATAAAGTCTACGTTGGTCTTAACCGTTGGACGTAGACATGACAATTAAGAATGTGATTTACAAATAACATATAAAGAGTTTTTGGAATCTAATATGTTAAGATGTAGTTGCGATCGTCAAATCTAGGGAAAAATTATAAGAAATCAATAGATTCAATAATCATCATTAGAATTAGAAGATTGAATCAGATGGTGGGATGAATGATCATGTCACACAAATAAAGTAGAGGCAAGCTCCACTGTTCGATTATGAAGACACAGGATTCGAACATGTTGATCGGTCCCATTTTGGATGTAGGTAGACACAAGGGATATAGTCCCACATTACAAGAAGGGAGAAGAACTTGAACTTCATAATAATTCTTGTAAACATATTATGCAGAGCAAAATTACAACTAGCTTTCCCCTTGTGTGCCCAATAATTCATTCTCTAGGAATACTTGTGACATACAGGTTTATACACAATCATATGAATATAAGTTAAAGTGTTGCGAAACTCAATCTAATTCCTTTCATCATTCAGTACAATAATTCAGTGTCCGTAGAATGAGCCCAACCTGATTTGCTTTCAATTAGTACCTGACCTTAGGCGAGCCAGTGCTTGCATTATTGGGATTGCACTTGTGCTAAAGTTGGGATGTGGCAAAAATTTTGTTATTTTAATTATGAAAAATATAAGATAATTAAATTTTTTAATTTAAACTAGCTTCTGTAAATAAACTGACTTGGAATTCGATAATGCTAGAATATAATTAAGAAAAGAGTTATGAGATTCAAAATTTGTTGGAATCCTATTCATTTGCTAAATCAAGGAGATGGTTGAACAATTTGATGCTCATATTATGTTTAATTTATTTATTTGTATTATTATGAATGTTAATTCTCCTCTCAAGTGTCCTTTATGTTGTTTTGATTTTATTAAACTATATTTCTTCAATTTAACTCATTTAAGGTTTATTGTACATTTACTTAACATGTAAAAAATATTTTTTTTTATTTTTATTCTAATTTATTTTAACAATTTTTAGTAATAAAAAGAGTTTAGTTGGAGATAAAATAAACATCGATAGACTAATCTCATTGAGATATATCTAATTAAATGTTTATTTTTATATTTTAAAATATTTATTTATTATAGTTTTGACTTGCTTTATGGCATCTTCTTATTTGAAATAGATTTAATAATCAATGATTATATAATGTATTGCTTTAATATCTTTAAATAAGACTTTCTTATGCAATCTACCTAATTTCTTGAAATGTTTTACTTTTATTTTGCTAATTACTATGAAAATCTAATTCTCCTCTTGTGTTACATTCACAATGATTTAATTGAATATATTGCATTGTTTTATTTAATATAATTTCAATTTTAAAATTTATGTACCTGATATTAAAAAAAGATGTTATGTTTACTTATTTTTGTAACTCATATTAAATCCAACATAGGGCATATTAAGATGAATTAAGCATTATTGTACTCAACTTGGCAAGCTTTATTCAATAAAATATTCATTTTTTTTAAAAATCTTTTTTTTAATTCATTGGCTTGCTTTATCAGATATTTTAATTTTTTTCTGATTTGATGATTAAGGATGTTACACTCGATCACCTTAATATCTTCTAATATAACTTTCTTGTTTAATTTTCCCTATTTTTTCAAGTATTTTTAATTTATTTGGCTACATTACTACAAGTTCTAATTCCCCTCTTGTGTGTCCTTTACATACCATTGATTTAATTAAATTATATTTCTAAAATTTATCCTATTTTTGCTTCGTTATATATTAAGTTATTATTTATATAACAAATTATTATTATTATTGTTCATTATTTGGTAGTTAATAAAAATTATAAATGATGCCTAATCTAGATGAAACATATATCATTATACTAATGTCACAACATCTATCAATTTAAATATTTATTTTTAATATTTTTAAATATTTATTTCATAGGATTTTTGTAAGCTTTATGAGTTTTTTGGATTTACACATAACTTTAAGATAATGGATGTTGCACTTGATTCCATCAGTTAGATGGAATACCACTTTCCTATAAAATTTATATCATTTCTTTAAATGTTTTCCATTGATTAGTTTCTATTACTATTTAACTCTAAATCTACTTTTAATTGACCACAATATTTTTTTGATTTAGTTGTATTGCAATACTTTAAATTGTCTCATTTTAGTTTTATTATTTATTAACTTAATATTTAAAAAATAATTTATTACTATTTATTATTATTTCCTTTGTTTATTCAAAGTAATTTAAAATGCGACGTGACAATAACAAAATAAATGTAATTGGAGTTATCCTGATGGGCCTTATCCAAATTAATATTAATTTTCTTATTTTTAAATATTTTATCATAAAGGTTTTAGGCATGCTTTACTAGATATTATTTTCATATATTATTTAATAATTAAGGATATTAAACTTGATCATCTTAGTGTTATGCAATGCAACTTTTACGAATAATTTTTATCGTTTTGGCTCATTTTATGTATTGAATATTTTATATTACAATATAACTCTAAATTTTCTCTTGTTTGACATTTACATGACTTCTATTTTAATGTATTATATTACTTCAATTTATAACATTTCAAATTTTATTATATATTTACTTAATATTAAAATAATAATTTATTACGATTTCTGTTTATTTACTTCTGTAATTCATAGTATTCTAAAAGTAGGTTCTACTTAGATGAAACAAAAATTTTTGGACTCAAACAATATTTGATGATCGAGATGCCATGGTCAGTGTCCTTAGTATTATTGAATTCAACATTCTTACATAATTTATCTTATTTTTAAAAAATATTTGCTTTTATTTTACTAAATTACTAAGTAAATCAAAATTTCTTATTATGTGACCATTCATAATAAGAAAATGCTTAGAACAACATAAAATAAATGTATTACTAAAATAATAATTTCTTATTACTTATGTTTATTCATTATGGTAATTTTTGGTAATTTTGAAAATGCTTAGAACAACATAAAATAAATGTCATGTGACTCATCATCATGTGCTCTATATAATTAAGTATTTATTTTTATATAATTAAATTATTTTTCTATAATTTTGGCTAACTTTATAATATTCTACTAATTTAATGACGAATGATTTTACACTCAAACTTCTTAGTATCTTGTAGTGAAACTTTCCAACTTAATTTATCATTTCTTTAACTTTCATGTGACCATTACATTAATTCGATTTGGATATGTTAATTTGCTTCAATTAATCTCATTTTAGTATTAATAATTATTTACTAAATATTAAAATAATTATTTATTATTATTTATTTTTATTTAGTTTTTATTTGTAATAATAAGCAGTTAGTTGTGATCAAGATGACACAAATTGAATGCCATTTAGTATTTGTAATAAAGCTCATGGACTCATCTCCATGAGCTTTATCTAACTAATTATTCATTTGTACATTTGAAATGTTTTTTATCAATGGATTTGGCAAGCACTACAACCCATTTAGTTTCAAACATAATTGAATGCCCAACGTAGTTGCACTCAACCTTTTAAGAAAATATTAAATTTAGGTTTAATATATATTAATTTTATATGAAATTAATTATTTACTATTATTTGTTATAAGTTACTTTGGTAAATCACAAATGTCCAAAAATTGTTAGATTACGATGAAGTTAACATCATTCGACTAATCTCAAAAGCTTTATACATTAAATAAACATTTTTTAATATTTTTTTAGTATTTTATTTAAGAAGATTTTGGCACATTTTATTAGACATTTTTATTTATATCTAATTTAATAATTGAGGATTCTATACTTAATTATCTTTGTAATTATCAATGCAATGTTTCTGTATACTTTATCTTATTTATTCAAACTTTTTGTTTTGATTTGTTCATATCACTATGTAACTCTAAAACTATTCTTGTGTGATAGTACAGTGCATTGATTTTGTTATGTTACATTGTATTGATGTTTTATATTTCAACTTTAAAATATATCTTCATAATATAAAAGTTTAAATTTATTTTTATATATCCTTATTTAATATAGTAACTCCAAATGAGGTCTGATTGATATTTAAAAATATTGATAGAGTTGTCTGAACAAGCTCTATTCAATTAAATATTTTTTATTTTGCTAAATTTTATTTTCAATAGCTTTGCAATAGTTTACCACATATTTTAATTGAAATGAGACTTGTTGAATTGGGAAGTTGTATTTGATCCGTTAAGCTTTTTGAAATGAAACTCTTTTTTGTAGTTTATCTAATTTATTCAAAATTTTTTCCTTGAATGGCTTAAGTTATTATGAAACTCTACATCTATAGTTATTACATCCACACCACTATAGGTTGGTGATATTATATTACTTTAATTTATCTCTTTTTACATTTAATATATATTTACTTAAAATAAAAATAAAAATTTATTATTATAATTTATACTTATTTACTTTGGTAAACATAATTGTTATAAATAATATATAATTTAGACAAAAGCAACACCCTTGAACTAATATAGAAGAGCTCTATCGAGCAAAATATTTCTTTTTTTGTTTTTTTAATATTTGACATTTTTAGAATTTTGCACACTTTATGAGATATTTTATTTTATTCTAGATTTGATGATCAAGGATTTTATGCTCAATCTCCATAGTATCATGAAATATAACTTTCTCTTATAATTTAACTAATTTCTTTAAATGTTTTCTTCAAATTTCACTATATTATTATGTCACTCGAGATCTCTTCTTAAGTAACTTTTATATTTCTTTGATTTTGTTGCATTACAATGCTTCAATTTATCTTATTCTAGTTTAGATTTATTTACTTAATATTAAAATTATAATTATTTTTTAGATTAACTTATTTCTTTTAGTAATTAATAATAATTCTAAAAAAGGTCTAATCAAGACAAAACTAATATTATTAGAATTAATTTTAGAAACTTCACTAAAGTAAATGTTAATTATTAAAAATTTTCAATATTTTATTTTTCTTTATTTTTGCTTGTTTTATGTCATTTTGAATTGAAACTATTTTGATGATTAAGGATGACTCACTTAATCTCTTAGAATCAACTTTCATGTATAATTTATCTTAGCACTTTAAAGTTTTTATACTAATTTAATTAATTACTATATAATTCTACTTATCTTCTCATACAATATTTTGATGATTTTGATATTGTTGTAATGAAATTGATCAATTTTTCGCATTCTAATTTAATATGTATTTATTTAATATTAAAATAAAAATGTATATTTTGGCAAGTTGTAGAAATTTTAATTAGTGTTCGATCGAAGCAAAGTAAAACTTGTTTAAGTCATCTTAATGAGCTCTATCTATTTAAACATTCATTTTTAGACTTCTAGGTATTTTAAATTCTAAGATTTTGTTGTGATTTATGAGATATTTTAATTTGTACTAGATTTGTCAATTATAAATGTCACAATTGAACTTCTAGTATCATGGAATACTATATTGCCCTATAATTTCTCTTTTTTCAACTTTTTCCTTTGATTTGGTTAAATTAAAATATAACTATAAATCTTCTTTCATGTGTCATTTAAATTACTTTGTTCTGATAATATATATATATATAATTTAATTTATCATGTTTTTAATTTTAACATGCATTTTCTAAAAATTTAAAAAAATATTTTTAATCTTTATTCTTATTTGCATCAAAATTCATAATAATTCTAAAAATTTTAGATCGAGACAAAACAAACATCGTTGGACTCATCTAGACTAGTACATTTTATTAAATATTCATTTTTAAAATTTTTTTAAAAAATTATTTTCTTTATATGATTTATATGATATTTTGATATGTACTTAATTTAATGATAAAGGATCTTACCTTTAAACTCCTTAGTATCTTAGAATTCAACTTTGATTTGGTTATACTATTTTAAAAATCAAGTTATACTCTTATATTATAATTATATTGCTTTGATTTGGTTATATTATATTACTTAATTTAGTGATAGTTTGGTATTAAAACATATTTATCGAATAATAAAAATAATTATTTGTTTTTATTTATGTTTATTTCCATTGCCTATTTGCATTGGCTATTTATGTTTAAGTATTATTCTTCATGAAGCATTCTAGTTCAAACATAATTTCACCATCAAGGATTTCACAATTAATCTTTAAAATATCTTAGAATATTTTTATCTTATATAATTTACCTCATTTTAACATTAGTATATATTTACTTAATAGAATAATAATAATTTATTATTTTTTATTTCATCTATTTTATAAATTCACAAAATTTTCAAATAATGTTAGATTGGGACAATAAATATTATTGGAATCATCCCACTCTGATCTATCCATTAGATATTCTTCATTATATTTTTTTAGTAATTTGGTTTAGTGTTTTGCTACACTTTAGTAGACATTTTGATTTGTACCTTACTTGATGATCGAGCATGTCAAATGTGATCATCTTTATTAATTGCAATGAAATATTCTTATAAATTTTATCATATTTATTCAAAAGTTTTACTTTGATTTCGTAATATTACATTATATCTTTAAATATCAACATTTGTAAAATTTTCAATGCTTGATTTTATTAAATTACATTTCTTTCATTTTTTTATTTTAGCTTTAATATATATTCAATTAATATTAAAATTAATTATTTATTTTTTATTTACTTTTCTAATTTGTGGTAATTCCAAACAAGGTTCGATCAAGACGAAGCAAACATCATTAAACATGTATGAATGAGTTCTATTCAATTAAATAATTATTTTTAAATTTTTAAATATTCATTTTTTTAATAACTTTGTCATGCTTGTTGATATATTTATATTTGTGCCTAATTTTTTGATCAAGGATATTTTTCTTGATTCCTTTAATATCTTGCATTATAAAGTTCCTATGGAATTTGTCTACTTTTAGATATAACGTAATTTTTTAATATTAAAATATTAATTGATAATTATTTATATTTATCCAATTAAATGTTTATTTTTTGTATTATACTTTTCTTAATTTTTTATTTACAAGACTTTTTAATTCATAATTGATTTGATGATCGAGAAAGTCATTATACATATTCTTGGCACCATGGATGGCAACATTTTTGTACAATTTAACAAATTTCTTTAAATGTTTCACTATTTTTTTTGCAACATTACTATGTGACTTTAAATACTCTCTCATGTGCCCTTACATCACTTTTATTTTGTTGTATTATATTGCTTCAATTTATCCCATTTCAGATTTAATATATATTAATTTATTATTAAAAAAACAATTTATTATTGTTTATGATTATTTACTTTGGTAATTCATCGCAATTCTAAACAAAAATAATAAAGAGAAAACAAATGTTTCTGGGCATGTCTGGTTGAGTATTATCAAATTCTGTAATTAAATTTTATATTTTTAAATATTTAACTTCCTAAGAATTTGGAGATTGTCCTTGATTTGATAATTAATGATGCAACACTTAAAACTTTTTCTAAGAAATTTATCACTTTTCTTCAAAAAAAGATTTTTGAATTAGTTGTATTAAAATATAACTCTATACCTTATTTCGTGTAACCATTAGAAGTCTTTGACTTATTGATATTACCCTAGTTCAATTTATCTTGTTTTTGATGTAATATATATTTACTTAGCATTCTTATAATAATTTATTATTAGTTAACTTATTATTTTGGTAATCCATAGTAATTTGAAACATCATCTAATCTAGATGAAACAAAGTCATTAGACTCTTCTTGATGTGCTCTATCTAATTAAATATACATTTTTATTATTTAAAAATATTTTATTTTATTTTTTCATTTTTGTATGTTTTATTTGGCATTTTGATTCGTATTGTTGTAACGATAGATGATATTAAATTTGAATCTTGGAAGACAACAATTTAACTTATTTATTTAAATATTTCTCCTTGATTTTCTTATAATATATTACATCATTTGATGTCATTTAAGATTTACTATACATTTACTTAATATTGAAAAAAATTATCATTTTTACTTATTTTGTTTTATACTTCATTGTTATTGCATATGAGGTCTGATCAATACAACATAAACATCATTTAATTAAGTTCAACGAGCATTTTCAATTGTAATATAAATTTTTTCATCTGTAAATATTTTTATTTTCTATGGTTATGGCATTTTTTATGGGAAATTTCACATCATACTTGATTTGATGTTCAATAATCTTATGCTTGAACTCTTTCCTTCGAGAGAACTTTTCCTTAAAATTTATCCCATTTATTTAATTTATTTGCTGTGATTTACTTATATTTCTTTATAATTCTAAATCTCATGTCATTTAAGACTTACATGTCATGCATTTTGATGTATTTAATCACTTCAATTTATGTCATTTCAATCTTAGTAGATAATTATTTAATATTAAAATAATAAATTATTATTTATGTTTATTTTTTTAATGATTTACACTAACTGAAAAGTCATTTTTTATTGAGATGTAACATCTATTATTGAACTCATCACGTTAAGCTCTATTAAATTAAAAATTTATTTATTTTTATTAAACATTTTATTTTCTTGGGTTTTCCATGCTGTCATGCTGCTGTAGCTATGTGCAAGATAGGTAACTTTGCACATGCTTGACAAGGCACATTACTTATATAGTAGTTACTCCATGCATGCCCTGCAAACTCCTATGCACATGATTTGTAGGGCCCTCAGAGTGTAACTCATCTTTGGGATTTTTAGCACTATGGGATATTGGCACATGGATAAGGTGAAGCATTATTGGGTGACTTACATTCTTTCGTGATGGAATTGTTGTAATATGGAATCCATAAAGGGAAATTTGTAGGGTGACATAGCTTTCAAAAAAGTAGAAGTTTGATGGTGCAACATGCATTATGGTTTGTGCTTCTTGTGATGCACCCCTAATGATACATTATAGAGACCTATGCATTCTACAACATTATGCCCACTGCCAAAAGCCAATTTATATGTGCCCAACGTCTTGTGTGCATGACTAATGAGGCTCACAAAGTGTAACATTTTTTTAATTTTTATAGTTGTAAGCTGCTAACACTTTCATGAGGTGATGGTTTATTAAGAGACTTCTTCATTCAAAGATTTTCATAACGTACAATCCACTAAGGAAAATATGCAACAAAATGTGACTAGTAGCAAAGTGATGATTCGATGGTGCATTATGTAATAAGGTTTGTGCAAGCTTGATTGCAGCTTTAGCCTCATGTTGTTGTACTTGCATGTGTGGCAGAACACTGGGTGCACTACAACACTAATTGTGTACTATTTGCACATGTGCTAGCAAGTACGTGCACTCCTTATTACATCCAATGCATGTGTGTATTGGAGCCCATAAAGTGCAACTTTGTTTAGAATTTTCCATTATTGACTACTGGTGCATTGATAAGGTGATGTCCTATTAGAAGACTTGCCATCCACTTTTGTGGAACCATCACAACATGCAATTCACAAGTGTTAATGTGTGGCATGGTGTCATCTACGATGAATAAAAAGTTGGATGATGAAAGATGGACAAGGTTTTGTGCATGTTATGCTTCATCCTTAGTCATGTGCGATAGTTCATTATTCTCAAGTGTGGTTTACAACATCCTATGCATGTGACATGTGGCATAGCATTTTTTGAGATTTTTAGCACTAACATGTGTTGATTCTTGTATAAGGTGATTCCCAATTAGGAGACCTATGATTGTGTATGTCCAAAGTGTCATTATTTTTCCTGTGTGTGGGGCTTTGTGAGGTGTACTTTGGCTCATTTTGTAGTGAAAGTTTTGGCAGTGCCATGTGCTTTCAGCAATGTCATTATCATCAAAGTTCTTGTCATTTTGTTGTATGATGTATGACAGCATCCTAGTGTCTTATTTGTTGGAATTCTTCACATGCAACATTTTGTGTCTGAATTCCATGGCTTTTTCTCACCAGTCATTTCTTAGAATAGGTGAAGAAAGAATGAGGTGTCACTCTCATAAGGACACGACATTTCATAATGTGAAATTGTCATATTTTCTTGCAACCTGGAACTTTGTTTTTGGTCATATTTGTCAATGTCACAGTGAAACTTCTATGGTGCAAATTACAAATGGCCATGTGTTGGTTGAGTGTGCTATTACCTCTAAATGGTATGATGTAGGGTGGAAAGCCTCACCCTCATTGTATTTATTCCTATGTGTGTAGCATGGTGGGGCCTTACAAATGTGACCTATTAGTTGTGGAATTACAACTTTTTAAAGTGATTATCATGGCATTGCTTCATGGATGGCAAAGTTTGGAGCTCATAATGTGCTTTCTATCTTTTCTTGGATCTTGGAAAAACATTTTATAATTACCTAAGACATGCTCAACAACCTCGATTTGTGAGGTGCAATACATTTTAGCCATTTTAATGTTTTGTTGAATAGTGTAGGCCAAAATGGATCATTTGTATTACTTTGGCATTTTTTCAGATCTTGTTGGTTGTCAATCCATGTGTATGTTAGCGAATGTCTTCATCCTTAATTAGGCCCATTGTGCTTTTTTTTTAAATCTTTCATCCTCTTTGGGCGAAAGGATTGGATTGGCTTTAGACCACTTTTGCACAAGAGTTATTTTTTGTTGTGGTGCTTCTTGTGTCTTGGCTACCTCTTAGTGTTGTCAATTGTTATTTGTAAGGCATTGTGAAGAAATCAAAGCTTTTTTAAGTAGGAAGTTCATAGATTTCCTTCTTTTCTATCGGATTTGTACGTCTCTATTCAATTATCTTGTTGATTCCACACTTCTCATGTCTTTCAAATTTTGTTGTTTCGTAATGCAATTGAACATGTGATCGTCCCTACACCGTGTTGGCATAGTCATTGAAACCACACATTTTCATCTTCATTCTCTACTAAGGAGGGTTGTCATTAAAGAATCCTATTATTGAGTGACAATGTTTCAAAACTTGACGAATGGCATCAAAACATAAAGGCATTCATTATTCCTTTGTGAAGTGCCACCAAACATGACGAACATGTCAACTATGACATGGAATGCTTCCTAGTGCTTTATCTTTGTGTTTCAACCAAGTTGATCTTGCCAAAAGTCATCTACTTGTATCAAAGATTGATCCATGCATGTGTAATTATAAAAATTTTTGAATTGTGAAATAGTGAATGACTCATTAAAATAGTTTTAGTTTTTGTGAAGACACATGCTACTTTAAAACTAATATAATTTTAGAGCCAATACATGCATTGAATCCTAACTTCATCATGGGATGCATTTATTAAGTAGAAGATCAATGTGGGCTTTCACCTTGCTCCTTAACTTTTCATGATAACTTATCATATCACACAGCATCTGTGTACATGATGCATCATTCAAATTTGCACCATATCAACTTTTGATGGTAATATAAGAGCCTACCATGGTGGTAATGTCTAATGGAGAATTAGGGTTTGAATCTAAAAAGATAGCCTTAGACATTGCTGCACATCCAAGGAAGGTAGTAAGCGAGCAAATTTCCCAATCTTGACATAGTGAGATATTGATAACAGATAATAATACAGGCTCCATAAGTCTAATAATTGGAAAAAGTATAATGTAAATCAATTAATAATGATCCTTTGCAGGGAAAGTTTGGTTTCAGCAACCATAATAATCTTAGGTACAATAACCTATGTTTAAGTTGTAGTTAAAAGCTCATAATAAAACCATTATTTTGGTTCTTCTGTCTACCATTTTGTGCACACTGCCAACCCTAATCATTTTGTCAATAATGTAGCTTGGCTTTATGTTGCTTGGCAGTGCCTCCAACATCATTACTTTGTAGAAATCAAATTGCTCAAAGCAAGCCCATGCTTTGGATACATTATCATGGGATAACATTATAGGATTTTGATCCTTTTACGATCGCCTTTAAGATTTAAGTAAAGATTAAAAGGGACAATCATGGGCACACATATCTCATAGTTAGAGTTAAAATTCTTGGATTTATGAAAAAAGTCTTTGCAAAATAATTTGCCAATTTTGTTTTAATTAATAAAGAATGAGAGTTAGGGGCATGAAAATGAATATATACCACCCTAGTCTTAACCATAAATGATGCTAACTAGAGATTGGTGGATTTCATTGTTTGGACTCTGTTAACACTATAAGTGAAGTCAAAGTCATTGGGTTCCTTGGTAATGCAATAAAAGTCATTAAAAACATAAAGTTGAATTGATTTGGGAGAGGCATTAGGTCTCAATTAAAATCATATAAAAAATGCACAATAAGAAACTTAGTCTTTAGAATTATTGCCTTCACACTTTTTGGGGGATTAGAACTATTGTAAGAACTATTCTTTCTTGTTGTCAGAAGTAATTGATTAACCATAGTAATGGCTATAATGCAATTGGATTAAATCATTACTCCTTGCACTTTAAGAAGTAGAACTTTCAAAATTTCCATTGCTTGTAGAATAGAACAATGTCCATGGTAGTAATTGGATATGAATCTAAAGTTTTTGTAACAATAGTAACAGATCTACCTATGTCATCCCATCAAGCAATACCAATTCTAGCATTTATGTAATGATGCATAACTACAACACGTTTGAATTTAATCCAACCTATTGGAGTAGTGTAATAAAAGATAACAAACAACTGATCAAGGCCACTAGATCTCCATTGGACATGATCAAAGAATTTTAAGTAGCAACTACAATGTGATTTCTCCTTTGATGTGTAACTAAATTGAGTGTCTTTTCTACTTGTGCCTACAAATTTTTATTATTCTAGAGGTGCAATAAGGATAAAGTTCTACATTTAACAACATGAGAAGTCATAGCCACCTACACATTCATAGCCATCCAATTAAGGAACTAAATAATTTAAGTCACATCCCAGTACTTAATCCCACCAAGCATGAGTTAGTCACTTATGAAGCTACTAAACCAGAGTTATGCCATGATATACCACTGTCAAAACTAATTTTTCACATCCTCATCAGTATGGCATCACTAAGGACAAAGTTTAGATGTCTCGATCCTTCTTCCATTATGCCAGGTGTAAGTAGGAAGTAGATTTAATGCTAATCTCTATAGAAAAATGTTTACTTAAGGTTGCACCAACTCTTTCTAAACCCACACGACCTCCTCCCTTCATGGACATATACAAGTCATTGTATATATTCTCTAAGTCCAACACTAAATCCTCACCCAATGTGAAGCATAGAACATTCATTTGGTTTGATTTGACCTAAGGAGAATGTAGAATCTAAAATACCAAATCATATGTGAAATAACTTCTAAATCTTTTTGCAATCCCACACCCTATGCTCCTTGACTAGCTCTACTACAAATATAAAATGCTCCACATCCATGTTAAAATTTGTTGTTTTAGTAACAATAGGAAGGATTCCAAGCAAACTAACCAAAAAAAAATTGCTTGCAACAATTTGCCAAACCATATTGTTTATGGAACAAGGGCCTCCAATATTGAGTGACATGCATCTATGAGATGCAATACAAAACATATGAAAAGTTTTATTTTCATAATGTATTTTGATCTAAAGAACTAAACTCACAACTTATCTTCTTGAGTAATTTCACACCTACCATGTTTTGCAATTAGCCTTGACTACTAGGTTGAAAAAGTACAAACTCTAAGTTTAACACATTCCTAAGGAGTTGTATTTTTCAATAAGCATAGTTTATTGTACTAGTATCATTTGAACTACTCCACAAATAATGACACAATAATATGTTTTATTATACAATAATGTAGCTTGGAATTAAGGTGTAGACTAAGTAATAAGTAAGAATAACAATTAACATCAAGTTCATCATGACTTTGTGGACCACCATTTATAATGATTTGATCATCCACCTTGACACACAATTTTTTTCTTTATTAATAAAGAATTTCAATTTTTTTCTCTAAAGTTTTGTTTATATGATTGGTTTCCTAGATATTTTTATCAAGCATATGAAAATTTCAAGAAAGGAACTTTGAACACTTATACTTTATTCCATTGCTAAATAACACTCTTAATTTTTTTAGATTCATGACCACACCTAAGTGATCCCCTTATTACTCTATAATACCCTAAATATTCTTCATTATACCACAAGTTGATGGTTCATAAATCATAATGTCATCAACATACAAAAGGTGTGTAAACATCAAGGAAGAAGAGATATTCCTAAACTCAATCAAGGCAGCATGACCAAACTAGTACTAATAAGCAATAAGAGATACTTAGACCCTGTAGTAACATGGTATGGATTGAGAGGACATCCCTATCTAAGATGCTCAGTTTCTTTGATGAATGATAGATAGAAAACATTAAACATAATCCTAAATCTTGGTGTCGTGACATAAGCCTTAATCCAACCACAGCAAAGTGCAAAGAACTACCAATGTTTAAGCATATCTAACACAAATTTCTAATTTACCTTATCATAAGCATGATCCATATCTAATTTCTAATTTTCTTATCAATGCTTAAGAATATCCCTATCTAAAACTTGCATCAATGATAGATAAAAATCATTAAATTCTTTTCTCTTCTTTTTGATTCTCAAATTGCTAATTGCTAATTGCAAATCTTTGTGCGATGATATAAGCTTAATCAAACCACAACAAAGTGTAAGCAACTACAATGTATAAGCACATCCAATAAAAATTTCTAATTTTCCTTATCATAGGCCTAATCCACAACTAATTTTATTACCATCAAAACTTCTTTGAAAGAAGACAAGTACAAATAGTTCTTTTTCTTATTTAAAAAAATATTATCAAATATAGCACGACATAACACAAAAGCAACTTGCTTCCTAACAAAGACATCTAGAAGCATTACACATATCTAACCACAAAAAGTTTCATCACCACTTTGTTAATCATATTACAAAGGCTAATGAGGCTAAACTTGTTGGGTGTTGAAGCTCCTTAAACGCTAAGGATGAATATGGCCACTGTGTCCTTTCAACATTTTAATATAAAGATAACTTTAAAGAATTATTTCACTACTACAAAAATCTGCATCTATATGATCTTCTAATAACCATCTAAAACCTCAACTAAGAAGCCATCCAAAAGATGGGATTTATTTCTATTATTGTACATCATTATAGATATCATCATATCATCACTTATTAGAGTCACAAGTGTAGTCTCCTCCTCATCATTAGTAAATATGAAGGGCTCAAAGGGTGAAGAAGGCTCATATTGGAAATGGCTACACCACTTCTTACTAAAAAAAAGTACAAGAGAATCTCTTTAATCTTTGTTTGGGAGGCCATCAGCTCCTTAATATCATTTTTATGTTGTTGGGTCTAATTGCCAATGGAGGTAAAGGTATCCATTTCTTAGAAGAGGCATGTTCAATCCCAAAGGGATGCCTAATTATGCTTGGCATGTTGCCTCCACCATGCTTCTTCCAATGCCATGACAATGAGATATGATGAAATAAGCTAGCCAAAGGATCATGTTCCAACTCAATTAAGCAACTCATAGATTCCATATGTTGAAGCTTCTAGATTTCTTATTCTAATTGCTAAGATTTTTATAGCTACTATCAAATTCTACTATGCTCCATTTCTTTAATGTTGACATAGCTTGGCTAAATTTTTTGGACAAACTATCAATTGGGATTACTTTAATAGTGCTTCTCAAAGCTTTGTTAAATACATTGATTTATTAGGGAAAAGATAACCAAATGTTCACAAGTTGGATTCTCCTTATAGCTTTTCCCAATAATGATTGTCTAAACAATAAGATTAATGGTTGTGGTCTAAGGGATGCAAGGGAGAAGCATAAAACTGGTGACCAAGATGGCTTGCATCACATCAATATTCATAAAATCGTTATATAATACTTCATAGATGCAAGCATTCATCTTTTCCTCAATAGACCAAGTAAACTAATTTTCAATGAAACCCAAGCAAGTCAGATCCATATAATGAATAAAGCTAGAGAATTCAAACTAAGCCAAGCCATGGGTGAATTTTTTGTTACTTTTTTTATTGCTATGCATGTAAGGTATTAAAGTGGCCTACAACAAATAATGGTCTACCAAACATAGCACTATCTCTGATTTGGTCCCAAGGTAATCACAAATTTATATATTATTTTAATACATACACTGCATAGGACCTCCAAATTTCATTACTATAATATCTCACAAAGATAGTAACCATCTATGAAGTGTGATCCAAAATCTCAAGCATGCCCAAATCTACCATAGTGCCTTATTGCCTCCATATTGCCTGCTTGAAAGGTTTAAAAAAGTAATCTAGGTTTTTTTTCAAAACTTTTATCCTTTTTGTCATAACTAAAAGTCTCCACATTAGTTTCTAAGAGACAAATCATGAAGCTTGTATTCCTCCTTATCAAATACTATAGGTAGCCATGAGATTTAGCTACTTTAATCCCATAGATATCAACAAAAAAAATATGTTCATAATTTATTAACAAAAACACGATTACAATTAAACATAATGGTTTCATTTGTTACATATTATCCTTATAAGAACTACTTCTTATGGGAAATACAATTCCATAATAGCACGTAGTGCTAGGATAATTATTGAAATTGATCATTAAACTTGGATAAAGGAAGCATTCCCAGATTAAGTTCTTGAAATTGTTTGTTAATCAAATTGTAGTGCAACACAATATGTGCACCTCCTCTATCAAATAAAATAGTGAATGATCCACCTCACCAAAACATTAATGAACTAATAAATTGAAAACTAGGTGATACAGCAACCACAACATAATAATGCTATGTGTAAACTTGCTATTCAATAGGATTGGATCAAAGCGGCATGCAGAAGTGTTAAATTTACCCTTTTTAGGAATGTAGCTATAACCTTTGAGGTTTTCTTCTATCATATTTACTTGGTATTTATTGTTGCTCCTATTATATTATTACATAGCACCTCAAATACTAACCTGGAGCAAAATTTAAATTCCAACACTCAGCCATGTAATAGCATAAAAGGATGTAATTTAATTCATATCTTACATAATAATAAGCCCAATTCAAGCAAAAGAGAGTTGCCAACATGATGGTTATAATAAAACTTTAACGCACTCTACCTCTAGACACAACAACTCATAAATAGATTTCTACAATGCCAATAGGTCACCCTTTACATTAAGTACAAACACAATAATAATTTTAAGCACATAGGCATTGACATGCTTATGGGTCCATCGTTTCTAGAAACTACTTCATTAGAAGCCCCCACATCTTTGATAAAATTATTTATAGTACTCTTATGTTGCAATTCAAAGTTTCTAAACAATATAATAATTATCAAAGGTCCCCATTAATAAATCACCTTCTGCACCATGCAATTCATATGTAGTAGACCTCCATTTGAAGCTATCAGTTAAGGCAAAGATGCCACAACTTCCAAGTTGCACCTATTGTGGCAAACTAATACAAAAGAATGCCTTTCTACACATAAGGACATATTAGGTGAAGTGGCTAATGCAAACCTAAAGTTATCCTTACTTCTAGCCACTTGCGATATTATTTAAGTCATAAGTACATGTTGCATTGTACCAAGCATAATAATTCTTCCAAAGAGCCTTTTTTTCAATGCTTCTAGGGTATGCAAGCAATGTTGGAATACTAAGATTATTTGAATTAATATATGTAATAATAACATATGAAGAAAATTAACCTTTTCTTAACAATTATTTTGCCAACCATGAGATACACAATACTTACAATTTCTAAATACATCTAACCATTGAGGATAACCCAAAGAATTGCACTTCCTCTTCATAGAGGTAACCATAATCAATCCAATTCTGATCATTATCAAGTAAAATAGGCCTAACAGAAGATATTCAATACACCCATAATTTGTGACATGTAAACTCCAGGAAACCAGCACTAATGCAATAGTGCAAATAAACTCTTTATCATTACTTGTTGTACACATAGTAACCTTATTAAAATCAAGGTGAAACCATTGAGCAATCCTGAATATTCTTTCCAAGTGATCCCAACAAAATCTTAGCCTAATGAATGTCTTGTAAATTTTTCGAAAAATTGAACCATTGCTTAATGCTCTTCCTAAGATTACATTAAGATTCTTGGCAATTGCTTTTTTCTTTTAATTTTTGAAATTAACCATAAGTTGTCCCTCCTTTTTCTTTTTTTGTTTTCCTTATATTAACGAAATTCATTCCTCATGCCTTTGCACTTTTCTTATACATGAGATGAAACTAAAGACTTTTGGGATCCATGATAAAGTAATTTCTGAAGCCATCTTAAAATTCTCCTTAACAAGGTTCATACATAAAATTAATAAAAAGACAAAGTTGAAGTTGCTTGGGGAGGGGCCTTCCCAAGTCTCAAACAGAATCAAACAAATGTGCATGATCACTTGCCCAATCTACAACACCATCGCCTTGGTGTTTTACGTATAATAATTTGAAGAACTTCATACCAAAAGAAATAATGCTATGATAGGAAACATTATTTGTTGTAGACAAAAGTGACTAGTTCATTATAATAATGGCTATAGTACAATATAATTCAGTCACTACTACTTGGACATTAAGATGTACTATTACAAGAGGTTCCATTGCTTCAAAAATAGCAATGGTCTCCATGGCCAAAGTTGAGCCTAAACTAAAGCAATTTTAACATTAAAGATATCATTCATAGTTGCATCACAATTGAATTTAATCCAAACCATTGGAGGGGGAATCCAATAAGAGGCCAACCCATCAACGCCACCAGAATTGCCACAAGAAAATATTAGAGAGTTGAAGCAAGTAGTAGAAATAATTCAAATGCTCCTTTGAAAATGCATCAAAATTAGGTACCTTATCCATATGTGGCTGTTGAATCTTGTCAAGAAAAAAGGTATAGCAATGATAGAGAGGCAAATTTAACTATTTTAGAAGTTATGGCAATAAATTTCATTATGATCTAATGAAAAAGATCAAAAATTGAAATGACAACCCTGTATTTAATCCTACAAGTTGTAGAGCAATCTTTTAAAAAGCTATGAGACTAGAATTGTTTCATAATATCGCGCTCCCAAAAAATGTTTTACCGACAATAAAAATAGGTCTACCCCTTTCATTTTGAAGAATAGTTTTAATTTGAGCACTGTGATCTTCTTGCATAGCTGCATCACAAATGAAATTAACCCATCTCATTGGGGGAGGAGTCTAATAAAAGAAAATATGCCATTAAGGTTGCTAGACCTCCCCCACTAAAAAAGATATGAGAGTTGAAATAAACAACATCAATAAATGGAATATTTCTTTGTAGTGCTGCTAAGTTAAGAGCCTTTTTTGCATGTGCTTGTAGATTTTTGTTAAGTCAAAGATTAAATAATACAAAAGATTTGAAATCAATTGTATGAGAGGTAATTCCATCCACATATTGATAGACTTCTAATTTAGATGCTCAAGTAATGATGTAATGTCAAAATAGTTCAGAAAATCGAGCATGAAATTCTCATTTGTGAACCTGCTTGAACATAATTCTTTGGCACTATTGTGCTCCTACAAACACTATTGCACACATTCAATTAGATTGGAACCCCATGGAAATAGCTTCAACATCTCAATCCCTCTTGCATGAAGCCAAAAGTGAGATAGAAGTATATTTAGCAGAAATTTCCGCAAGAATATGCTAATCCAAGGTTGCACCCACACTTTCAAAACCTATGCATCGTCTTTTCTAAAAACATTTTGGCATATATATGTGCCATTGTAGAAAATTTTTGAGTCTAGCATTGTATTCTCGCTTGATTTGAAGTACAATACATCATTTTCATTTTATTTGAACCATAGGATATATAGAATTTAACCTACTAGGTTATTTGCAAATATGTTTTGTATCTTATTGTGATCCCACACATCATGTTACATAGCAAGCTCCATTAAAAGTGTTGGATGGTCCACTTCTATGCTAAGATTGGTTGGCTATGAAGAAATAAGAAATATGTCCAGGTAATTGTCTAAAGAGAATGAGAAGCACCATGCATTCAAATAGAAAGTGTTACTTGTCATAATGTATTTCGACCATTTGGACTAAACCTATAAACTTTATTCCCAAGCCATCACCCATCTGCAATATTTTTTAATCATTTATATCTACCAGTTTTACAAAATACAGACTCTAAAAACCCCACCTTTCTTAAGAAGAGTAACATTTTCTAATAGGCATAATGTATTGTGTTCCTAACATTTGAAGACCCATTAAGAATTGTTGTGTCAATTTCTTCAATTCTATAATAGCGTCTCTCAAAATTAAGGAATGGGTAAAGTTGTGCATAGGAATAATAGTTAGCATTTAGTTAATCATGGTAATATAACCTAGCACTGGTAATGACCTAATCAGCTATTTGGACACAAAATTTTCAACTTAATTAATAATAAATTGTATCATGTTTCTCTAGTTTTTTTTGCTATAATTGGTATACCAAGATATTTCAATTGAGCAACTTGAGGTATATTTAATTTTTTTAGCTACCATCTTCCTTAACTAGTGATCCTTCCCTTTGCTAAATAATATTTTGGATTTGTTATGAATCAAAACCTAACCTGAGTGTTGCCCATTATGCTAGATAATTTCTCAAAAGGTCCTCAATACAACACAAGTTGTAGATGCATAAATCATGATGTCATTAGTACATAGAAGGTGTGTAATTTTTAGAAAGGAAGAGCTAATCTTGAGCCTAATCAAGCTAGAATGCTCAAGCTAGTACTAAATAAGTTGTGAGAGATACTTACATAGTAGTAAAAAGGTATAACGATAAGAGACATCAGACCCGAACCTACTTCAATCCACTATGGATAAAAAACATTAAACATAACAAAAAATCCAGACAAAGTGATACAAGCACCAATCCAAAATCATTGGGTCCTAAGGGGACTATGGTCACAAGGATGAACTTAAAGGAATTGAAGGAAAAGCCCAAGTAGGAGTGGAGCCTACACCTTAATTTCACTCAACATGGGGAAGTTTACAAGGACCAAACATTCAAAGGATTAATAGACTAAGAACTTTTTCTTTGTTTTATACATGTTGGTTCATGGACATTCTTAGTTGGTGCTGCAAATTTTTTGGTTAATTCTATTAATAAGTAGGACCACCTCTTATAAAAACCACAAGTCAATCCTACTAATTGAATAGTCCAAATAAGTGTTATAATCATTATGATGTGGATAGTTTCCATTTGTTACTTGATAAGAAGTCCATTGGATATTATCATTTAGGGGAAGGAGAAGTTATAACATGGTTTTTGTAATTGACTATATGAAAGGATCATTAAAAAGTGTTATAAATGATGAAGTGATATGTGCAACCAATTGGGGTGTGATGATTAATTGATGCCATGTTCTTTGATCACACGTACTCTTCCTTCCACGTCAAACCCAATGGTATAGGAGATAAACAAAAGCCTATTGGTGTGATCGAGCACCAATAGAGAGAAAATGTTAATCTGGCAATGAGTCTATTGTCCATTCCTAGGTCTAGTAAGGAATGGCAATCAAATAGAAAACAACTATCTACAATGCATATCTTGACTCTTGTACAGTCCTCTGGACCATAAATTTTTAAATGTAAGTTGCACCCAAGGATGCATGCCAATGACATGCATGCAAGGGTGTCATGTGACGTGTCAGTTGTTGTGGAAGCTAGGAATCACAATTTCAGGCCTTAACACCTATTTGGAGCCAACCGGTGGCACTTCATATAATACATTGCAATGTGAATGCATTGGGCGATTATTGATTATTAATGTGATAAGAGGTGGATGCTACTGAGTGTTGTGTCGTAGACTAGCATGAATTGATTTTTTAATGTGGTAAAAAGATGCTCCTTACAAATACAACTCAAAGCTCCACATAATAGAATCATGACCTCATGTTAAGTGAAGCTACCACTAAATTTAGGCATATAAATAAAAGGTGAGGTATCCTATGAGCATTGCCTTTCCCAATATAAAGGTGAATGACTAATCAAGCCATCAAGTTGCTTATTCCATTCCATGTTTCGTTCGGGATACTTAAAACCACAATCGAAGTTCTTTCAGGTAAAGCCAATGATTAGAGGCATCGGGACCACAATGCCCTTAACCATTTCTCAAACTTTAAATAGGTTGGAATTCATCCACGTTAAGGAGTTGAGCCAAGGATTCATGGCTCTATGTGGAACATTTTTGGTAAGTAAAACTAGTGATTTGGGAAGAATTGAAATTTGGGATATAATGTCCAACTATGCACTAACCTAGAGCTCACAAAGCATGCTAGTCAATGAAGTTAGTAGGATTGTGGTCATGGAAATTGAAATCCCTTAACGAATGTGCAACAAATGACCTACTGAATTAACTATTCTTTAAAATGGAAGGAACTTATTCATGAATTGCACACCTGGCCATACCTGGCCATCTATGTAAGCCAATGACTCGATGAGTAAGTGGGTACAAAGGTCACTATAAAATGAATGACATGAGCCCACGAAGAGCATCTACTGGTGCAAATATTTTTCTTAGTAGCAAATATTAAAATGTGAGCTTTGAAGGCTAAAGAAGGGATGGTTCCTAGTGAATGACACTTACACATTAATCAACAAACCATAAGAGATGGGTGAAACACATCAAAGAGTGCCAATTGGCATAGGCTTCAAAAGAAAGTCAAGTTAAAATTCTTGAGTGAAGTGGTCCAAGGGCATCAATGGGTAACTCCATATGTGCTACATTTTCTATATAAGATCCTATTGGACTTAGAAACAACTTAATCTTAGGTTGGGTGAAGCGATTAAAAACATACCATATGTTAGTGTAGTGTTTGATGAGCTGCTCATGACCATTGAATGTCTAGATGGTCGAGTGACTTTTACACCAATTGTACTCTTAACCTCATCATGTCTCCAAAAAATCATCCTGTTGTTGATGTAGTAGTGTTGCCAAGGGAAGTCGACGAAATGGATCTATAATTTTTGGAAAATGAATGATTCTAAAGGTTTAGGATAGGGGTACAAGTCCAACGTCCATTGTTGTTAGTAGAATACTTAAGTTACCCATGTGACAAGAGAGGGTCAATGCATGTTGGCTAAGGAATGAATTAGTGGAGGCCCTATAGGGGCCTTCCTTTGAGTTCAACAATCAGCTTAGAATTGGCATGGATTTTGGGAATCTAATGGTTCAACTAAATTAAAGCATTGTGATAGTGCTTGAGGAAGCTAATTCATTGTGCTTTCTATCAAGTGCACTTAATGTCAGAGTGATTAAATTCAACCAAGCATAGGTAATAATGAAAGTAGCTAAAGCACTATTAATGCAGCCAAATGGATTAATAAGATTCCAATTATCGCTTTCTATTATCAAGTGAAAACATGACCAAGGGATCAGGCTTTACAAAATCAACATAGAAAGAGTACCCTATTAACCTTGACTCAAGTCTTACTATGTGAAATGATTTAAGAGGTGTAAGATATGTAGGAGTCAGTTTACTAATGAAATTGAAATACCATTACTTTTAATGTCATTTTACTTATTCTATGGGATAGAGATAGCACCCAACTCCTCCTTCTAACTTTCTGTCTTGGCTCAGTTTGTCGATCTAGGTAGAAGACATTGTTAGGTTGGGAGTTAGGCTTGGGTAGCACAACTATTTAAAGTTGACATAGGTGTGCTAAGTTGAGCTTAACAAGAAAAGAAATATTGTAAGGAATGAAAAGGCAAAAGCTTATTTGATTCTTGTTTTCAATAAAAATACAATCCACGAAATTGTAGCTTATCAAACATTTAGGCTTTCAAAATTTGAGCTAAAGGTATCAAAAAAGTTACCACAATGATGATTGGCTTGTAGCAGCTAAGTATTCATAATGACAATTCTTTTTCGTCCTTTGATGTCATCTCTTTCTATTATTGTGAGGCAAAATTCACTTAGTGTAAGATTGCTCACCCAACAATAGAAAACATAAGATGGGTTTCAACCAGCATGAGAGATGTTTGAATTGCCCCACTTACTAATGTGTCAGGATAGTAATTCAAAGAAGTTTGAGATGAACCATTGGTTCACACAATTGGTCATCATGCTTGGTTGAAAAGCTAATGGTATACTGACATGATGTGTAGGATTGTGACTGAATACCTCTAAGTTAGAGTCCATGTTAAGATGTGATGCTTAGGTGCATCATTTAGTCATTGGCTAATGTTAAGGGATTTTAACCCCAAGGGAACACCACAAAGAGCTCACTTAAGGTTGTAGAAAGTTGAATGGCGTGGGAATTATAAAAAGTGTCATGAAGTGAAAACAATAGGTAAAATCCTTTACAAATGACTTAAATTTATCATGTGACATTGTAAGTGATAGAGTGGCCTTTCAGCCATGATATATTGAGATCCAACCCAATGTCATAGAACATTCATCCCATCAGAGATATCGACACCATAAATGTTTCAATACACCCCTTGGTCACTTGCTTAACTTTATTAGCATGCTCTACTAGCTCTACTAATTATGATACTTATTGTGATACTGTTTGTGGTAAATGTTGTGATACTTATTCTTTTTGTAGTACTTTGTGTGGTACTTGGTAAGGTATTATGTGATTCATGTTGTGCCCTTTGGAGTTTTTTCATGGTGTAAGGTTGAAATGCCTCACATTACCCATTATGAAAGTTGGATGGTGCTATGTGAGAATTATAGTGCATTTAGCTTTTTAAAAAAATACCATGATCCACTAAGATCCAGCCCTATGATGTAGTAGATTCATCCCACAAACCAATAATTGTTGCATAGATTTCAAAAATCTCACTGACTTGCTCACATCCATTATTTTAATAACATCGATTCTAGTTTTATGTGTATGACAAAAAGAGTCACGTTTTTTATCATAGTTGTTAGTTGTGATTGCTTGGGCATGAATGTAAAGCTACTCAATAAAGTGAATTGACTTCTTCCCAAATGAAACTATCATAATATGCAATTCATAAGGAAATTGTACCATATTGCAAGGCCTTGGATGAAATTGAAGTTGAATGGTGTAACATTCAATAATTTTAATGCTTGCTAGGATTTTGCTCTGCAATGTATAGCTATAGTTACATGAGAAGTAGTGTGCTATGCACTTTTGTGGTGGTTCTCTATGTGTGCACATGATCACAAATTTTTGTGCCCCATGGCATCTTGTGTGTAGCTAGTGGGACCCACAAAGTGAAACTTTGTTTTAGTAATTTTTGTGATGTGCTTTATTGGCCCTTAGATAATGTGCTGCTTAATTGGGAGAATTACATTGTTGCTTAAGGAAATTATCATAATATGCTTTCTAAAAGGTGTAATGTGTGGCACGATGTGGCCCATCGAGAAGTAGAAGATGGATGGTGCACAATGCACTAAGGTTTGTACACGTTGGGCCTATAATGTTAGATGCACGTAGCTACAATTGTAACATAATAGAGTAGTTGGAACACTATAACACTTTTCTTACACGAAAACTCACTATACGTGAGAATGTGGAAACCAAACACTTATGCCCTGTGGCATCCTGTGTGATTCATGGGTGTGACTTGTGAAGTTTAACCTTTTTGGGTACTTTTAGTGCTATGATTTGCTGGCACATGGATTATTTGATGCATTGTTGAGAGACTTGTTATTATACTTGTTTGAAGTGCCTCTCTTTGTCATTGGAATGGGCCACAGTGTGGTGTAGTTTTGCTTATGTTGCTATGAAAGTTTAATGGTGTCATGTGTGCTTGGCAATGTCCTTGTGGTCTATGCTCCTACCTTTTGTGGTGCCACATGAAGTCACATGCCCCTTTCCCATGTGATGGCCTTCTTCAAGCATAAATTTTTCCTTCCAAAATGTTTTACTATTTTTTACCTTTTTCATAAATTGGGACTATTAATACAAGAATGAGGTGCCACTCTAATGGTGATGTCACCAGGTGTAATGTGGATTTGTCTCACCTTGCTTGCTACTTTGGGCCTTGACTGGGATTGTGTTTGCTAGCGCTGTAATGAAACTTTAGTGGTTTAAATTCCACTTGGCCATATATTAGTTAAGTGTATTGTTGCCTCAACATGTTGCAGTGTGCCCTGTCATGCCACAACCCAGTTTCAAGTAGGCAATTTGCTTATTTTCCTATAGTGAAACTTGCGTAAAACTTTTTGTTGTTACATGAGTAGTACTCAACATGTTCCATTTTTAAGGAGCAATAATGTTCAACTATTTTAATGGCTATTTGGTTGGTTCAAACAATTATGGAAGATTTGTATGCCTGTGCCCTTTTTCTAGAGCTTGCCTCTTCTTGCATCGTACGGGTGCTAGCTAAGGTGTTCTTCCTTCACAAGACCCTTTCTGCTTATTTTTGTATATCTTTGATGCTTTTTGGGCTATTAGGATTGGAATGGCTTGAGCTACCATTTGCATAAGAGATGTTGTTTGTGGTGTCATATATTTTCACTTGACTACATATTTATATGTTTAGTATTTATGTGTAAGGCTTTGTCGTGTAATCAAACCTTTATAAGTAAGAAGTTTATATGTTTCTTACTATTCTATTAGATGGCTAGGTTCCATTCAATTATTTTGTTAACACCACACTTCTCTTATGTTGGAACTAGTGGCATTCCATACTACTATTGAACTTGTGATCATCTCTGCTCTTACGTTGGCATGATCTTGGCAATCAGTAGTTTAGATCTTCATTCTCTACTAGGGAGCGTTGTCATCGAAGAATGCATTTGTCAAGAATTAATGTTTTAAAACTTCATTGATGGTATCCGAACTTGGGAGCATTTGCTCTTCCTTTGTGGAGTATCATCAGAAAGAACGAACATGTCAATTATGACATATGGTGCTACTTAGTGCTTTATCTTTGTGTTGCTACCTAGTTGATCCTTCTAGTAGTTATATGATTCTCTCAATGATTAATCCATGCATGTGTAAGTATGAATAATTTCAAACTATGAAACTACAAATAACTCATTAATTTAGTTATAATTTATTTGATGGTACATGCTACTTGGATATCTAAAATAATTCTATAGCTAATATGTGCTTCAAAACCCAACTATGAGACTGGACACATTTGTTGGGTAAATGAGTTATGTGATCTTTGTCCTCGCTCCTCCATAGTCCAAGATCACTTGCTAGATCACATGGCCTTGATTCTAGCAATGTTGTATTCAAATTTTTGCTCTATCAACATTTGATAGTAGGATAGGGATAAACCATGGTGGTGCTGGGTGATAAGAAATTGGGTTTTATTCTAGAGAGGGAACCTGAGAGAAGCCTACCATAATCAAGGAAGTAAGTAGGCAGTCAAGTTTTCCACTGAGAGGTAGTGATAATACGTAATAACACATGGCTTTATAAATTTGGTACTCAGAATGAGTGCAATTTAAGTATGTTAGTGAGAATCAATTAGAGATCATGTTCGGTGCTAGAAGCATGAGAATTCAGGCTCTAATAACATAGATTTATGTTCTTTCAATAAAATAGCTCATTGTTGGACTTTGGTTTGGGTCTATTTATTCACCTTTTGGTGTGTACAGCCTGTCCTAATGCTTTTGTTGATTATGTAGTCTAGCCTTACCTAGCTATGTTATTCCCTCAGCATCATTATTTTGTAGAAATAAGAGTGTTCAAAGCAAGAGTATGCTAAGTGTACATTAGCATTGGATGACATCGTTAGATTTCAATCCTATTGTGTTGGCCTTCAAGATCAGAGTAATTATTAAGAGGGATAGTTGTGGGCATTCATATTTCATTATTAGTGGTAACATTGTTGAATATATTGAAAGGGTTGTCATCTTGAAAGCATTTTCCAAGGATATTTTCATTAAAGATGAACAAAAGTTTGGGGTTCAAAGATGAGCACATACCAACTAATCTTATCCATAAATGACACAAACTAGAGATTGATGGATCTCACTTTTTTGACTCTATCACCATGTTATGAGGAATCAAAGTTTTAGGTTCCTTGATAAAATAATGGCTTAAGTCAACATCATACTCTCCTTATGCAGGTTCATATATATCATCAATAAAATGACAAAGTTGAAGAGATTTGGGAAGGACCATAACCTAGTTCTAAACAAAATCTTATAGAAGTACATGACGAGCAACCCACAACACTATTACCTTTAGGCCTTATGTGAGATTAGCTTGAGAGATTGCATACCCTAAACATATGTAGGTACTTCTATTTACTTTAGATAAAAGCTCTTGGTTCACTATAGCAATGGTTATAGCAGAGATTAATTCGAACATCACTATTAAAACCATTAAGAAGTAGCATTCTGTGGGGTTCCATTGCTTCAGAATAGAAATAATATCCATGGTAGAAGCTGAACCTAAATCCCAAGTTTTTCTTATAAAAGTAATAGACCTACCCATTTCATTCCAAATAAGAATACTAGTTCTAACATTATTATCCTCTTACAAAACTATGTCACAATTGAACATAAATGCTAAACCTTAAATGAACTAAAAAAGAGCCACCACAAATAGTGGAGCATATGGCTTAATTTAACTGAACATGAGTAACCACATTTGGTTCAAACATAATAAGAATTTACAAATTTGAAGCTCTTTCTTGATTTTATAGGTATAAGGGCATGCTCTTTCTTAGTTCCTAGAGAAATTTCTTTGGTCAATTTCACTAACAGATAGGGCCTTAACTTGGTAATTAGTTATGTGGGTTGCAAGCCCTACGACTAGCTTCTTCGAGTACCTATGGCTACTTAGTTCATGGAAGTTTGAGGAAATCAAATGATTATGATTCTTATAGATGTTTTGAGCTACATGTACATTATAATATGTATTCCATGAGTCCATTATCTTGGTCAAAAAGCATAGGTAATCTTACTAAAATATCAATGTGATGGAGATAGATCATTGTAGTTTCTTATCATCATTTGCTTACATTTACAACATCACTACACTTTGTACGTGCCACATATTGCTTCAAATGATTCAAAGTTCTAGTGAAGTGTTCAAATCACTATGATCCAAGTTGTTCACCACATACGACTTGGTGAGAAGTATATTAAGCCTTATCATTTAGAGAAAGAAGAAGTTGTAATTAGGTTCCTATCCAAGAAATTATAAAAGGATCATAGACATGATGTATGAATCATAGAGCAATCTATGCAACCACTGAAGGTATGGTGATTGTTTGATATTGTATTCATCTACTGATACACTTTTGCTTCATTATAAAGCTCAATGCAATAGTGGATAAACAAGAGCCTATGGGTTGGTAATGCACCAAGGGAGAGTAAATGCTAAGCTGGTAGTAAGGTTGTTATGGATAGTATGGGCTTGGCAATCACTCATTGAATGACACTTGGTAGTGGATATCTTAGCTCATGCATCATTGAAGAATGCTGCAAAATGCATTACATGTTTTGAATTTTAAAATCTCATGAACTACCCATTTTTTAGTGAAAGTTTGTTATACCCGGTAAAATATATATGTTTAATCTTCAATAATTAAATTGTGGCTTGGATGATTTCAGATCGACAGTAGGATGAGCCAGGAGCTCAATTGGAGGCTATTGGAATTTCTGAAATTTTCCGGGGATTTTTCGGAGCACCGAGGAAATTTTTAAGTAATTTTCCCTGTTTAATTGGATTTATTGGATTTTTGGAAATTCGAAAATCTATTTAAATCGGTCCATTAGATTTTTAAACCGGAAATTGGTTTTTACCGCGCGTGAACCTGACCGGAGCGGTTCAGCGAAGGCGGGGCGGTTCGCCGAGTGTGTTTGTGCGTGCGGTTGGATAAGCCACGGATAAGCGGATCGGACGGACGAGATCAGCGGTGGAGATTAACCGGCTGATCGGGTTTAAGCGGCGTTATGAGAAGGTCAACCGGCGCTTAAGGGGTTCTTATAGGGTTATTACCGGTTTAAGCTGGGTATTTAATCCAATTTATTCGGCTGTTAGGGTTTTCGAGCGGTGGCCGGAGACGGGGTGTTCGTGGAGAACGGCGATACTTTCCGGCAGCCTTTCAAGGGGCTTTTTGTAACTGGACGTTCGCAGGACCGAGGAGAATCGATTGGTACCGGTTTCGTTCGGCGAGGAGCAGCGGTTGGTCACGTGCGAGCTTCACCGTCGCCGGAGAAGAAAGGTAGGAATTTCAGTTTTAAATTAGTTATTTAGCTAATTAAAAATATGGATTATTTTGCAAATAGCTCCCGGAGCATGCGAATTATGGTTTTTGGAATTGATTAATGCAAATAATTGATTTTAGCATTTTTAGGGTTTTCGGAAAATTATACCCGTCGAATTCGGAAATTTTACCAAGCATGCGATGATTCAATTATGTGCTTTATTCATGTTAAGGTAGTAACAAATGCTGGAATTATTTAATTTCGTAAATTGTCAAATTGGGGATCGGATGAAACTCCTTTGGCAGAAATTCTGATTGAACCTTAGGAATTAGTGGCATTATTGAAACATTAGGATAGTATGAACATCGGATTTTGTTTCTTCTTGTTCGCAGTCCCCGGAAATCGGCGGAAGAATTGGATTTTGTCGGCGATTGCATCGGATAGGGTTTCGCGGGCGTCGTACCGAGGAAGGAGATGAATTAGGTTAATTATATTTAATTAAGTAATTGTAAATTTAATTAAATGGTATTTATATAATATTTATTAACGGATTATTAATTAATTCGGTTCGGCGGTGTCGCGGTTCAGCGCGAAGGCCCGAACCGGTGGCGAGATCCGGTTCAGCGGGATTCGGCGCGGACGAACGGCGCGGCGCGGAGGAGAGAGAAGCGGAAGGAAAAATTCGGAAATTTATTATTAATCTGAATTTTGGAAAAAAAAAAAATAAGCGGAAAATTTAATTCGGAAATTAATCCGAATTTTCGGAAAAAGGATATATATATGTGGAATTTAAATTTTATTCGGAAATTGAAATTGGGATTTAAAAATTTCCTGAAGTAGGGAAAAATGTTATCAGTGATGACAGTACAGTTGAAACAGTCAGATAGAGGTATGGTACGTGGATGTTACCAGAACAGTCAGTAACTGGTACAGTTTGTATTGCTTGGATGGCGATGGCATGGAATGAGTCAGTTTACTCAGTGTTGGCATATTTCACGGATTGGCATACTGGACCGGACTACTATAGGCCCTATATGATGTTTTAGGGTAGTTGTGGTAGGTAACTGTGCGGTACAGACTTAGCTTCCAACGTATACATGTGGACTGGTATGCGCCTTGTTGTATCTGGACACATGTTGCCGAATCTTGGAGTTATAGCTTGGCAATGACTGTAGGGGCGTGGCTTCTATGGAAATTGTTGGGAGAGGACTTCTTGGGACGGTGGCTGAGTCAATCTCTTCTGGTCCATAAGAGTCTCCAGAAGATTGATTGACGAGAGACGCTGCGGTGTTGATGCTAGGCGTTGTGATGCGTGTTTCGAGTGGGCATTCCCACTGGCATGCTTTGCCTAGGCGCCATGCGTGTTTCGAGTGGGCACACCCACTGGCATGCTATGGGGTGTCGGGTGCCAGGCGTTGTGATGTGTGTTTCGAGTTGGGCATTCCCACTGGCATGCTTGCCTAGGCGCCATGCGTGTTTCGAGATGGGCGATCCCACTGGCATGCTACCTGGAAGCCCAGAGGAGAGCTACTCTGGTGTGACTGGGGTGACTGTGCTTGGTCGGAGTCTGGGACTGAGAGTGCCTTCCCACCATACATTGTTATGCTGTATTCCTATACTCTTGCTATTATCCTTCTCTTGCATGTGAATTCTTACTAGCTGTCTTTCCTACTGGGCGTAGCTCATTTCGTTATTATCTATATTGTTCCAGCAGCTCGGCAGACTTGACGCCACCCAGATTAGGTGGGATTGTGGTCAGCAGGCTAGTGGAGGATATCTGATCTGTGATTTTCTGAGATATTTTGGTTAGTGTGATTGATACTATTGGATGTATTCAGGGAAACTGTTCTTCTTATCTCATGTAATATGTGAGGGTGATTCTAACTTATGTATCTGGTTGGATGATATTGTACTTGTTGGACTTGGATCTTATTCTTGTGATATAGTTCCTTTCATTGTTTACTTTATTGTCTTGGTGGTATGGTGTGTGGAGTGCCATATTTTATCTGTGGATGTTATGTATTTTATTTTTGATGGTGAGGTCATTACATGACTATGGAACTTAACCGTGGGGATTCAGACTTCTATTAGATCGGTTCTCCTACCGGTATGGGTTAGGAGTATTAGGTATAGTAGGAGTAACATTGTGCGAGTCCATCTGTTAATTCAGGAGTCATGAACCTGATTTGACGGTGTACCCGGGAGATGGGATCCACATTGTTAAGGAAAGTAGGTGTGTAATGATGTGTTATATCCTATGTTTTTCGTAGGCTACTCAGGTTGGTATGGGACGATCTGAGCTGTTTATATGTAAAAAAAAAAAAATGTATGCCAAAAATCAGCCTAGGAAAAAAATGGGGTGTAACAAAAGTTATCCTCACAAATGCAAGCGAAGTGCATGTATACATTGGTATAATGTGAACTATTTCACTTTACAGAAGATTGGAATTACTGAGTTGGGTTATGATCCCCATTTTGAGAAGATCAATGACACCCCATGCTTTGGCAAAGCATTTTATTTAGTAAATATATATCAAAGTTGTAATGGCATAAATTAAAGTAATATAATAAAACAAAATGAAAGACATATGAAGGCCACATGAGGTAAGATTAAGTATTATATAGTAATATAACAAAGTAAAACAAAAATAATTGTAGAAATGAGAAAAAAAAGTGTAGTAAAGATGAATTTGAAGGTAAAAAGGACTTCAAGTGTAAAATCCTTGATTGTTAAACTACAAATGCAATGAAATGACTAGTAAAGCATGGAAAATGCCTAGAAAATAAAAAAATTAAAAAACTAAAAAATTAACATTTAATTACATGAAGCTTGTAGGGATGAGTCGAATGAAAATTGTGTTTCCTTAATTGAACTCCATTTTGAATCGTAGTAAACTTATTAAACAAAAAAGTAAAAAAATACTAATGATCAATTAAATATTAAGTAAATATATGTTAAAGCTAAAATGTGATAGAATGAAGTAACATAACATAAACAAGTCAAAGTGATGTAAGAGTTACATAAGAGGAGATTTAAAAAACATAATATTTCAACCAAATCAATGAAAAAATTTGAATAATTAAGATAAATTGTACAAGGAAATTGAATTCAATAATGGAAAGACAATCGAGCATGATATTTTGGATCATTAAATTAGATATGAATGAAAATATCTCATAAACTACTCTTAAAACATTAAAAATAGAATATTTAAAAATATAACAATGAATATTTAATTGTTGGAGCTCGTTGAGATGAGTCCAATGATGTTTATTTTTTCCAACATTGACCCTTGAATAGAATTAATGTCATTTACAAAATATAATAAGCGTAAAAATAAATAAGTTTTTTTTAAACACCAATTAAATCAATATTATAGTTTTAATAAGATAAACTAAGAAAATATATTATAACAAAATCAAGGTGATGTAAAGGTCACACAGTAGAATATGTAGAATTCCATACTTCTATAACCAAATGAATGAAAAATAGTTGAAAATTGAGCTGAATTTTATGAAAAAGTAACACTAAAGATACGATGAGTTTATGTGGCAACCTTGATTGTTAAATAAGTTACAAATCACAATTTCTCATAATGTATACAAAAGCCTTTAAAATAATAATATTTAAAAATAGAAAGAAAATTATTTAATTTGATAAAGCTATTGGGACAACTCCAACAATATTTCTTTTACCTAAATTAGAGCTCATTTTTTAATTTTTTGTGAACTTCCAAAATAATTAAGCTTAAATAATAACAAATTATTTTTAAAAAATAAGTAATTAACTATATAAACAAAGGAAAATTGAAGCAATATAGCATAACAAAATTAAAGAGATGAAAAGGTCAGACAAAGGGAGAATTATAGTCACATCATGATACCATGTGATCAAAGTGATAAATTTGAAGAAATGAGATAATTTTCACTAGAAAGTCAAAAATTTCAAGATACAAAGAAGATCAAGAATAATATCCACATTTGTTAAATCTGTTTAAAATGAAAATATTTAATAAATATAACAAAATTATTGAAACTAAAAAATATTTAAAAATATATAAAACATAATATTTAATAAGATAGAGCTCTTTGAAGAAAGTCGAACTACATTTGTTTATTTAGCTTGAATCTTATTTTGAGTTATTGTGTTTTAAAAAAATAAATAAGAAAAAATATTAATAAAATATTATTTTAATGCAACGAAAATATATATTAAAACGAAAATTAGACAAACTAAAATAATGTAATATAATGAAATGAATGCAATATATTATCCTCGTGGTAGAGACTAAGAGCTACATAGTAATAAAACAAAATTAGTTCAAAAAATTAAAGAAATGAGATAAATTATATAAGAATAATACAATCCAAAATACTTAGGAGATTGAGTATAACATCAATGATCATGAAGTTAGGCATGCATCAAAATAAAATATTTTACAACTTAAAAGTAATATTCAAAAGGATGGAGATTGAGAAGAAGAGTCAAACGACATTTGCCGATTCTTTAGTGATCCTTATTTAGAAATACTATAAAATAAACATGTAAATAATAAATTATTATCTTAATGTTAATTAAAAATATAATAAACCTAAAATGAGATAAATTGAACCAATGGAATGTGACCAAATCATAATGATCTAAACATCACCAGAAATGAGACATAGAGTTGTAAAATTTATTTTTTAAATAAATTAGAAAATTCAATATATATATATATATAAATATATATATATATATATATATATATATATATATATATATATATATATATATATATAACTCGATAGTGCTAGTTAAAATAAGTCGAACAAAGTTTGTTTCATCTTAAATGGCCCTCTTTTAGAGTTACTATGAAATTCTAAACAAAATAAGCATAAATAAAATATATTTTTTATTTTATAATTGATAATTTATATATATATTAAATCATAAAAATGAAACTAAAGCAATGTAATTTGGCTAAATCAAAATGATATAAAGCTAAAACAAAAGAGATTTTGAATTACATAGTAATATAAGTAAAGAAAAGAAAAACAATTTGAAGTATAAAGATAATTTGTTTTGGAAACATGCATTTCAAGATACTAAATAGATCGAGCATAATATCATTGAGGTTAATGAAGTATGAATTGAAATATCTTGAATAACCTGCCAAAACATTAGAAAATAAACTAATTATAAATATCCAAAAAATATATTTAATTAAATTGAGTTACTTGTGTTGAGTCGAACAATGTTTCTTTAATCTCCATCAGTTCTCATTTAAAATTACTGTGAATTACCAAATGAAATTTGCATAAATTATAATAAATTATTATTTTAATTTAGGGAAATATATGATAAAAGTGAAATGAGATAAACTAAAGTATTATAATATAACTAAATCAAAGTGAATTAAATGTCACACAAGTGGAGATTTAGAGAAACTTAAAAATATAACCAAATCTAAATTAAAAAAATAAGAAATGAGATAGATTGTATAAGAAAGTTGCATTCCAAAATATGAAGGAGATCGAGCATAACTTTTTTATCGTCAAATCATTTATAAAATTTAAAGGTCTCACAAAAAATTCCAATTCTCTAATAACATAAAATTTTTTAAAATTTAAAAGTGAATATTTAACTTGTAGAGATCATCAAGACTAGTGAGACAATATTTGCTTCTTCCCCATATGACCTTGTTTAGAGTTAAAAAATGTCTTTTGCTATTAAAGAAAATGTAATATCTTGTAATGAATTATAGAATTATATAAAATTAAATATTAAAAAAATATATAAAAATAAATATTTAAATGTCTTATATTCCTTTCGACTACTCCAACGACTTTTTTTTTGTCTTGATCAAATATCATTCGGAATAATGCTAAATTACAAACTAAAATGAGAGTAAATTCTTATTTAAATTTCTAATAAATATATATATGGAAGTTGAAATGAGATAAGTTGAAGTAAGGTAATATAACCACATTAAAATAATCTAAAGGCAAAGGAAATGGAGATTTTGGGGAATCAGTAACATAACTAAATCAAAGCAAGAAATTTAAAAAAATGAGATAAACTACATGACAAAGTTGCATTCTAAGATGCTAAGTAGATTAAGTATGAGATCTTAAATTGTTAAATCGAGTTTGAATAAAAATGTCTCATAAAAGGTGTCATTACACAACATAATAAAATATTTAAGAGTAATAAAAATAGATATTTAGAAGAACATCACTCATCCATGTCTGTCCAATGACATTTGTTTCATCTCCATTACATCTCAAGTATAATTACAGTGAATTACAAAATAAATAAAATTAAAACATAATAAATTATTATGTTTACAATAACTAAATATATATTAATGATGAAATTATATGAATTGAATTAATTTAATATATTTGAATCATAGTGATGTAAAGGTCTCACCAACTAAGAAATAGAGTTTTATAGTAATATAACCAAATTGAACAAAAAATTTAGAAAAGAACACAATTTGTATAAGAATTTTCCATTCCATTATGGTATATTAAGAAGATCAAGTGTAACAACATTAATCATTGAATAAGGTACGATTAAAAATATTTTGTAAATGAAACCAATAACTATACGAAAGAAAGTTGTTAAAAAAAATATAAAAATAAATATTTAGTTGGATAGAGCTCATTAAGATGAATCCAATTGGTTTTTTATACTTTAGTGAGACCTCATTTGAAATAATTACAAATTATGAAATTAAAGAGATATAATACAACTAAATCCAAGTGATGTAAATGTCACAAAAGAGGAGAATTTGAGTTTAATGGAAATTTAACTAAATTAAAAGAAAAAACATTAAAGACATCAGTTAAATTATACGAGAAAGTTGAATTTCGAAATAGTTAGAAGATCAAGTACAATCTCCTCGATTATCATATTAGGTACGAATTAAAATTTTTTTCAAAGTATGCAAAAATCATATCAATAAAAACTTTAAGATGTATAAATGAATTTTGAGTTAGATAAAGACAAAACACATAAGTCTAATGACCCCTCTTTTATCTTGAATGTATTTCAATTTTAATTTCATCGAATTTCCAAGAAAAATATGTATAAATAAAAAAGTATTCTTTTAAACTTTCCCAATAAAAATAATGTAAAGATCCTAGAAAATAAAATATTTATAAAAAACTTATTATTTAATTTGGTGGAGCTCATCCAAAAAAATTCAATGAAATTGGTTTTGTATCAATTTTTTCTTATTTGGAATTACTATGAATTACCAATTGAAATATGCATAAATAATTTTTTTACTTTAATATAAAGAAAAAATATAATATGATAGAATTAAGATAAATTGAAATGATTTGGTATAACAAAATTAAGCATTGGAAAGATCACATATGCTAAGAATTAGAGATTGATAGTATTGTAGCTAAATCAAAGGGAAGCATATCAAGGAATATGATAAACTATGTAGGAAAAGAAAATTCCTAGCTATTAAGGAGATTGAATGTAAAATTCATGATTCTCATATTAGGTAAAAGTCAAAATATCTTATAAATCTTTAAAATTGTCAACAAAATAAAATTTTAAAAAATTTAAAAATGAATGTTTAATTTGACAAAGCTCTTCGAGATGAGTCTAACAAAATTTGTTTCATCTCTATGAGACATTATTTATATTTATGCCAAATTATAAAATAAAAAAATTAAAAATAAATATTAAATTATTATTTTTCATCATTTTAATATATTTTATCAATAAAATGAATTAAATTCATGAAAAGTAATAAAGAAAAATTAAATTAATATAATGATGACATAAAAGAGTACTTTTAGAGGTACATTGGGAATGTTGAAAACTTAGAAAACTTATATTTTCAGATACTATGGAGATTTAGTGTAATATTCTTAATCATAAAATTAGGTAGGAATTGAAATATATTATAAAAAAGTTGAAAACTTAGAATATAAATAATTTAAAAAAATTGAAAATTAACTTAATATAGCTTTAGAATTCAGATGAGTCTAGCAGTATTTATTTCTTATCAATTTGGACTTATTTTGTACATAAAATAAATTACCAAAGTAAAGAAGCAAAAATAAAAATGAAGTATTAAATATAAATTAGGCAAACATATGGTGATGTTAAAAGGAGAAAAATTGAAATAATGTGAAATAATTAAATGAAAGAGATGAAAACATCACACAAGATGACATTTATATTTGCAATGTAACAAAGATATAAAAATAAATAATATTAGGAAATATGATAAATTTGTAACAAATTTTCTTAATGATGTTAATGAGATAGATATAACAACTTGGATTACCAAATCCATTACAAATCAAAAAAACTTATTAAATATGTTAAAACACTAAATATATTAAATATTTATAAACATTTAAATGAATATTTATTTTTATATTGTTTATTGAGACAAGTCCAAAGGCATTTGTTTTGTCCACATTAGATCTCATTTAGAATTACTACATATCATAAAATTAAATAAACTTAAATAATAATAAATTATTATTTAATATTAGGAAATATTCATATTGAAATGAGATAAATTAAAATAATATGATATAACTAAAACATAGTGACATAGATGTCACATTAGAGAAGAATTAGAGTTTCATAGCAATATAATATAATCAAACTCGAATAGTTGAAGAAATGACATAAATTATACGTGAAAGATGCATTCCAACATAGTGAGTTAGTCAACTACAATAACATTGATCATTAAGTAAGTTATTAATTAAAACATCTTATAAAGAATTTTAAAACTCAAGAAAACAAAAATAAAAAAATACAAAATAATTATTTTATTATATTAAGAATGTTTAGAAAATTTAAACAACTTTTGTCTCATCTTAATTGAACCTTGATTAAAATATTTGCAAATTAAAAAAATTAAATAAACATAAAAAATAAAAATTCACTATTATAAATAAAAAATTCATTATATAATATATATATATATATATATATATATATATATATATATATATATATATATATATGTTAATTGAAGCTAAAAAAAATAAAGCAATCAAAAATATATAAATCAAAGTAATGCAAAAGTCAAATTAGATGAGATTTATAGTTTGCAAAAATTATATCCAAATAAAAAGAAAAAAGTTGAAGAAATAATATGAAATGTATGTGAAAGTTACATTTGGACATATTAGGGAGATTTAGTGTAATATCCTTAATCATAAATTAAGTATAAATGAAAAGGTTTATTAAAGTATTTCAACACCCTACAAAATAACAAAATTTTAAAAATATGAAAATTAATGTTTAATTGGATAAAATTCATTGAGGTGTGTTTAGTAAAGTTTTTTCTTCTCAGTCTAACCTCATTTGAAATTATTGTAAATTATCAAAATAAATTGATAAAAAAATCAACAAATTATTATTTAAATATTAAATAAATATATATTTAAGCTATAAATATACAATAAAGTGCTAAAATATAACAAAATAAATGTGATGTAAAGGTCACATGACAAAAGATTTTGATTAAAAAAATATAGACTCTAATGGGGTTTTATCAATCTCTATTTGACATATTTTTAAATTATTACAAATAGGGCAAATGTAATATAATATAACCAAATAAAAGTAATTTAAAGGTTTTGTAAATCATCCTTTGATTACATGAGTTCTTTTTTAAGAGTCCAACGAACAATGTTTCATATCTATGAGACCTGGTATAGAATTATTGTGAATAAAAAGTAAATAATTCTTAATAGTAATAAATTAATATTTTAAAGTTAATATAATGTATAATAAGATCATAATATGACAAATTGAAGAAACTCAATATACTTAATTTAAAGTAATGTAACAGTCACAAGAATTAGAGTTTCATTGTATTGTAATAAAGTCATAGTGTAACATGAAATAAAAGATAAATTATACATGAAACCAACATTCAAAGATTCAAAAGAGATAAATTGTAATTTTCCCACCTATCAAATTGGGTGTAAATCAAAATATGTCATAAAATGCACCAAAAGCTAAGAAACTAAAAACATTTAAATATTCTAAAAATAAATATTTAATTGTGCATAGATCATCAATATGAGATTAGTGGCTTATGTTTTATCTCAAATAAACCTAGTATGGAGTTATTAGAAATTACCAAATTAAATATGCATAAATAAAATATATTATTACTTTAATATTAAGTAAATTTTTTTTAAAGCTAAAGGAAAATAAATTGAAGGAAACTAATATAACCAAATCAATAGCATGTAATGGTATCATGATCGAAGATTTAGTGTCTCAAAGCAAAATAACTAAGTTAAACTGAAAATTTTAAAGAATTGCCAAATTTTGAAGGAAAATTTCTTTTGAAAATACTAAGGTGTTCAAGTGTAATATCCTTGATCGTCAAAATATGCTTGAGTCAAAATATCTAATAAAGTAGATAAAACATTTCAAAAAATATTTGAAAATATGAAAATATATATTTAGTTAGATGGAGATCGTTAAGACAAATGCAATGATATTTATTTCATCTAGAACATACCTCATTTAGAATTATGAAAAATTACTATATTAGACAACCATAAATAATAATAAATAATTATTTTAATATTAAGAAAATATAAATAAAAATCAAAGTGTAATAAATTAAAGAAAAATAATAATAAAAGAAAAAGAAAAAAAAGAAAATATTGTCAGATAATAGATTTAGAGTTCATTGTAATATATCAAAACTTAATAGTAACAATTGAATAAATGACAAATTATGTGAGAAATTTTCATTTGAAGATAATAAGGATATCAAGGATGGCATATTCAATCATCAAATCAAGCACAAATCAAAATATTTCATAAACATTGCAAAAGGCCATAAAAATAAATTATTTAAAAATATAAGAAGGGAATATTTCATTGGATAAAGCTCATTAAGATGAGTCAAATGATCTTTATTTCATCTCGGTTAGACATCTTTTAGAATAAGTGTTAATAAAAAATTTAGATTAGTGTAAATAGTAAGAAAGTAATATCTTAATGACATGTAAATAAAAATTTAAGCTAAAGTAAGATAAATTGAAGTAAAATGTTATAGCTAAATCAAATTAATATAAACAAATTAAGAGAATAGATTAAGAGTTACATAGTTACATATCAAAATCAAAATAATGCTTTGAAGACCAAACAAATTATTTAAAAAAGTTGTATTTCAAGATACTTATAATATAAAGTGCAACATTCTAATGAAAAAATTTGATGCAAATTTTGATGACTCTTAAAGTAAGCAAAACTAAAAAATATTTCACAATATATAATTTAATATTTATTTGATAAAGCTCAATGAGATGAAAATGAGGATGCTTGTTTGGTCTCCAATAGACCTCATTTGTAATTACCAAAAATTATCGAAGTAAAATTGATTAAATATTAAAAAATATTAATTTTGAAATAACAAAAAATATATCAATGATAAAATGAGATAAATTTAAGTAATGTTTTTCAACAAAATATAAGAAACGTAAAGGTCACACAAGAAGAGATTTAGAGTTTCATTATATTATAGCAAAGTGTAAGTAAAATATTTGAAGAAATAAGATAAATTGTATATGAAACTAGCATTCAAGATACCAAAGAGATGAATTAAAACGTCCTAGATCATTAAATTTGGTACAAGTTGACATGTTTTGTAGATACCAAAATTTTAGATAATAAACTTTTTAAAAAATTAAAAAAATTAATCTTTGACCTGATAGAAATTATTCAAATTAGTCTAATGATATTTGTTTCATTTGATCAAACCTCACTTGGAATTATTATAATTTATCAAGGAAAAAACTATAAATAATAAAATAATGTTATTTTAAAATTAATAAAATATATACTAAAGTTGAAATGAAGTAAGTTGAAAAGTTGTAAATAAGTTAATTCAAGGTAGTGTAAAGGTCATATGAGAATTGATTTAGAGTTGCATCTATAGCAAAGTAAAATATTTCAGAAAAAGAGAGAAATTATACGAAAAAGTTATATTCAAAGATATTAAGAAATAAGTGTAAAATCCTCGATAATAAATTCAGTGTTCTTTAAAATAAATAATTTATTTTAGAAAATCCCAATGATGTTTATTTTGTTTTCATCAAACCACATTTTGATTATCATAAATTATCATATTAAATTAAAATAAATAATAAATAATTTCTATTTTAATATAAATGGACAATATATCGAAGATAAAATGAGATAAAATGAAGCAATGTAAAATAACAAAATCAAAGTAATGTAAAGGTCACATACAAAGAGAATTAGAGTTTCATTGTCATATAACATAATATAAATGAAATATCTAAAGAAATGAGATAAATTGTATGGTAAACTTGCATTTCGAGATACTATGGACATTAGCCGTAACATCTCTGGTCATCAAATCATGTACAAGTCCAAATATTTGATAAAGCATGAAAAAATCATTGAAAATAAAATATTTTAAAATTTAAAAAATAAATATTTAATTTAATAAAGCTCATTTAAATGTGCATAATGATATTTGTTTTTTTGTTCAAACCTCATTATGAATTAGCTCAATTTACAAATTTAAATAACCCCAAAAAAACATTATTTTAATATTATGTAAATGAATGCTAACTTGAAAAGAGGTAAGTTGAAGAATTGTAATAAAACTAAGTCAAGGTAAAGTAAAAATAATATGAGGTGTGATTTATTGTTATATAGTAGTATAACTATATCAAAGTGAAGCATTTCAAGAAAAAAGATAAACTATATGGTAATGTTTTATTAAAAACTTTTAAGGAGAATGAGTGTAATGTCTTCGACATTAAAATCATGAAGGTATCAAAATATTTCAGAAAGCATACCGGCACTCTAGAAAATAAAATATTTTAAAAATTTAAAAACAAATATTTAATGGGATAGAGCTTATACAGATGAGTTTGACACCTATTTCTTTATGATTGAATCTTATTTGGAAAAACTATGAATTACCAAGTTAAATGAGCATAAATAATCTTAAATTATCATTTTAGTACTAAGTAAATATATATAAAAATTGAAAGAAGATAAATAGAAGTAATATAATATATTGGGATAGAGGTTGTTTAGATGAGTCTAAGGACACCTATTTCTTTATTTTTGAATCTCATTTGGAATAACTATGAATTAACAAGTTAAATGAGCATAAATAATCTTAAATTATCATTTTAATACTAAGCAAATATATATAATAATTGAAAAAAGATAAATAGACATAATATAATATAACTAAGTAAAAGTAATGTAATAGATAAATAAATAAAGAATTAGAATTTCATTATATTTTAACAATGTCTACATGATGTATTTCATGAAAGTGTAAATTATATAGGAACTTTGTATTCCATGTAATTAAGTGCGTTGACTATAACATCCTTAATCGTCAAATAAAGTACAAATAAAAATATTTCATAACGCATGCCAACATCTTAAAAAATAAGATGTTGAAAACACAAAAATTCATTTTTAATTAAAATCATCTTATCAAGATGAGTCCGATAATGCCAATTTCATCTAATCATTCCCAACTAAGAATTAATGCAAGTTGCCAAAGCAAATATTAAAAAAAACTATATTTTAATAAGGAAAATTAAAAAATAATAATATTAAAAAATTAAAGTAATTTTAATATATCATAGGAGAGAAGATTTAGTTTCATAGTAATATAAGAAAATTCAAAGAAACGATTTTAAGAAAGAGAAAAAATTTTGAGAGAAAGTTGCATATGGAATGCTAAGGCAATCGAGTGTAACGTTATAAACCGTTGAGTGACATATGAGATGAAATATCTCATGAAGCAAACGAAAAATATATAAAAAAAATTATATATATATATATATATATATATATATATATATATATATATATATATATATATATATATATATAAGTAAATATTTAATTTGATAATGCATATTTAGACAAGTCCAACGACATTTGCTTTGTCTCAATCGAACCACATTTGAAAAATTTGGAATTACCTAGGTAAATGATATAAATTATTATTTCAAAATTTTGCAAATATATATTGATACGAAAATTTGATAAATTGAAACAATATAATGAAATCAAAGCGATGTAGAGATCACACAAGTGGTAAGTTAGACAAACATAGTAATATAACTTGAAAAAAGCAAAACATTTTTAGAAATGAGATAATTGTGTGAGAAAAATACATTCTAAGATACTAAAGATAATGAATGTAGCAACCTTGATAATTTAATTAGCTACAATTCAAGATGTCCCATAAAGCATGTTGTAACACTAGTAAAATAAAATATTTTAAAATATTAAAAAGAACATATTTTTCTACATCACAATTTAATTAGAATTATAGTAAATTACTAAATTAGGTATCCTTAAATAAATAATATTAAATTATTATTTCATATTAACTCAATTTTTATTGAAGCTGAAGTAAGATAAATTGAGGTAATGTAATATAGCTAAACTATAATGATGTAAGCATCATAATGAAATAAGGTAGTGGAGAACTATAGTTTCATAATGATATAATCATATAAGAGGGGCAAGTTTGAAGAAATCACATAAATTTTATGAGAACGATGCATCCTAATTTGCTAAGCAGTCAAGTGCAACATCATTCAATGTTAAATACAGTACAAAGTGTAATATCTCAAAATGAATTTTAAAACAATTGAAATTAAAATATTTAAAAATATAAAAAATAAATATTTAATTTGATAGAGTATATTGAGAAAAGTCTAATGAAATTTGTGTCACGATGATTAGACCTTGTTTGGAATAATTGAAAATTATAGATGTAAATAATCATAAAAAATAATAATTTTTTTATTTTAAATTAAAAAATATATTAAAGTGATGTAAATTTCACACAAAGGGAAATTTAAATTAAATAAGAAATATAACAAAAGCAAAAAAATTTTTGAAAAAATTAGATAAAAGTTTTGAGAAGGTGCATTACGTGACGCAACAAAGATTTTGTGCAATGTCATCAATTGTCAAATTAAGGATATATCAAAATACCTTATAAAGAATGCCTACACCTTAGAAAAAAACATATTTATTCATATAAAAATAAATATTTATTTGATTGGACTCATCAAAATGAGCTAAATGACATTTTTTAAATCCATTAGACTTGTTTTGAATGATAAAAATTATGAAGTTTCTTAAACATAAAAATATAATAGTTAGTTAATTTAAAATTAATTAAATATATATTAAAGATATGTAATGAAATAAAATCAAAGAGATGCAAAGTTAACATGAGAGGAGAATTAAGCTTTTGTGGTAATACATTCAAATCAAAATTAGAAGTTTGATGAAATGTCAAAAAAGTAATAAGAATATTGACTTTCGAAATGGTAAGAAGATAGAGCATAACATCGTCGATCACTAAAGCAAGTAAAAATCAAAATATCTCATAAAGTATGACAAAACTATGACTAATACGAAATTTTAAAGTATAGAAATGAATATGTAATTAGTTGGAGTTCTTCTAAAGAAGTTGATATTGTTTATTTCATCTAAAGAAGAAGAAGGTGCCTCCACACTCACCTACACAAATGTGAAAGCATAAACACAAACACACACACACACACCCACACTTGGATGAACCCATACATACATACTAACACAAGCACCAAAATTCACAACCTCATGCAAACATAAACATAGACATGCGCAAATTGTATATGCACATGCACAAAGCCACATGCACACATCCATAAGCATGCACAACTAAAACCCGCACAGATATGCCCACACACATACACATATACATGCACAAATACATGACATGAAGATACACACACATATACACATGCATGTGTATAGCCACACATACATACTTGCACACACAAGCACCATGCAGACAAACAAGAATATGCATGCCCATGCATAAGTACAGGCACACACATGTACACATACAAATACACTCAAGCGTACAAAAATATTTAAAAAAGCTCATAAAATGTACTAAAACCTTCAAAAGTAAAATATTTAAAAATGTTAAATTATATATTTAATTGGATAATATTTATTGAAATGTGTCCAAAAATATTTTTAATCTTGATTAGGGCATATATTAAATAATTTGAAATTTCCTAACTAAATAAAGATAATTAAAAAGTAGTATTTGAATATTAAGTAAATATATATTATGTCAAAATAATAAAAATCAAAGCAATATAACATACCCAATCAAAATTATTTAAACATCACATAAAAAGAGATTTAGTGTGAATAATTAATATAATAAAATTAAAGAAAAAAATTTGAAGAAACAAGAAAACTTATTGAAGAAATTTGCATTCTATGACTCTAAGAAGATCATGCATAACATCCTTAAAGGTCAAATATGTTACAATTTTAGAAGCCTTATAAATCATACTAAAATATTTTAAAAAAATAATTTAAAAAATATAAAAATAAATGTTAAATTACATAGACCTTGACGGATCAACAACAACAACATTTGTTTCATCTTTGTGGAACGTCTTTTGGAATTATTACGAATTAGAAAATTACTTAAACATAAACTAAAATAAATTATTATTTTCATTTTAAGAAAATATACATTAATTCTTAATTGAGATCAAAAAAATTTTATAATATTACCAAGTAAAAGCAATTAAAAGGTTACAAGAGATTAGAAATGGAGTTCATTGTAACATAAGGATATCAAACAAACTTTTCTAAGAAATGAGATAAATTATTTTAGAAAGTTCAACTCTATGAAATTAAGAAGTTTGTGTGCAACAATCTTGATAAAATGTGGAAGCAATTGAAATATCACATAAATAACACAAAAACCCTAGAAAATAAAATATTTATAAAAACCCAAGGAATATTTTATTTGATGAAGCTTGTTTAAATGAGTCCAACAATTTTTGTTTCATCTCGATTAATACTATTATTTTAATACTATGTAGATCTATAATACAACTAAAATAAGATAAATTAAAGATATTTAACTTACACAAATGAAAGAAATATAAAGGCCACGTTGAAGTAGAATTATGGTTTCATAGTAATATAACGAAATCAAAGAACAATGTTATAGAAAAAGATAAATTGTACTAGAAAGCTCTGTTCAAAGATACTATGGAGATCGAGTATAACTTGATCATCCAATTTGTCAGAAATTAAAATATCTCATGAAGAAGGCAAAATTTCATGCGAATAAAACTTTTTAAAATGAAAGATTGCACATCTAATCGAATACAACATATCAAAATTGAGTAATACAATAGTTGTTTCATCTCAATAAGACCTCATGCTAATTTACTAGAAATTATGAAAGTAAACAAGCATAAACATTAATAAATTATTATTTTTATTAATTAAATAAAGATTAAAATTTAACGAGTTAAATGAAACAATGCAATATAATAAAATAAAACACATGTAAAGGTCACATGGAATGGGATTTAGAGTTACAAAGTGATACAACTAATTAAAAGAAAAAACTTTCAAAAAAATGAGATAAATTGTAACATAATGTTGTATTCTATGTTTCTAAGGAGATCAAATGTGAAACTTTCAATCAATTACTATGACACAAAAGAAAATATCTTGTAATGCAAGTAAAAATGTTAATAAAAAATAATAAAATGAATATTTTTTGAATAAAGTAGTTCGAGATTAGTTTGACTACCTTTTTCTCTCTCAATTGAAGGATGGTTTGAGTTTCTAAATGTTACTAAATTAAATCAACATAAATATAATATATTATTATGTTAATGTTGAGAAAATATATTTTAAAGTTGAATTGAGATAAGTTGAGGTATGATAGTATAATAAATCGAAGTGTTGTAAATTTCAAGTGATGGGACATTTAGAGAAAATAAAAATATAATCAAATCAAACCATGACAATTGTAAAAAGGTGATAAAGTACATCGAAAACTTGCAATGCAAGTTTACTATAACAATGTAGATAACTATGATGACTATATAATTGTGTAAGATTAAAATATTTTTTAAAGTCTGGTTACTTTGAAAAGAAAATATTTGAAAAGTATAAAAATTAAGTTATAATTGGATAAAGCTCATCGAGATGATTACCATGATTTTGGTTTATCACCATTAGTCCTGACATTGAATTAATGAGAATTTTAGAATTATCTAAACATAAATAAAAATAAAAAATTTATTTGATATGAAGTAAATTTATACTAAAATAGAAATCATAGCATTGTTTGAGTCACGTGACGGGACAATTAGAGTTTTATAGTAATATAAGCAAATGAAACCAAAAAATATTTCAAAATGATATAAATGATATGGGAATATTTAATTCTAAGATAAGAAGGGGATAGAACGTAACATCCTTGATCATCAAATCATGTAAAAATCAAATAATCTTATAAAGAGTGCAAAACAAAAATATATATTTTAAAAAAGAAAATATAATATTTAATATGAGGTGTTGTTCGTCTCAATCTGATCAAGTTTGGAATTAACATGAATTACCAAGTTAAATAAGTAAACATGATAATAAATAAGTTTAATATTAATTATTTTTGTAATAAGAACTATATGAATAAAATTTAAGCTAATTTATATGCCCTAGTCAAAAGATATATTGGTAAAGCTTGGAGATATGTGACAAATCATATAAGAAAGCCATAATGCAAAAAGCTAAAGAGATTAAGTATGACTTCCTCGATCATCAAATGTGGTATGATTCACATTTTCTCTTAAATCATCTAAAAATAATAGAAAAAGATATTTAAAAATATAAAATTGAATATTTAACTGAATAGAGCTTGTCACGATGACTTCAATGATGCTAATTTACTCTTAATGAGGCCTCATTTAAAATTACCAATAATTATAAAGTTAAATGTGAATAAATAAAAATAAATGACTATTTTATTAGTAATTCAACAAGCATTAAAGAATAAAATTAGATAAATTGATTGTAATACAATGAAATTAATAACATACAGATATCACAGGAGAATAGATTTAGAGTTACATAGTAATATAACCAAAACAAGGTAAAAATTTGAGGATTTGAGATAAATTACACTAGAAAGTTACATTGCAAGATACAAAAGGAGTTCAAGTGTACCATAATTGATCATCAAAGAATGTATTAATTTAAAAATTTTGTATAGAAAGCAATTACTATATAAAATTAAATAACTAAAAAATTTAGAAAAATTAATAATTGTTTACATATACCTCATTGAAATGAGTCCAAGGATATTATTCTTTCTTGATCATATCATGTTTGGAATAATTATAAATTACAAAGGTAAATAAGCAGAAAATAAAAAATAATAATTTTAGTAATAAGCTTATATAAGATAATTTGAAACAACAAAATATAACTAAATCAAAATGACAAAGATCTTTTGAGAGGACCTTTAGGGTCTACATATTAATAGGAAAAAAGAAAAGAATTTTTTAAAAAAAGTTAGATAATGTATATGGAAAACTCTCATTCTAAGATACTAAAGAGATCAAAAATAACACTGTCAATCATAAAAAAAGACACAAATTATAATATCTTTCCAAGCATAATAAAACCTTAGAAAATAAAAAAATTAAAAATATAAAAAATGAATATCTAAATTGAATGGAGTTGTGCAAGAAGGGTCAACTATTGTTTCTTTTCTCTCTATTACTGCTTGCTTGGAATTACTATGAATTACAAAATTAAAAATGCATAGTAAAAATTAAATTACTACTTTGATATTATATATATATATATATATATATATATACATATACATATAAGCCTAAATGAGACATTTTTAAAAAATATAATATATGTAAACAAAAACAATGTTTGCCACATCAAAGTATAGTTTTTCTTTAAAATTAAAATAATCAAATCTAAGCAAAGACTATTACCAAACACATTAACATATCCCAGAAGATTCAATTCCAAGATAAAAAGGAGATCATGTGTAACTTCCACAATTATCAAATAAAATATGAATCAAAATGTATTGTAAAGAGTGTAAAAATAATAGAAAATAATATTGATAAATATATATAAAGGACAATTTAATAAGATGGAACCCAACTACTTGAGTGCACTGACATTTCTTTATCTTAATTAATCCTAGTTTTGAATTACTACGAATACAAGAAATAAATAATCTTTAATGATAATAAATAATTATTTTTCTATAAAGAATATATATATATAACAAGTTTGAAATAAGATAAAGTCAATAAATTTAATTAACCAAAAAAAATGCTATGGTCATAAAAAGAAGAATTAGTATTTCATTATAACATAACAATTTCAAGGTGAAACAATTGAAAAAGCGAGAGAAATTATATAAAAAAGCTATATTCAAAAATTCTAAAAAGATTAAATGTATGACTTGATAAGATGCCACACTCAATCTCCTTAGTAATTTGGAAAGTACCTTTCTTATATAATTTATGTCAATTATTTAAATGTTTAACTTTTATTTGGTTGAATTATAGTGTAACTTTACATCTTCTCTCTTTAGATGTCCACGTCACATTTATTTTGTTATATTACGCTACCTCAATTTCTCTCAATTCAAATTCAATATATAATTTATAAATATTCAAATAAAAATTTATTATTAGTTATGTTAAATTATTTATCTAATTCATGGTACCATTGTACGAGGTCTGAAGGAGACCACATGAACAATGTCGAACTTGATAATCTCTGCCTCATTATTTATTTTTATAATTTTAAATATTTTAGTTCTTATGGTTTTAACATATCATACGAGATATTTTGATTCATTTCTGATTTTATAATTGAGGATGTTGCACTTGATTTTCTTTTTAGTGTGTTTCAATGAAATATTCTTATAACATTTATTTAATTTATTCAATTTTTCTAATTTTCTCATGTTAATATCTAACTCTAAATAGCTTATCATGTCACCTTACACCACATTGATGTAGTCACAACGCATTAATATATGTTTTCTTGATATTATAAAAATAATTTAAGATTATTTAAGCTTATTAACCTTAATACTTCACAGTAATTCAAAACTAGGTTTAATCGACTCGAAATAAATGTTGTTGGACTCATGCTGACTGTTGTAATTTGACATTCCTAAAAACATTATCTTATTTCATCAAATTTTTTTCTTTTATTTGGTTATAATACAATGCAACAATAATTCTCTTCTCATGTTACCTTTATAATTATATGATTTGGTGTATTACATTGCTTTGATTTATCTCATTTTGGCTTTGCTATATATTTACTAAATGTAAAAAAAATAATTTGCATTTATTTATGCTTATTTTCTTTGGCAATTTATAGTAATTCTAAACTTAGTTTGATCGATATGAAATAAACATTACAGCATTGATCTACCTAGCAACTAATCATTTAAATTTTCATTTCTATATTTTTTAAATATTTTATTTTTTATGACTATTGTAATAAAACTCAAAATTCTTAGTACCGTAGAATAAAATTTTTCACAATGTTATCGCATTTGTTCCAATCTTTCGCTTTGATTTTTTTATAATCAATTAATCTCTAAATCTCTAATCTTGTCGCGTTTATAACGCCTTAATTTTATTATAGAACATCACTTCAATTTATCTCATTTAAGGAATAATATATATGTTCTTAATATCAAAATAATAATTTTATTTTATTTATTTTTAAATATTTTGTAGTTTGTAGTAATACTAAATGTGGCTTGATTGAGGTGAAACAAACAACATTGCACTTATCTTGACGATCCATATCCTTTTAAATTGTTATTTTTCGTTTTTAAATATTTTTAGTTTTTTGACTATTAACATGTTATATGGGTAATTTTATTTTTTTTTGCATTATTTCAAGATTAAGGATGTTACACTCAACTTTCTTAGTGTTTTTGAATGAAACTTTTTCCTATAGCTTATCTCATTTCTTTGAATTCTTCACTTTGAATTAGTTATATTACTATGAAAGTCAAACTCTCCTCTCATTTAAAATTTTCAATAATTTGATTTTTTTTATATTATATTATTTTAATTTATCTCAATTTAACATTATTATATATTTACTAATTTATGTTTCATGGATATAAAATAAGCATTATCAGACCCATCAAGATAAGATCTGATCAATTAAATATTAAATTTTTGAATTTTAAAAATTTTCTTAGAGTGTTAGCAAACTTTCTTAGTAATTTGGATTTATAAATGATTTTATGATCATAGATGTTATACTAGATCTCCTTAGTACCTTAGAATGCAACTTTCTCGTACAATTTCTCTAATTTTTTCAAATCATATGCACTAATTTCATTTTAGTTTTATGAAATTCTAATTCTCCTCTCATATCACCATCACATCAATTTGATTTGGTTATATTGTATTACTATAATTAATCTTATTTCAATTTTTTTATATATTCACTAGGTATAGAAATAATAAATTATTATTATTTATACTTATTTATTTTGATAATATGCAAAAATTCCAAATGATATCATGTTGATCCAAAAGAAACATCGCTAGAATCATCTAACTGTGCACTAATTAATTAATTATAAAATTTTAATATTTTGACATTTTATTTTCATAGTTCTCATTTACTTTATGAGGCATTTTCATTCAGATTGATTTGAAGTTACAAATGTTACACTTGATCTTCTTAGTATTTTTAATGCTATTTTACAACATAATTAATCTAATTTCTTCAAGCCTTTCTCTTTCAATTGGTTATATTATTAGGAAACTCTAATTCTCTACATTTATGTCCATTGCATTTCTTTTGGTAATTTAAAATATTTTCAAATGAGGTATGATGTAAACCATATAAACATCATTAGGCTTGCCCCAATAGGCTCTACATGATTAAATATTTTTTTATATTTTTAAAAGCTCATTTTTTAAAGTTTATGTATGTTTTGCAAAACATTTTTATTTGTACCTAATTTGATAATTAGGAATGATGTATTTGATCTCCTTAATATATCAAAATGCTACTTTTCTCTATTTTTAGCTTATCTTTTAACCATTTTTTATTTGATTTGCTAATATTACTATGTAACTGAAAATCCTTTACAATGTGACTTCTACATCCCATAGAGTTTATTATATTATTTTTCTTTAATTTATTAGATTTTAACTTAAATATAAATTTTGTTGGTTTAATATAATAACATATTATTAGTTTTCCTTTGATAAGTTTGTAATTATCTAAAATACATCATGAGCTTTGGTCAAGACGAAACAATTGTCATTGCTAATATTTCATTTTCTAAGATTTTTGCAATGTTCATGAGATTTTTTGTTTTGTACTATATTTGATTTTCCAACAAGTTACACTCAGTATCCTTACTCTCATAGAAGGGAAATTTCTATTACAATAACTCCAATTTCTTCAAATGTTTCACTTTAACTTAGTTATATTTTTACTAAATTTTGATTCTCCATTTGTGTGACATTTATATTGCTTTGATTTGGCTGTATTACATTACTCTTATTTATCTCATTTAATCCATACTACTTATCTACCTAATTTTCAAATAATATTATATTATTTTTTATGTTTATTTAATTTTGTATTTAATAGAAATTTGAAATGAGATCTCATGGAAGAAAACAAAAATCATTGGACTCACCTAAAATGTTCTTTCCAATTAAATTTTTGTTTTTATATATATTTCTAAATATTTTAGCTTTTAGGGTTTTTCGAATGCATTACGAGGTATTTTGATTTGAGCCTGATTTGATGATAAAGGATATTACACTTGATCTCCTTAATGTCTTTGAATGTAGCCTTCTTGAACACTTTTTTTATTTCTTCAAATCTTTCACTTTGATTTGGTCACATTATCATGAAACTATAACTTTTCTCCCGCATGACATTTACATTACTTTAATTTAGCTATTTTACATACCATTAATTTATCTTATTTCGATTTTAATATATATTTAGTTAATGTCAAAATAATAATTCATTAATATTTATATTTATTTAATTTTTTAATCAACAATTTTTCAAAATAGGTTAATGGACCCAGAATAAACATAGTTGTACTCAATTTGATCAACTTTATCTAATTAAATATATTTTTGATATTTTTTAAATAGTATTTAATATTCACTAAATATTTTATTTTAAATGTGTTTGCCATATTTTACAAGATATTTGTTTTGACATGATTTGATGACTAAGAATATGCACTCATTCTTCTTAAAAACACATAAGAAACACAACTTTTCTTTGTAATTTATCTAATTTTTAAAATTTTTCGTATTAATTTCATTATATTACTATGTAACTCAAAGCCATTTAACATGTGTGCTTTACATCACATTAAATTAGTTATACTACTTTGCTTCAAAATGTTAAATGAAAAGAAATGTAAATGTAAGAATTTTCCCAAGGTGAGTAGGTAGGTACATTTTAAATAATTATAATGTAAATATGTTATTTTGTTGTGATTATTAAACATTTAGTTTTATGGCATATTATCCCTCTTTTTTGCTCAATGTTCTACATCAATTTTACATATTATGATATGAAAAATGAAAAATAATTAATTGAGATTCTTGATTACTTTAATGATACTAATGTTTTGAAATATTAAAAAAAAATAAGAAAGACAATAAAGAAGGAAGATAAAAAGTAAAAACAATCATATTTCATGAGAATGCATGAGTACCATTTATGATTCTAGCTTTGTAAGATTTATTATGTTGATTTTATAGGTGATGGTAATAATAAGACTTGGATTTACTATGGCTAGAATGAGTAAAGATAAAAATATTGATATTTACCCAACCATATTAACACTAATTTTCATAATCTACAACTAATATGAGTGGAGATGAATGACATACTATGACATGAAGCCACTTGCATTAGACCCCAGATGATATATGATGAGTTACATGCTTTTTGATCGAGCAGATAGAGATGATACCTATTGCAATATTAATATGATAAATGATAAGCTATTTGTTGGGCAACCTAACAGCTAGAGATGCAATCTAAATCATTCATGTATGATTTAGTAGCTTTTGATTAGATCTACTATGACAAGTATATGTTATATGATAAGTCACTTGTAATGTGATTGAGTAGCTTGAATGAGATCCACTATGATATAGATATGATGTATGATAAGTCACTTGTTACGTGATCAAGCAACTTAAAACTAAGATCTGCTACGACATAGACATGATGTGATTTGCCTGTAAGTTGTTCTATATGCTACGAAGCAATATTAGATGATTTGATATGAGATTTATATGTTGCTTCCTTCAAGTAGAAATGACATAGATGACTTGATACCTTATAACAGTGGAATAATAATCAATTGGTAAGTACCTACTCCATAATTATGGGTGCCATAAAATTGATAAGAATCAAAGTCATTTGGAAAAACATATATAGAAATTGGATTTTAGATGAATCAAATCAATTATAGTGGATAGAGAGATGTGTATGCACGAACATATTACACGCTACAATCATGCATCTCCTTATGTGTTGACTTTTTTTATAAAATTCTACCATTAGATCACATGCTCTTATATGGTTATACATCTTTTTAAATCTTGATTTTATTAATTTACTTTATATACATTTCTAGATGATAATCATAAAAGCTTATTAAAAATTATTTTTTTGACTTTTAATAGTTTATCTTATTCTCTTAATTTGTTTTATTATGTTATTTACATGCAAATTTACGTACTAGGCTTTGAGCCAATTATGTACTTACAATATAAGTCAAATTTCTAAAGCATGAAGAAATTGGAAACATTAGGTCCACCAAAGTTTGATAGCTTATTATTTAGAAGATTATGATTTTTTTTGTTTATATATATTGAAGAACATGTGGACAGTGTTATTCAAGGTGAAGTATGGATGTACATGTTTATACATGTGTCCTTAAATAAGCTCAAATAGTACTTTATATTCTGGTTAGCAATTCATGAACTATTATTAAATTTCTTTATTATTTTATTTGATAAAGACTTGATTATTGTGTTAACTTTTGGAAATGAAATATTTTATTTTGTAAGTGCTATGTGGATTTGATTATTTCAAAATTGTATTTTTAGATTTGACATTACAGTAATGTTATATATCTGTCATGGTTATTAATTTAACTTTTGATATGCTTAGAAGAACATGCCTTTAGTTGAAACACTTTTTGTTCAATTTTTGTGGTATAACAATTTCTTATACAAGACTTGAATAATAATGTGAATTGACAAAATAATAATTAGAGTATGTCTTATTAATGTTTCTCATTTAGTTAAGTTGTTAGTACCTTCTAATTTTATTTAAAATCTGATTATTTTAATCCTAAACTTATTAAGGCTGATATTGAAATGATATGTGAGGTAGGGTGTCATAACATGGTATGAGAGCAATCAACATCCGATAGAAGATAGTTAAACATCTAAAGAAAATTAATTAATAAGTATTTATACCCTAGATTGAGCGAGGCTTATGCTAATAATTTTGTGGGTAAATGAGTTTGGACACTGATATATTACACATGCTATATCCATATATTACATTATATGTAACTTTTATTGAAAGTCTTTAACATATACGTTTGTTAAATTTTTGAAGCAGGAGCTAAGCATAGAAAATGATGTAAAAAGAATTGATGTATAAATAAATTTGAGAAAATATATTTTAGTGTTCTAAATGGTGAGTAATAGATCTTTTAAGAATCATGTAGTGTGAGGAAGAGGAAAAAAGAAGATTTGGTTTCTTCCACCTACCAAAAAAAGAATAGGAACAAGTTTTTCTCTTGCATCTATTGCGACATTTAAAATAATGTGCCACATTATAGTAATTCTAGTGTACAACATCATGGTAATTGTTGGGTTGGTAATGGAGCACTCAAGTGTTGTTATACTTAGAGAGAACATGGCCATTTAGCTAAAGACTATGTTAAACTTAGCTGTGAAATAATGATGACTCCATCACTTTTGATGATTAGATAAAGGTAATCAATCTATTATCATTCTTTTTTAATGCTAATGTAGATCAGTTTATAATCATTGATGTTATTGATGTTTCTCCTCATAATATCTCGAACGTAATAGAACTGATAATAGCTATGTATATTTTAAACATCTTTTTGTCATGTTTCTATATATGCTATCATTTTGTTTATCATTATGAAAGTTATATTCCTAGTACTTTATTAGTAAAAGAAAATATTGGATTGAAATATTAGGATATTATGTTATTGTAAGTGTTCTTAAACTAGAAAATTATGTATTTGAGATTTTTAATACATTTGAGTATTCTTATGATAACATTAAGAAAGATTTCATCACCATTTTAGGTTGATCAAATTAAAAATATGGCATAAAGTTAAAGACACTGAATTGGGATTTGAAAAAAGTGATTATCTATGTTACAATGTAGTAATGAGAATTAGTGAAGAATAAGAATTTTGTCAATTAGATGTGTTGAATGTTTGTCATCATAATTACTACTTTTTAAATAGTTTTCATGATATATATATCAAATACTATTGATTTTCATCATGTTTAAAATAAGAGAAATTATATGTTAGATAAAAGAATAAATGTATTCTTACTAACACTTATTTTTTTTAGAATATGATTCAAGGATGACACAAAATGTGAAATGACCAATTGAATATATTATTTTGATAAAAAATGTGCCAAACTCATGATTACGCAGAAGTTTTGCTGTTGTTATTGGCACAAATGTTCTACACCCCAAGTAAGTTACATGCATTCATGGAAGGGATAATTTTATATGGCCACCGTATTAATTAAATTCATAAAGTGGACTTGATTTACTTATGAGGTGCTCAAGTGATGTTATCTGCTTGCAATCTATACTATTTCAAACTTATAGATTAATTATAGTTATTTTCTAAAATATTTACATCAAATGTGGATTTTAAATAGCTTGTTAAACCAAAATTTTTGGAAAATAAATATTTTTGAATAAAATGAAGTATACTATTAACCTTTCAAGTGAGCTATTGAACTAAGTCTGAGGAAGAAATATTTCATTGAAGATACAAATTTGAGGTAATATGTTGGTGTTGCTATAAAATAAAGTTGTGAGGTGGTGAAGTCAAGGATCAATTATAATACTCCTAAGAATCTTTACAAAATGTGAAAAAAACTTGAACTTATACTACTTTAATGTAAGATATTGAAATAGTGAGAAGGACCATATTTGAGAATGCTAGAATGAAATGTGCTCAAATGTTTTTGGTTCAAATGGGACAGATGTAACTAAATAGATGGAATTAATAGAGAAAATGCTTAATGACATTATCAAATTGAATTCTTTATTACAAGCTAAACTTGTTAAATATAAGGATATTTGGGTAATTATAAAAGAAGATATTAGGTAGAAAGGCTTGATCTTTAGAAGATCTAAGTTTGTGGAAAGAAACACTATGAACAACATATTGAGCAATTCAAAAGGATGAAGTTAACAAATGAGGAACTTGAGGCTACATACTAAAAGAAAAGGAGATTTCTACTTTAAATTCTTTCCAAGGAAAAATTAGAAGATATGATTTCATTTACCTTCATATTTCATTTGTTTAAGAAGATCGAGACTCTAGTTAAATGAAGTTACAATTATATTGTGAACATAAATTAAAAAGTGTAATGAAAGAAATCAATAAAAACATCTTCTATTTATTTTAAATTTTTGGATGAAATTTTTCTTTGGATTGCTAGGTTATAACATTCAGATTTGCTTGGTGTTATCTTTAAAAAAATTCTAAGGAAATTGATAAAAGTTAATTGAGATTTTATTTTTTTTAACAAAGTTGATTTAAACAATTGTTTTGACTATTATCTCAAAAACATGTATCTTTGAAATATGTTTTATTTGAAAAATTAATATACCATTTCATCAAGCATGTTGGGATGAATCTGTCGATATTTCTTTCGTCATAATTAGAGATCATTTGAACTTAATACAAATTTATGAAAGAAAAATTAATTATTAATAATAACTAAATTATTAACCAAAAATGGAAATAATATAAAAACAAAAAAAACAAAATTCAATTTTAGTTTTCCCAACAAGTACTAATGTCAATTCTTCCTTTCCATTATGCATGTCATCAACCCATTTCTCGACCTTCGTTCCACACCATCTCACCTTTGACTAACTTAAGCAACTCTACTGTATACGGTCACTAAAATTAGAAGGGAACCATTATTTCATCTAATTTAAGACTTTGTCATCTCCCCTTTCACAATTTGGTCCCTAATCCTTGTGTCTTTCCAATACAAAACTATTATGCTTAAGATTGGAATCTTGTCAGCTGCTATTAGTATTTCATCCATCTTTGATTTGATGGGAAGAACACAATGACTATTAGATCAATAAAAAACTAAAAATGCGATGATTGGGTTAACCTTCTCATAATGTTTTCTTAATTGTTCTGAGAGAATATGACTAACTATTGTGCTTGTAATTTTAAATAAAGAAGCAGTATTTTGTTATGTATCTCCTATTTATTAATGCAAATAAGAAGTAATTATGTGATACTCAAAAGTCATTGAGCAATATTAAGAAATGGTTACTATAAAAAGAGGAAGCTTAAAGGTTTTTTTGCAAAATAATGTAGAGTGGTTAGTGATATTGCTCAATTGAATCAAAAATTAAGGTTATGTAAGAAACATTGAATTCAAAGATTAGAAAATATTATTTGAATTAGTATTACAAAATAATGTAATCATAATTGTTTTAAATAGGTATTAATTCATTCATTTGCAGGAAGTTAAAGGGAAAGAAAAGTCAATATAACACTATTTCTTAGAAAAGGATCGAAGTAAATTTAAGGTAAATAAATTTAAGAATGATTTTTGTTTATGATCATTTAGCATTTAGTATTATAGTACATTATTTTTTCTTTTATGCCACATTTGCATTATTGTAGCATTTTATGTGATCAGAAACAAAAAAATATGGATGTGAAATAATTCATTGATTAAGTGATACTAGTGATGTGCAATATAAAAAATAATGATCAAAGAGAATAGAGCAAGTAGATTGAAATAAAAATTGAAAAAAAAACAAAAAATAAATTCTTGTGACATCCTATATGATTGAGGGTATATAAGCTTTGTTGTGACAATTTTTGTAATGATGGTGATGATGTAACACAAGCAAGAATGAGTAAAATAAGAGTTACAGTATTTGTCCAATAACGTTAACTCTAGTTCTCATATTCAACTACCACTACAAGTGCTGATGAGGTGAACTACTACGATTTATTATCGTTAATAACAAAACTCACTTGATATGTGATAGCTAGAGATGTTATTTGCTCTTATTCCATTATAATATATAATGAGCTAATTCCTACATGATCTAATAGCTAACCATGAGATTTGCTATGATATAGATATGGTATATGATAAGTTGCTTGCTATGTGACCTAATAACAAGAGATGAAATTTGCTACGATGTAGATATGATATATGACATGTTGCCTACTATGTGATCTAGCAGTTAAAATAAGATCAACTATGATATATATATATGATATACAATGAGCTAGTTCTTGTGTGATTGAATAGCCTAAAGATGAGTTCTTCTATTCTGTAGACATTATTTTATATTCTTATTGGCTGGTTTTATATTCTATTATATGATGCCAGATGATGTGATATGAGGTGTGCATGATTTAGATATGCTATATATTAGTTGGGATCCTATAAGTGTCATGAAATATATACATAATAATAATTGGATTAAAAAGCTAAGAAAATACTATAATCAAATTAGTTCAAAAACATAAAAGGATATTGATTTTAAGTGGATAAAATAAATTATACTTGATAAACAAATGTAAGCATGAATATATTGCAAGCTATAATTATGGATCTTTTTATGTTTTGATTATTTTATACAACTTCATCATTTTATCACATGCTCTCATATGATTTTACAACTTTTTAAAGCTTGATATTACGTTTCTATTAGTTGATTTTACATACATTTCTAGAAGATGATCATAAGAACTTGCTTGATATTATTTTTTCGTTTTTTTATAGTTCAACTTATTATCATATTTTACTTAATTTTATTGTTTATTTTCCAATATATTTGCTAGGAATTTAATCTTATTTTGTATGTACATTATAGGCCAAAATTCTGAAGCACAAAGAGAAGAGAAACTTTAGGTTTTGTTGCATTTGATACCTTGCTTTTTTGAAAAATTATGACATTTCTTTTTGTGTATTATAAAGGACATATGGGTCATTGTATTTGAGGTGATGTATCTATATATGTATTTATATTTATATCATTTATAAACTTTATAACTTTTGTGGATTCTAGTTAACCTTGTTGAACTAATTATAAAGTTATGAATGCTATTATATCATGAGGCATTTGTAACTATGATATCTTTTGAATAAGAAAATTTTGGTTGTGTTAAGGTATACAGTGTTTGGTTATAAATATCATATCTCTTATGATTATTATTATTATTAATTAATCACTTGAAATAAAGAAGCCTTAGTAGTTCCTGGGAAAACTCTATCCATTTAATTTATTAGGTATAATAGTTTCATATGTTAGACTTGAATAATTAGATGATTTGGAAAAAAAACAAATGGAGTAAGTTTTATGATCATTCATTGCCTAATAAGGTATTTAGTGCTTTCTAATTGCTTTAAAACTCCAATTATTATAATATTAAGGTTAATAGGACTTATTTTAAAATAATATGTTATGCATGGAGTTAGAATTTATTCTAGTTATTCATTATAATTCTAATAAGATTTGAACTAGATGAAATAAATATTGTTGGATTCTTCTTAATGAGATCGATCCAACTATTTATTCATTATCCTAGTTTTGCAAAACTTTAATGTATATTATCTTTATATACTTTATGAGATATTTCGATTCGTACTTGATTGTTTGGATGTGGATGCTGAAACCAATCTCCTTAGTACCATGGAATGTAATATTGTTGTCCAATTTAACTCATTTCTTCAAATATTTTACTTTGATTTTGTTATATTACAATGTAACTCGAAATCTCCATTCATGTTAACTTTACATTGCTTTTATAAGGTTATGTTACATTATTACAATTTAACTCATTTTATCTTAACTATATATTTATTTAATTCTAAAATAACAATTTATTATTATTTATGCTTATTTACTTTTCTAACTTCTAGAAATTAGAAAAACAAATTCTTGATAAAGATGAAAAAAATTTTGTTGGACTCATTTCATCAAACTCTATCAAATTAAATATTCATTATTGGTACTTAATTTAATAGTGGAGGATGTTTTCTTGATCACTTTAGTATCTAGGAATGCAACTTTCACAAAAGATTTATCATAATTCTTCAAATATATTTATTTCATTTGGTTGTGTTGATATGTTATCCCAAACTCTACTATTGTGTGACCTTTACAATGCTTTAATTTTGTTATTAATTCTTATTAACTTTTATAAAAAAAATTCTAAAGGTCATGTCATCGAGATGCAGCAAACCTCATTCAGCTCTACTTGACAAGCTCTATCCAATTCAATTCATCATTTTTATTTTTTTATATATTTTTTATTTTTTTATATATTTTTTATTTTTTTATATATTTTTTATTTTTTATATATTTTTATTTTCTAGGGTATAGGCAAGCTTTATGAGAAATGATTACTCATATCTTTTTTGCTGATAAAGGATGTTACACTCGATCTCTTTAATATCTTAAAATACTACTTTTCATTATAATTTCTTCCATTACTTTAAATTTTTTACTTTTACATTGTCATACTCCTATGCTACTCAACCTCTCATTTAGTTATGTTATATTAATTCAATTTATCTCATTTAAATTTTATTACATATTAAATTAACATACAAATGTTAATTTTATATTATTTATGTTCATTTACTTTGGTAAATTACAATATTTCCATTCGAGGTAAGATTAGGATGAAATTAATGTCATTTAGTTTAAATATTTATTTTTAAAACTTAAAATATTTTTTTTAATTTTTTTTTCTTTATGTGATATTTTTTTTCATAATTGATTTGACATTTGAGGATGTTACACTCAATTACATTATTTTTGTGGAATACAAGTTTTACATATAATTAAACTCATTTTTTAAATTTTGTTTCCTTTAATTTGATTATATTACAATGAAACTCTAATTCTCCTCTTATGTGAGCATTATATCAGTTTGATTTCTTTTTATTCAATTTTTTAAATTTATTTTATTTTTAATTTAATTTAAATTTATTTAATATTAAAAGAATAATTTGTTATAATTAATGCTTATTGAATTTGGTAGTTAATAGTAATTAAAAGCATGGTCTAACTAAGATAAAATCAATGTCCTTAGACTCATCTTAATTAACACAATCCAATTAATTATTTACTTTTTATTTTTTTAATTATTTCATTTTCTTTGTTGTTCAATGGCTTAAGAAATATTTTGATTCATACCTAATTTGATAATTGAGGTTATTATAGTCCATATTCTAGTATCTTTGAATTCAACGTTCTACTATTATTTTTCAGGCAACTCTAATTCTCTTGTTGTGTGAATTTAGATGTCTTTTTTTGTTTATTATATTATATTTTTTCAATTCATATGAATTCAAATTTAATATTTATTTATTTAATATTCAAATAATAATTTATTAATATTAAAATTTATTTAATTTTCAAAATTAAAGTAATTAAAAAAGAGGGTCAATTATGGCCCAACAAAAGTCATCTTACTTATCTTAATAAGCTCTATCCAATTAAATTTTTATTTTTACATTATTTTCAAAGTATTTTATCTTTTAGAGTTCCATGATTCTTTACATGAAATTTTGACTCATACCTTATGTAATCATCAAGAACGTTACATTATATGTCATGATTGGAATGTAACTTTCTTGTATTATTTATCTTATTTCACAAAATTGTTTACTTACTTTTTGTTTTACATCTATCAAACTCTAATTCCATCGTAGTGTGACCTTTACATCATGTTAACTTAGTTATAATACATTGCTTCAATTTGTCTCATTCCAACCATAATATATATTCATTCAACATTAAATTGAAAATTTATTGCAATTTGTGTTTATGCTTTTTGATAATTTTTATTAATTCTAAAGGAAGTCCATTGGAGATAAAATAAGCACTACTATACTCATCCCAAAAAATGTTATCCAATTAAATATACATTTATATATTTTTATAAATTTTATTTTCAATTATTTTGTTACACTTTATATGGTATTTTGATTTGTACCAAAGTGTTTGATCGAGGTTGTTAAAGATGATCGTGCTTGTATTTAAATGGACATTTCATATTCAAATTATTTTTGTTTACTTTTTTTCTTTAAATTGCTTATTTTACCTTAAAAATATACTATTCTCTCATGTGACCTTTACAACATTTTCATTTACTTATATTATTTTGCTTCGATTTAACATATTTTAACTTTGTCATATATTAACTTTAATATTGACATAGTAATTTATTATTATTAATTCTTATTTAACAAAATAAATTCACAAGAATTCTAAATTAGGTTTGATAGAGATAAAAGAAAGCTCATTGGTGTCATCTAAACTAGCTCTATCAAATTAAATATTTATTTTTCAATATCTTAAATATTTTTAGATCTACAATTTTTGCTCATTTTATAAGAATTATACTTCATCTATAATATGATGATTAAGGATGTAAATCCCAAATTCCTTTGTATCTTAGAATATAACTTTCTAGGTAAATTTTCCATAGTTGAATTTTTTTGTAATGTTTTTGTATTACTATGTAACTTTAAATTTCTTCTTGTGTGCTTGTTATGTCACTTTGATTTGGTTTTATTACATTACTTTAATCTATCTCATTTCAACTTTAATTTATATTCACATAATAATAAATTAAAATTTTATTATTATTTATGTTTATTTTCGATGGGCATTCATATTAATTTTGAACAACGTTTGATCAAGACAAAACTAACATCGTTGAACTGATCTAACAATCCCTATCTACTTAATTATTCAATGTTCTATTTTTAAATATTTTATTTTTTAGTATTTTAACGTTCCTTTTAAGTACTTTTAGTTTATATTTAATTTGACAAGTAAGGATGTTACACTAGATCTTCATGACACCTAGGACCATAATATTCCTAAAAAATTAATTTTAGTTCTTGAAATTTTTTTACTTTCATTTAGTTATATTACTATGTAAATCTAAATCTCTTTATCACGTGACCTTTGCATTACATTAATTTAGTTATATTAATTTTTTTCAATTTATCTTGATTTTTTTAAATGTTTAAAATAATTTCAATTGACCCACCTCAACAAACTTTATCTAATTAAATATTCTTTTTAATTTTTTTTACTATTTTTTTAAGGGATCTCCAAGCTTTAATCAACATTTTGATCATTCCATAACTTGACAAACGAGCATGTTACATTAAATTTGAAAAACAACGTTCGATTACAATTTATCTCGTTTATTATAGTTTTTTCTTTAATATGACTATATTGTTCTGTAACATTAATTCTCTTCTAATGTCACCTCTGTATTTTTTAGATTATGTCATACACCATTGTTTCAAATTAACTAATACCAATTTTAATAAACGTTTCCTTAATATGAAAATAGCAATTAATTATTATTTAAGCTAATTTACTTTCTTATTCATAGTAATTCCAAATGAGGTGCAACTAACATGAAACAAACTTCATTAGAGTCATCATAATTAGCTTTATTCAATTAAATGTTAATTTTTATTTTTTAAGGCATTTTATTTCCAATGATTTTTGCATACTTTAGAAGATGTTTTGATTCACACATAATTTAGTTATCAGGTAAGTTTCATTTGATCGGTTTAGCATCTCAGAAAAAACATTTCTTGAATAATTTACCACATTCATGTTGTTTATTTGGAATTTCCTAGATTACATTTCAAATCTAAATGTCCTTCTATTAACCATTACATAACTTTAATTTGGTTATATTACATTACTTCAATTTATACCTTTTTAGTTTTGATATATATATATATATATATATATATATATATATATACTTAAATTAGAATAACAATTCAATATTATTTAAGTTCATTTACTTTGGTAATTTGTTGCAATTCCAAATGAAGTTCAATAGGAATGGAAAAAAAGATAGTTGAACTTCCTTACATGAGCGTTATTAAAATTAAATATTCTTTATTATGTTATATAAAATTTTTTATTTTCAATAATGTTTGAAAACTTTATGAGAAATTTCCATTTGTAATTGATTTCATGATCCAGAATGTTACAATTGATCTACTTTATATGTTTGTAGGTAACTCTCTCGTAGAAATTATTTCATTTCATCAAATTTTTATTTTGATTTGATTATATTATAGAGAAAATCTAATTTTTTGGCATCTAACTATTACATTCTTTGATTTGTTTATATTACACTTCTTTAATTAAATTAATTTTAGGTTTAACATATATCTACTTCTTATTGTCAGTATTATTACTTATACTTATTATAATTGAGGTCAAAACAACATTTCATCAAGACATAGTGTCTTTGGACTTATCTCGATGACCTTTCTCTAACTAAAAAATCTTATTTAATGTTTTTAATAGTTTATTTTATGGTATTTTCATAATATTTAAAATATATTTTGATTCACATCTTATTTGATGATAGAGGTTGTTATACTCAATCTCCTTTTGTCTTTGAATGTAACTTTCCGTTAATATATGTCATATTTCTTCAATTTTTTTCTTTAATTATTTTATATTGTAATGTAACATAAACTATCATCTCTTATCCGAATTACCTCTCGTTTATTTGATTACATTATATTATTTCCATCTAACTCATTCCATTATTAGTATATATTTACTTAAGCTTATATCACTATGTTATTCTAAATCTTCTAACATGTGACTTTTTCATCACATTGATTTTTTAATATTACTTTGTTTCAAATAATCTCATTTTGACTATAACAATATTATCTTAATATTGAAATAATAATTGATTACAATTTATGATTATTTGTTTTTCTAACTCATTGTAATTCTATACAAGGGCTAATCAACGTGAAAAAGTGTCATTAGACTCATGTTGATGTGCTATTTACAATTAAATATTTATTTTTATGGTCTTAAATATTTGTTTATGGGGTTTTGGAATGTTTTACAAGCTGGTCCAACGGGTACCTAATTTGTTAAGGATATTACATTTGATCGTCTTAGTATCTTGGAATGTAATTTTCCCGTACAATTTATTTCATTCCTTCAAAGTGTTTTCGTTGATTTGGTTAAATTATAACGTAACTCTAAATCTCCTATCATGTGACCTCTATATCTTTTATTTGGTTATAATTCATTGCTTTAATTTATCTTTCTTAGCATTAATAAATATTTACTTAATATTAATATATTTATTCTTCTTTTACATTAAAATTAAAAGAAATCCATAAGATGTCAAATAAAGATGAAAAAAACATCACTATATTATGTTAGACTTCCTTTATCTAATTAAATATTGATTTTTATGTTTTAAAATATTTTATTTCCTATTATTTTAGCACACTTTTACCTAGCATTTTACATAATACCTATTTTAATGAAAGAGAATATTAAACTTTATTAGTTACTATCTTGACATTCAACTTTTTTGAACCATTTTATTTGTTAGAATTTTTCATTTTTTTCAATATAACATGAAACTCTAATTCTTCTCTCATATGACACTCATATTATTTTTATTTGGTTATATTACATCACTTTAATTTATTTTCATGATGTTTTATTATATATTTATTTAATATAAAAAGTAATTAATAAATACTTATTTCTATTTAATTTGGTAATTTACTGTAACTCAAAACAAGATTCAATCGAAAAAATCCGAAGTTATTTAACTTCTCTCATTAAGCTCTATTGAATTAAATACTTAGCTCTGATATTTTAAAATTTTTATTCTGTGGAGAGTCTGCAATTTTTGCAATGCATTTTGATTTGTACCAAATTTATTGCTCAAGGATGTTATATTAAATCTTATTAAAATCTTAGAATTTAAACTTCCAAAAGACTCTATCTAATATTTTTCAAACTTTTTTACTTTGGTTAGGTCATAGTGCTATCTGATTCTTCTCTTTTGTGACACTTGCATATCTTTGATTCAGTTATAGTACATTATTTTGTTTAAATCATATTAGCCAGAATATACATTTTCTTAATGTTAAAGCTTTTATTTTTTTTATTATTTATGTTTTTAATTTTTAGAATTTAAAATAGTTTTAAACAAGCTCTAATCGAGATAAAAGGAAAAAGTTGGACTCAATTAGAGAAGGTTTATCTAATTAAATAATTTTTGCGAAATTTTAATATTTTTCTTCTTATTGCTTTAGTATGCTGTACAAAACAATTCAATTCAAAACTTATTTAATGATTGGTGATGTTGCATTCGGTTTCCCACTTATCTTAGAAAGTAATTATCCTAAGCAATTTGTCTCATTATTTCAAAAGTTCCTTTCAAATTTACTAAAGAGGATCATGTGTAATCATCTCCATCCACAAATTAGGTACAAATAAAAAAGTGTTAAATATCGTGCACATAAAGAAGTGTAGAGCTCATCAAGATGAGTCCAATGATGTTTGTTTAGTCTCGATCTACCCTCATTCAGAGTAATTCAAACTAAAAAAATAAATTTGAATAAATAATGATAAATAGTAATTTAATATTAAACAATATATGTATTAAAACTAAAATAAGATAAATTGAAGCCATATTATTTTATTACCAAATCAAAGTGATATAAAAGTCACACGAGAGAAGAATTTAACTTTTACACTTTCAAATTAAATCAAGGAAATAATTTAAAGAAATGAGAAAAATTATATGACAATTCACATTTGAAGATACTAAAAAGATCGAGAATGAAATGCTTTATTATCCAATTAGGTACAATTCAAAAAGTCAAAAAAAATATATAAAAATCATTAAAAATAAAATATTTGAAAATATAAAAATTAATATTTAAAAATAATGCTTAAGAAAACAAGCATAAGTAATAGTAAATTATTATTTTAATATAAAGAAGATATGTTTTAAATCTTAATTTAGATAAATAGAAGCATTGCAGTATAACCAAATAAAAGCATTATAAAGCTCACACGAGACATTATTAGAGTTTTCTAGTAATGTAGCTATATCAAAACAAATCTTTTGAATGATGACATAAATTACAAAGTGTAACATCTTTGATCTTTAAATTGGGTAAGAATCAAATTACGTCATAAAGCATGCCAAAAAAAATATATATATTTAAAAATATAAAAATGGATAAATTTTTGGATAAAGGTCATTGAAGCAAGTCCATGTATTTTTCTTTTTTTTTCGTTAAACCTCACTGAGATTTACTAAAAATTATAAAAATAAAAAGTATAAATAATAATAAATTATTATTTTAATAACAAGTAAATTTATATCAAAGATGAAATGAGATTTATTGAAGAAATGTAATATAATCAAGTCCAAGTGATGTAATGGTGACATAATCCTCTATATATAGTATCAAAAGATAAGAAAAAATTTTGAAGAAGTGTAATTCCACATGAAAGTTAAATTACAAGAACCTAAAGAGATCAAGTGTAATATCCTTGACCATTAAATGTAGTCCAAATAAAAATATTTTGTAAAGTGTGTGAAAATAAAGGAAAATAAAATTTTTAAAATTATCAAATTTAATTATTTAATTGAAGGGAACAAGTTGAGTCTAGTCCAATGACATTTGTTTCCATATGATTGAACCTCATCAGGAATTTAAGCAAATCACTAATATAAATAAACATAAATTGTTATTTTAATAAGTTATATTAAAGTAATACAATATAACAAAATTAAAGACTTATAATGGTTATTTGCGAGAAGACTTAAAGTTACGTAATCATATAACAAAATCTAAGTTAAAAATTTTTACAATCGAGAAACTTTGCACAGGAAAGTTTTTCCAATATACAATGGCAATTGAGTAACTTGATAGAGCCCATCAAGATGATTATAACAACAATTGTTTTTCCCTTGTCATTCCTCATTTATAATTTTAACAAATTATCAAATTAATTTAAAATATATCCTTTTAATATTACGTGAATATATGTTAAAGGTAAAACGAGATGAATTGAACCAATGTTATACAAACTAATCAAAGTGATATAAATATTGTATAAGAAAGAAATTAGCTTTTCATAGTAATATATTCAAATCAAAGGAAAAAATGGGCAAAACTTAGATGAATTGTTCGGGAAATTTAGACTTAATGATACATTGGAGATCATGTATAACATTCTCCATCCTCAAAAAAGGTTGAAACAAACCTTATTTGGAATTTTTTCAAAACACCAATGTAAATATGAATAAGAAATATAAAATTATTATTTTAATATTAAATATGTATATACCTAAAGTAAAATTAGATAAATTGGGACATGAAACATAACCAAATAAAGGTGATGTAAATGTGACATGAGAGAAAATTTTGAGTTACATTGTAATTTAATTAAATCAAAGAAAAAAATTTAAATTAATGTGATAAATTTCACGAGAAATTTTATTCCATGTTATTAATGATCAAGTGCATCATTGTTGATCATCAAAATATTTATGAATTAAAATGTTTCATAAAATGTGTAAAAATATAGAAGAACTATTCAAAAAGATCAAATTGAATGCTTTATTTCCCAGTGCATCATGATAAAAATCAAATGATGTTTTTTCATCACCAATAGACGTCATTACAAATTACTATAAATTACAAAAAAAAAAATTGTTTACAATGACAAATTACTAATCCAATACTATGCATTCATATACTAAACATAAAATGAGCTAAATTAAACCAATTTAATAGACCAAAATGAAAGATAAGTGAAGGTCACATGAGAGAAAAATTGGAGTTACAAAATAGCAACATCAAATAAAAATAGTTTTAGAGATAAGAACAAATTGTATTGGAAATTTGTATTCCATAACACCTGGAAGATCGAGCGCAACATCATTGATCATCAAATTTGGTACATTTTAAAATGTCACCTAAAGTGAGACAAAACCCAAGGTTATTGAGTGTTATACCCTTGATCATTATATTATGTACTAATCAAACTATTCCATAAAGAATTCCAAACATAAATCCTTTTTTTAGGATTTTGGCTTACTTTACAAGAAATGTTTTTTCATATCTAATTTCATAGTCAAGAATTTTGCACTTGAACTCTTTAGTATTATGGGATGCAAGTTTTGCATATTCATTCTCTTACTTATTCAAAATTTTTTCTTTAATTTGGTCATATTATTATGTTATTTTAAATCTCTTGTGATGTGACTTACACATCAGTTTTACTTGGTGATATTATAATAATTCAATTTATATTATTTCAGCATTAATATATATTCACTTCATTTTAAAATAAAACTTTATTGTAATTTGTACTTATTTTATTTTTAATTTATAATAATTTAAATCTTATCGAAAAAACATCATTAGATGCAACTATCCTAGTTTTATCTAATTAAATATTAATTTTTATATATTTAGATATATTTGTTTCGATGATTTTGGAAAGCATTACAAAAACTTTTTATTTGTACATGATTTGGTGCATGAGGATGTTATACTAGACCTCCTTAATATGATGGGGTAAACTAGCCTATGTATTTTACATCACTTCATTCAATTATTTTACATTGATTTGGCTATACAACTATAGGAAACTCTAGTTCTCCTCTCTTGTGACCCTCATCACTTTGATTTTGATATATTAGGTTGCATCACTCTATTTTTTTAACATTAATATATATTATGGTTGTTTATGTTTAATTACATTTGTAATACATAATAATTCTTACTGAAGTCTAATTGAGACTAAATAACCATTATTAGGATCTTCTCAAAGAGCTTTGCTCAATTAAAAATTCATTTTTACAATTTAAAATTATATTTGTTGCATGGATTTTTAAGAATTTTAATTTTAACTTAATTTTTTGACTAAGGATGTTCTACTCAATCTTCTTATGGTCTTGAAATGCAATGGTCCCATGCAATTTATTTATTTATTCTAATTTTTGCTTCATTTGGTTACATTACTATGAAACTCTAATTCTCCATGTATAACTTCTACATTGTTGTGATTTTGTTATATGCATTGCTTAAATTTATCTTACTCCTACTTTGTTATATATGTACTTAAATTTGAAAATAATAATTTATTATTATATATGTTTAATTAATTTTGTAATATCTAATAATTTCAAAATAACTCTTACAGATACAAAACAAATATTATTAGACTTTTTTTACTAGCTTTGTTTAATCAAATATTTATTCGTTGGTTTTAAATATTTCATTTTCTTTGGTTTTGTCATTTTTTTATAAGACAAATTGATTCAAAACAGATTTAATGATCCAGAATGTTGCACATGGTCTCTTTAATAAACTTAAATGCAATTTTGTGGTACAATTTATTACACTTCAACTTTTTTTCCTTTCATTTTGTAATATTACAATATAAAATTAAATCTCGTCATGTGACCTTACATCACTTTGATTTGGTTACACTATATGGTTTTAATTTGTCAAATTTTAGCTTTATTATATGTTTCCTTAATATTAAAGTAAAATTATTAATATTATTATTTCATTTTAACATTACAAAATATATCAATTTCTAGCATTTTTGCATGTTTTATGAGAACTTTTCAATCATAACTAATATGATGATCAAAATTTTACACTTTTCACATAATATCCCAGAATGTGGTTTTTCAAAAATATTTATTTCATTTCTTTAAATTTTTCACTATAATATAGTTATATAATTGTTTTACTCTAAATCTATGATCTACATATCGTTTTGATTTAGGTATATTGTATTGTTTCAATTTATATTATTTTAGCTATTATATATATATTCAATTCATATTAAAATAATAATTTAATTTTATTTATTCCTATTTATTTTATTAATATATAATAAATTGAAATGATGTACAATCCTGATGAAAAAAATATAGTTGAAATCATCTCAATGATCTTTTTAAAATTAAATATTAGTTTTTATATTTTTGAATATTTTTATTTCTTGCATTTTGGATGGCGTTATGAAATTTTTTGTTCATACCTAATTTAATGATTAAGGATGTTACACTATATTTATACAGTATTTTGGAGCTAAATTTGACATATGAGTTATCTCTTTTCTTTAAATTCTTTTGCTATGAGATAGTTTTATTGCAAAGAAATTCTAATTCTCCTTCCATGTGACATTTACATCTTTGATTTAACTATGTTATATTGAACCAATTTACCTAATTTCAATTTTAATATATATTTATATGACAACAAAATAATAATTCATAGTTAATTTATTTTTAATTACTTTGGCAATTCATATAAATTGTCATCAATTACTTATTAAGTCTTAAAAAATATCAAGGTAATCTTAATGAGCTCTATATAATTAAAAAAATATTTTTATATTTTAAAGTTTTTTTGTTTGTTTAAATTTTTTATGAGATTATTCAATTTGTATATGATTTTTGAATAGAATACGTTATACTTGATCTTTTTATTATAATGGAATACAAATGACTCATACAATTTATCTTATTTATTAAATGTTTTTATTTTATTTTGTTACATTATCATGAAACTCTAATTCTCCTCTTGTGTGACCCTTATATTGGCCATATCACATTATATTTTATATTCTTTCAATTTATATAATTTATACTTTAATATATATGTTTACACAATATTAAAAAATAATTTATTACTAATAATGCTTGATTAATTTTATTATCTACTAAGATTCCAAATGAGGTTGGTTGGAGATGTAATAGATGTCATTTGACTTAACTTGAGGAGCTCAATCCAATTAAGTATTTATTTTCATATTTTTAATGTATTTTATTTTATATTTTTGAGATTCTTTACAATTTATTTTATCTTGAACTATATTTGATGATCGATTATTTTGCATTTAATCTCTTAATATCTTGGAATGTAGCTTTCTTATATAATTAATCTAATTTTCTTAAATTTTTCACATTTATTTGGACATTTTACTACATAACTCTCATTCTACTCCCATATGAGTTTTAATTTTTTTATATTACAATGCTTCAATTTTTATTATTTTAGATTTAATATTTACTTACAAATTACTAAAATTATAATTTTTATTATTTATTACTATCTACATTGATAATTTGTAGTAATTACAAAAAAGATCTAACTAAGAAGAAAATTAATGTCATTGGACTCATCAAATGAACTCAAGTTGTTAAAACATCATTCTCATATTTTAAAATATTTTATTTTCTATAGTATTTGCATACTTCATAAGACATTTCTGCTTGCACCTTACCTGATGATTAAGAAAGTTACACGTCTCTTTGGACTCTTAGAACTAAACTTTCTTCTAAAACTTACCACATTTCCTCAAATGCCTTGTTATTATTTAGTTATATTGTTAGATAACTCTAAATCACCCATTGCTTAGCCTTTACATCACTTTGAATTGGTTATTGTACATTATGTTAATTTGTTTCTTTGAATTTGTTCTATTATTATGTAACTCTTTCTCTCAAGCCCTATGAACTTTGTATGTCTTTGCTTTTATTATATCATTATTATAATTTATCTAATTTTAGGTTTAATATATATATTTACTAAATGAGAACTAATCATTACAAATTTTGTAGTAATTCAAAAAGAGATCTAAGCAAGATGAGGAAAAATGTCATTGTCTGCATCTCAATAAGCTCCAACCAAAGAAATATTCATTTTATTTTTTAAAAATATATATTTTCTCAGCTTTAGACATGTTTTATGAGACATTTTAATTCGTACTTGAATTAATGTTGGTGGATACTATGCTCAATCTCCTAAATGTCTTAGAGTGCAACACTCACATAATTTATCTCATTTTCTCATTTTACACTTTGATTTTGTTTTATTGCTCGATAACTCTAATTCTTCAATGTTGTGACCTTCCTATGTTTTTATTTGGTTATATAATATTACTTCAATTTATCTTATTTTATCTTTAAAATATATTTCCTCAATATTAGAATAATAATTAAATTTTTTCCTCCATTTTTTAATTTTTATAATTTTGAAAAAATCCAAAAAATTTTTGATAATGTTGTAAAAACTTTATTGGAATAATCTCAAGAAGCTCTAACCAATTAATTATTTAATAATATATATATATTAAATAATAAATTATTCATATTTGTGCTTGTTCATTTGGTGATTTTAGGGCCTTGGCAAGTTTTATAAGACATTTTAATTCATACAAGATTTGGTAATTTAGAATATTATACCTAGTCGCCTTAGTATCTTTGAATGCACCTTAACCATTGTAATTTATCTAATTTTTTTAAAATTATTTACTTTGATTTGGTTATATTAACATGTAACTCAAATCTCTTATTATCTCGCCATTGCATCATTTCAATTTTCGATTTATTACATTTCTTCAATTTATCTTAGGTTAGCTTTAATGTATATTTTCTCCAATAATTTGTTATAATTTATTCTTTTTTGTAATTTCTAGTAATTCTAAATGAGGTATGATAAAAAACAAATGTTGTTAGATTTATCTTAATGAGCTCTGCAAAATTAAATAATCATCTTAATATTATTAAATATTTAATATATAGGGATTTTATATACTTTGTTAAACATTTCATTTAATACCTAATTTCATAATACAGAATGTTGCATTTCAGTACTTTATTATCTTTGAATGCAACATTCCACTATAACTTATCTCATCCCTTCAATGTTTTTGCTTGCATTTGTTTATATAATGGCAAAACAACAATTCTCCACTAATGTGACCTTTGCATACTTTGATTTGGTCATATTATATTGCATAAAGGTATCTCATTTTTTTTTTAATAAATATTTACTTATTATTAAAAAATATGACTGATTATTATATTTGCTTTTTTACTATTTTAATTTGTATTAATTCAAAATGATGATTGTTCGAAGAAAGAAACATTGTTGGACTCATCTCATTGATCTCTATCAAGTTAAATATTCATTTCTATATTTTCTAATATTTTTCTATCCTTTACAAGGTATTTTGATTCTTTTACTATTTAATAATTGAGAATGTTTGACAACGTCTCCTTAGTATATTGGTGTTCTCCTTTGTAAGATAATTTACTTTATTTTTTAAACGTTTTGGCTTGAATTTGTTTATATTACTATGTAGCTCTAAATTTCCTCTATTGTAATTTATTCATTGCTTTTATTTTTTTTTATTATGATGGTTCAGTATATCCCATTTTTGCTTCATTACCTATTAACTTACTATTGAAGTAATAATTTATTATTATTCCTTTTCTTTAATTTGCTAATTTATATTAATTCAAAATGGTGTCTACTTAAGGAGGAACAAATGTCATAGGACTTATTCAGATGAGCTCTATCAAATTGAATATTCATTTTTCATATTTTTAAGTATTTTATTTTCTTAGGTTTTGGTATGCTTTAATAGTTGTTTTTGTCCAAACATTATATGAAAGTTTTTATGTCGACGTGTTTTCCATAGCATCCTGAAATGCAACTTTTCCTTACAAGTTGTACGATATTTCCATATTTGTTTCCTTAATTTTGTAATATTATTATATAACTCAAAATCTCACCTCATGTGACCTTTATAATGCTTTTATTTGGCCTTTTTATATTACCTCACTTAATGTAATTTGAGTTTTAACATATATTTATTTAATATTAATATTTTTTAATTATTTTTTACTTATTTTTAAGTTATTTGAAATAATTCCAAACAAATTTTGATCATTATGAAATAAATATTGTTGGACACATCTTGACAAGTTTTATAAATATAAATATTCTTTTATAAATTTTTTAATATTTATTTTTTTATTGATTTGATAAATATTATGAGATGTTTTGGTTCATATCTAATTTGATCATTGAGAATGTTACTCCAAATCTCCTCAAGATATTGGAATGTAATTTTCTAATATAATTGATACCACTTTCCATAACTTTCATTTTGATTTTTCTCATATTTTTATGTAATTCCAATTCTCCTATTGGTCACTTTTACATCACTTAGATTTGGTTAATTTATAATCATTCAATTTATCCTTTTTGAACTTTGTTATATATTTGCCATATTTTTCAAAAATAATATATTAACATTTTTCCTTATTTTCTCACAATTCAAAGAAATTCTAAATGAGGTCAGATCGAAAGGAACTAAATATCAACGAACTCTTCTCAAAAAGCTCCTTCTAATTAAATATTTATTTCAATCATTTTAAGTAATTTATTTTTGTAGATTTTTGCATCTTTTTACAAGGCATTTTGATTCATGTCAGGTGTGGTGATTTATTATATTACACATGATCACTTTGCTATCTTGGAATGAAACTTTCTCCTTATAATTTACCTCATTTATTTCAAATTTTTACTTTGATTTACTTATAATATAACATAACTCTAGATATTATCTCATATGACCTTTCCATCATTTTGAATTAGTCATATTATATTACATCAATTTATGTAATTTTGTTATTTGTTTAATTAATATTAAAATATTACTTAATATTATTTATGCTAATTTATTTGTCAATTTAATGTAATTCCAAATATGTTGTGACATCATTCAATTCTTCTATGCAGGCACCATCCAATTATGTATTCATTTTTATATTTTTTATGTATTTTATTTTTAATGTTAAATGGGATCTTCTCAATATCTTAGAGTACAACTTTCTTATACAATTTATTTAATTGTTTTAATTTTCAATTATTTTGTTATATCTAACAAAAACTATTCTCTTATGGAAACTTTTCATAGCTTCTATTTTGTTATGCTACATTGCTTTAATTAGTCTTAGTTATATTTTAATTATTTATTTTGAAAATTAGAAATAACTTTAAGAGAGTTCTAATTCCATAAAGCAAATGACATTGGACTCATCACGATAAGACCTATTCAATTAAATATTCATTTTATTATTTTTCAAAATTTGAATTTTTATTCTTTAACATGTTTTATATGACATTTTCATTGTACCTCTTTTAACAATTGAGGATATTATAGTCGATCTTCTTAGTATCCTGGAAGGTGACTTTCTCAGCAATTTATCACACTTTGTCAAATGTTTTTTAATTTTGTTATACTTTGAAAATCTAATTCTCTTTTCTATTGAACTTTTCATTACATCATTTTATCTCATTTAAACTTTATTATTTAAATATTTAAAATTAAAAATAATATATTATTATTTTTTATCCTCATTTAATTTTACAATTCATAGTAATTCTAAATTAGGACCTGGAGAGAAGAAATAAATATCATCAAAATCTTTTAGAGGATCCCTTTCTAATTAAATCTTCATTTTAAATTTTTCTATATTTATTTTATATGGCTTTGGCATGATTTATAAGGTTTTTTTATTGACACATGATTTAATGATTGAGGATATTATTATTAATCTCCATAGTGACTTAGACTGCAATATCTAAAAAAATTTTCTAATTTCTTAAAACTTTTCACTTTATTTTGTTGTAATACTTTGAAATTCTAAATCTTCTATCATGTGATATTTACGTCATTTTGATTTTTTTTTAAATATTACATTACTTTAAATTCTCTCATTTCAACTTTAATATAAAATGTTATAATATTAAAATAATAATTTATAATTTATTTTTGTTTAGGCTTATTTAATTTGGTAATTTTAGTGATGAAAAATGAGGTTCAATCGAAATAAAACAGACAACATTAGACTTAAAACAACCCCCTCTATCACATTAAACATACATTCTATATTTTTAAAGATTAAATTTTTTTATTATATTGTTATATTTGATGAGATATTTTTGTTTGTACCAGATTTGATTATTGAAGATGTTACAGTCAAAGTACTTTTTCTATTAGAAAGCAACATGCTCTAATAATTTATCTTATTTTTCTAGTTTTTCACTTTAATTTTTTTGTTATAATGTAGCTCTGAATCTTATTTATTGTGACCTCTAAATTAAAATCATTTTCTTATATTACATTACTTTAATTTTTTTTATTTAAGCTTTATAATATATTTATGTAATAATAAAATGATAATATATTATTATTGATTCTTATTTATTATGATAATTAACAAAAAATTTATAAAAGATAATACACAATAGAACAAATGTTATTTAACTTATATCAACAAGGCTTACCAAATTAAAATATTATATCCAAATATTTAAATTTTATTTTTGTGTTTTAGCATGTTTTATGAGTCCTTTTGATTTGGCCATATTTCATTATCATTAAGTTATACTGGATCTCTTTAGTAACATGGGCTTAATCATCTTATACAATTTATGTCATTTTTTCAAAGTTTTTGTTTTATTTTGTTATATTATTTGTAACTCTAAGTCTCATTTATGGTGATCTTTATATTACATTGATTTTGTCATATTTAATTTTCTAATATGCCTCATCTTAGCCTAATATATTTACTTAATATTAAAACAATAATTTATTCTTGTTTTTGCCTATTTCCTTTTTAAATTTACAATAAATTTGAAAGAAGTTTGATTGAGGCAAAGCAAATCTCATTTGATAATAATTTGTTTTTTTATATAGTTTTCATTTTTGGGGGTTTCAGCACTTTTTATGAGATATTTTAGTCAATAATTAATTAAACCAATAATCACGATATAATAGATCATCTATGTATTTCAAAATACAACTTTCTCATACAAGTTTCCTCTTTTTTCAATTTTTTTCTTTAATTTGGTCATCTTATTGTACTACTCTAAATGAACTTACTTGTAATGTTTAGAATGCCTTAACTTTGTTACATCTTATGACTTCAATTTATAACAGGTCAACTCTAATATATATTTTCTTAATATAAAACTAATTATTTTTTTTATTTAAACATATTAACTTAGAATTAAGAGTAATTCAAACTGAGGTTAGATCAAGATAAAATAAATGTTATTAGACTTATCTCCATGAGGTATGTCAAATTAAATATTAATTTTAAAATTTTAAAATTTTAAAATATTTTATTTTTTTTATAGCTTTCACATGTTTTGTGTCATTTCAATTCATAACACATTAATGATCAATGATGTTACTCTAAGCCTCCATAGTATATTGGAATGCAACTTTGTCATTTAATTTATCTTATTTCTTCAAATTTTTTAGCTTTGATTTTGTTTTATTATTATGTTACATTGTATCTCTTATCATCTCGCTTTACATCACTATGTTTTGGTCTAAATACTAAGCTTCTATTTATCTCATTTTGTATTTATCTTTACTTATGAAAACAATAATTTATTATTATTTATGCTTATTTACTATGGTAACTTGTAGTAATTCCAAACAAGGTCCAATATAGACATAACAAACATAGTTAGACTACTCTACAAGGAATTTATCAAATTTAAATATAAATTTTTATATTTTAATATATATTCTTTTTATTTAGGTGAACTTTATGATATATGTCGATTTTTTTCCTCATTTATTAACCAAGGATATTGCAATTTATCCTCATAGCTTCTTGGAATGAACTTTTTGTACATAATATGTAGTATTTCTTCAAATAATTTGTTTTGAATTTCTTATACTGCTATGTAACTACAAATATCCTCTCGTGTTACCTTCATAAAATATAGTAACTCCAAATGAAGCCTTATCGAGAAGAAATAAATGTCATTAGACTAACCACAAAGACAATTATTCAATCAAAAATTACATTTTTATATTTTGAGTTATTTTGTTTTCTAGTGCCATGACATGCTTTAAAAGTTTTTTTATTCATAGCCAATTTGGTGATTGAGTATGTTACACTTGATCAATCTAATATCGTAGAACACAATTTTCCATTATAATTTATGACATTTTTTACATTTTCTATTTATTCATGAAAGACTATTTCAAACAATATTTCATGATCAAAGATGTTGCACTTGATCATCTTAGTATCTTGGAATGCAAATTTCTCATACAATTTATCTCATATCTTTAAATGCTTTAGTTTTATTTGGTTGTGTTAAATTTCTTCATTTTTCCTTATTTAACAATTGATATAGATCCATATAACATTAAAATAAATATTTATTTTCTCTCTTTATTTACTTTGGTAATTCATAATAATTCTAAATGATGTCTTGTTAGGATGCAATAATTATCACAAGACTCATTTTTATAGGCTGTATCTAATTAAATATTTATTTAAAGGTTCAAAATTTTTTATTCTATAACTTTAACAAGCTTAATGAGTTATTTTGATTCATTTCTAATTTTTCAAATGATGATATTACAATGGATCATTGAAGTATTTAGAATAGCTATTTTCCCAACCAATTTATCTCATTTATTGAAATGCTTCACTCTAATTCTATTTTTCTACTTTGTATCCCTAAATCTCTTATCATCTAGATTTTACATTACTTTGATTTGGTCATATTATGATACTTTATTTTACCTTATTTTAGCATTAGTATTACTTTACTTAACACTAAAATAATGTTTTACTTTTATTTAGTATTTTTTTCCTTTTATAATTCACAATAATTAGATACACTGTTTGATTATGATGAAGTACAAGTCAATGCTTTCACTTTAATGAAAACTATCCATTTAAACATTTATTACTATATTTTGAAGTATGTTTATATGACTTTGGCATACATTATGTGTCATTGTTATTTGGACATTATTTGATAATTAAGGATGTTGCACTTGATGTCCTTAGTACTTAGGACTAAGACTTTCCCATTCAATTTATCTCATTTGTTTAAAGTTTTCACCTAATTTTCGTTATATTATTATCAAACTCTAATTCTCTTATCGATTGCCTTGTACATTACTATTTTGTTTTGTTATATTACATTTTTTTAATTTATTTTTAAATTTTTATTTTTAAATTTTCAAATATTTTTTTAATGGCTTTGTAGCTCCTTAAAATGAATTTTTTATATTTTACTAAAAACTTCTAAAGCTTCTCTAATGTGTCATTTTCACTACTTTGATTTTCTTATGTCACATTGCTTCAATATATATCATTTAGGTATAATGCAAATTTTTAATATAAAAATAATAATTTATTATTATTGTTGTTTTATTCATAGAAATTCCAAACAAGGTCTAATTGTGATGAAAAAGATGTTCTTGTGCCCTTCTTGAGGAGTAATAGTGAAATAAATATTCATCAATATAACTATAAATATTTGTTTATTTTTTTCCACTCTTTATGAGATATTTCATTTCATAGCTTATTTATTTATCGAGAATGTTACACTCAATCTCTTTAATATCTTATAATGTAACTTTTCCTCACAATTTGTCTCCTTTCTTCAAATGTTTCATTATGATTTGGTTGTATTACAATTTAACTCTAAATTTTCTCTCTTTGACCATTACATCACCTTGTTTTTATTATATTGCATAACTTTAAGTTCTTTTATTTTAGCTTTAATAAATATTTACTTAATATTAAACTTAAAATTTGTTATTATTTATTCTTATTTACTTTGGAATGTCACAATAATTCAAAATGGGGTTTGGTTGTGACCAAACAAACATCATTACTCATCTCATTTAGGTTCATCAAATTAAAAATTCAATTCTATATTTTTAAATATTTTAATTTCTAGGATTTGGTTGCACTTTAACAACTATTTTGATTTGCATATAATTTTATGATATTTGATGTTTGACATAATCTCCTTAATTTCCTGCAAAGCAGCTTTCCTATATATTTTATATCATTTTTTCAATTTTTGTTCATTCATTTGTTTATTTTTCTATGTAATTACAAATTGCATCTCATGTGACATTTACTTTCCTTTCATTTAATTATATTATATTGCTTTAATTTATCTTATTTTAGATTTAATATATATTTACATAACATGAAAAATTATTTTAATAATAGTAATGTTTACTTTGGTGATTCTCAATTATTTAAATTAGGGTTCTATTAAAATAAAAAAATATTATTAGGCTCATCTCGATGAGTATTACAAAATTAAATATTTATTTTAATATTTTTTAAATATTTTAATCTCCCTAGATTTGTTAAACTTTACAAGATGTTTGGATACTTGATTTGATAATCATGGATTAACTCACTCAATGTCCTTGGTATACTGGAAGGTAACATTCGAGTACAATTTATCTTATTTTTTAAAAATTTTCTTTTATTTGGTTGTACTATTATGTAACTCTAAATCTCCTCTCATGTTACGACAACATCACTTTGATTTTGTTATATTATATTTCTTCAATTTAACTTATTTCAAAATTAATATATATTTACTAAATATGAAAATAAGATTTTATTATTATTTTTTCTGATTTACTTTGCTAATTAGGAAAAATTCCTAACAATGTCTGATATAAATGACGAACTTTTTTCTTGATTTATTTCATTCAGCTCTATCAAATTGCATATTGTTTTTATCGTTGTAAATATTTATTTTTTTTACTGTTTTTGTGCACAACACATGATATTTTTTTGTGTATCTAATTTGATGATCGAGAATATTACACTCAAACTATTATGTATCTTAGGTGCAACATTCTCATACAAATACCTAATTTATTTAAAAAGGATTTTTGATTTGGATAAATTTTTATGTAACTCTAAATCACTACCATGCAAAGTTTACAAGTCTTTGATTTGGTTATATTGCATTGCCTTTATTTATATCATTTCAATCTTAATATATATTTACTTAATATTATTGTAATAAATTTTTATTATTAACACTTCTTTACATTGGTTGTTCTAAGTAATTTTAAATGAGGTTAGATCAAGAATCAAACATCATTAGAGTCATTATAATGAACTATATATAATTAAATTATCAGTTTAAAATTTAATTGTTATATTATAGTAACACTCTATTTAATGTTTATATTACTATGTCACTTTATACCATATTTAATGATTATATTACAAGGAAACTCTTTTTATCTCATTTCTTTGTGAAAGTGGCATTCATGATAATAAGAAGATCAAGCATAACAACCTTGATCATCTATATTTATGCATAATTACTAATAATTACAAAATCAACAGGGAGATCTATTCATGTTATATTACAAAGTATCTAAGAAAAATCGAGTATTTCATTGGATATTACTCATCAATAAGTGTCCAATGATCTTTGTTTTGCTTATACCAAACCATGTTTGGAAATAATGTGAAATACAAAGGTATATAAATATAAAAATAAAAATTATTTTTAATATAAAGCAAGAATATATTAAAGTTGAAATTAGATAAATCAAAGTAATATAACATCACTAAGAAAAGAAATATATTGATCACATTAGAGGATATTTAGAATATCATAATAATTTAGCTTAATCTAAAAGAAACTTTTACAAAAAATAACTACTTGTATAAGAACGTTACACACCACGATACCATGGAGATTACTGTAACTTGTTTAATCATCAAATTTTACAAGAATCAAGTTTCTTGTAAAATAAGCTTAAGCCTTAAAAAACATTAAAAAAACTAAAATAACTACACAATTACATAGAGCTCATTGGGACGTTTCTATTCTAACAATATTTCTTTAGTTGCTATCAAACCTAATTTGGAATTATTATTAGTTTTAAAATTAAATAAGAAAAAGTAATTACAAGTTATTATTTTATTAATAAATTAATATTGAAATTGAAATGAGATAAATTAAAACAATGTAATATAATTAAATCAACATGAAACAGAGCTTAAACAAGAGAAGGGTTACAATTTCATAGTAATGCAACCTAATAAAAATGTAAAATTTGAAGAAATAAGATAAACTATATAGGAAATTTATATACCAAGATTTTAAGAAGTTCAAGTATAAAATTGTTGATCCTAAAATAACTTATGAATCAAATGTACCATAAACATTGTCAAAGTGCATAGAACTTTTCATAACAAGAATAATAATGCATGTTTCATCTCAATGAGATTTCATTTTGAATAACTATAAATTACAAAAATAAATATTTATAAAAAATAAATTAAAATTTATCTTTAAGTAAATATTTATTAAAGCTTCATTAACATAAATTGAAGAAATATAATAAAATTAAATCAATGCAATGTAAAGGTCATAGATGAGTTGATGTAGATTTTTGTATTAACATAACTTAATCAATGAAAATGATTTAAATATAATGAAATAAGTTATCTGTAGAAGTTGCATTTTAATGCACTTAAGAAATTGAGCTTGACATCCTCAATACAAAGAAAGTACTAGTCAATGGTCAACAAAATAATGCCAAATACTTAGAAAATAAAATATCTAAAAGATATAAAATGGAAATCTAATTAGATAGAGCTATCGAGAATGGCCTAATGAAATTTTTTCTTCTCAATTAGACTTTATTCAAAATAAAAGTGTTATACCAATGTAAATAAAACAAATAATAACAATGTATTATTTTATTATTAAGTAGATATATTAAAATAGAAATAAAGAAAATCGAAATAATGTAATATAATCACATCAAAGTGATGTATAAGGTCACACTAGACGAAAATTACATATTCATAGTAGTATAACCAAATCAAAGCAAAAGCTTTTAAGAGATATGATATATTATTCAATAAAACAACACATAAAGATACCAAAGAGATAGAGTATAATATCCTTGATCATTATATAAGTCATGAATTAAAATATCTAATAAAATATACCACAACACTAGAAAATAAATTATTTAAAAAATATAAAAATGAATATTTAATTAGACATAGCTCTGGGAGAAGAGTCTGATGTCATTATGTTTCTCTTTCTTTGACCTTGTTATGATTACTCAAAATTAGCAATGATATTAAGCATAAATAATAAATTAATTATTATTTTTTTAGTTTATAAATATGTCTAAAATCTAAAATTAGATTAATTAAAATAATGAAATTTAACCAAATCAATATGATGAGACGGTTATATAATAAGATAGTCATAGTTTTGTAGTAATATAGCAAAAGTGATAGAAAAAATTAAAAAATGATATAAATTTTTTAGGAAAGTTACCTTCCACTATTCTGAGATTATTATGTCTGACATCTTCAACAATCAAATAAGTGTAAAGAAAACTATCCCATAAACGATTTAAAATCCATACAAAATAAAATAATTAAAAAATATAAGCATAAATATTTAATTTATAGAGCTCGTTGAAGTGAACTGACTACTACTTTGTCTCTGATGGATGCCATTTAGAAATATTATGAACTCACAAAGTAAAGAAAACTAAATAGTAATAATAAAGTATAATATTAATGACAAGTAGATAAAAATTAAAGCTAAAATGAGAAAGACTAATGAAATATAATTAAACCAATTGGCAGTAATGTAAAGGGCATATGAGATGAGAATTATAGTTTCAAAGCTATATGACTAAATTAAACAAAAAGATCTGATGAAATCAGGTAAATTATATGGCATAAGTCCACTCCAGGATACTAAGAAGATCAAGTGAAATATCTTCAATCATTAAATAAGATACAAAGCCAAATGTCATATGAAGAATGCCTAAAGACTTGAAAATAAAGATTTTTAAAATAATCAGATTGAATAGTTAATTTGATGGAGCTCATCAAGGCAAGTGTAATGGTATTTGTTTTATTTCCATGAGTCCACATTTAGAATAATTATGAATTGCCAAATAAATTACATGTCAATAATAATTAATTATTATTTTAATCTTATGTCAACATATTTATAGTTCGAATGTGATAATTTAAGATATTGTAATATATTAACCAAATCCAAGCAACATAAATGTAAAAAAGTAGACAATTGGATTTTCATATTAATTTTACTAAACAAAGAAAAAAATGTAAGGAAAAGAGAAGAATTATATGAGAAAGTTACAGTTTAAGATATTAAAGAGATTGAATGTTGTATCCTTAATCATAATGCCAAACTATTAGAAATTTTTGATTAAAAAACAAAAAAAACCTTTAAAAAAGTAACTAAAAATATCAAAAAGATTAATTTGATAAAGCTCATTGATGTGAGTCTAACAACGTTTATTTCATCTCCATTATACCTCTTTTTTAAATATTATGAACTAACAAACTAAATAAAAAAATATTAGCAAATTAATGTTTTAATATTAATTAGATATATATTAAAGATGAACAAAGAAAAACTAAAGCAATATAATATAACTAATTGAAAGTAAAGTAATGGTTGCACAAGAGATGAATTTGAGTTTAATTTGATAGAGCTATTTTAGGTGAGAGTAATGACGTTAATATCATCTATGTTGAACCTGAATTAGGATTACTTTTAATTATTAAAATAAATAAGCATGTATAATTATAATAATAATATTAAGTAAATATATGTTAAAGTTTCAAGTAGATAAATTGTAGCAATACAACATAATAAAATCATAAAAAAATATTTGTAAAAATGTGATAAAGATTTTCGGAAAGTTATTTTCCAAAATACTAATGAGATAAGGGATAACACTGTAAATTGTCAAATGAGGTACGAGTAGAATAGCTTATAAAGGCTACACGAATCATAAAAATACAAATTCTTAAAATTATTAAAATAAATAGTTTATGTAGCATAGCTCATTAAGAAGAGCGAAATGATGTTTAATTGATGTCAATCTAATGCCATTTGGAATTACTATGAATTATAAAACTAAACAAGCATAAGTTGTAATAAATTATTCTTTTTATATTAAGTAAATATATATTAACACTAAATTGGGATAAATTGGAGATATTTTATATTGCCAAAAAAGGTTGATTCATAGATCAAATGAGGTGAGCTTTAGAGTGGCATAGTAAAATAACAAAATGAAACAATAGAAAAATTCAAAAAATAAGATCAGTAGTATAAGATAACAACATTCCATGATACTATAGAGAACGTGTGTAACATTCATCAAAATAAAATCAAGTACAAATCAAAATCCTTGGAAAAAACATGTCAAAACCTTTGAAAATAAAATATTTAAAAAGATAAAAATAATCATTTCAATAAATAAAGCTTGTCGAGATAAGTCCAATGACTTTTGGTTCATCTCCATTAGTCTTAGTTTGAAATTACTATGAGTAACAGAGTTAAATAAGGTTAAGTTATAAATAATTATTATTTTAACATTACTTTGACATTTATTAAAGGTTAAATATGAGAAATTAAAGCAATTTATCATATCTAAATTAAAGCAATGCAAAGGTCACATATGAGGAGAAATAAATTCACAGAGTAATATAACCAAATCAAAGGAAAAAAATTAAAAAACTAAGGTCAATTCTATAGGAAATTTTAATTCTATGATAGTAAGGAGATCAAGTTTAATTTTCACTATTATCAAATAAGAAACAATTCAATATACCTTATAAAAAAAGAAAATACAAAGAAACAATATTTAAAAATATAAAAAACAAATATATATACATATATAAATATTTAATTGAATAATGCTTGTTTTCATGATCCAAATATCATTTGTTTTGTTTATATCAGACCTCATTTGCAATATTATAAATTGCAAAAATAATTAGTAAAAAAATAAAAATATTATTATTTTAATATTAAGAAAGTTTACATTAAACCTAAATAAAGATAAATTTTAGAAGTTTAATATAAAAAATAAAGAAATTTTAAAGGTCAAGCAAGAGGAGACTTAGTGTAACATTGTAATAAAACCAATACAAAGAAAAAAAGTTGAAGAAATGAGATAAAGTATATAAAAAACCTGCATGCTAGAATAATAAGTTGATGGTGTGTAACATTTATGATTGTGAAATTATGTATGAAAAGAAATGACTCAAAAAATATGCCAAAATAGTATTAAAAATATACAAAATTATAAAAAAAAAGCATTTTTAATTGCATAGAGCTCGTTGAGATGACCCTAATGGTGATGGTGAAGTCAACATTAGACTCGCTTTGAATTGCAATGAATTACCAAAGTAATTCAACATAAATAACAAAAAAAATTATTAAGTATATATATAAATGTAAATTAAAGCTAAAATAAGATAAATTTAAGCAATGTAATAACACAAAATCAAAGCAATGTTTTGGTCACATGAGAGAAGCTTTCAGTTTACATAGCATTATACAAAAATCTAACAAAAAATTTTGAAGAAATAAAATAAATAGTAAAAAAATTACATTCCACGATTTAAATAAGATCAAGTGTAACATTCTTAATCATAAAATAAAATTAAAATATAAATATCAAACAAAATGTACCAAAAAATTAATACAATAAAAAATGTAATAATGAATATCTAATTGGTTAAAGTTTGTCCAACCAATGCCAACAAGATAAATGGTGTAATAGAATTAAACAATTAAAGCGATGTAGGTCATAGGAGAGGAAAAATAGGGTTTCAAATTACTATAAAAAAATAAAAATAAAAGAATTGTACAAATGAGATATATTGTATAATAAAGCTACACTCCTAAATGTTGATGAGATAGAGTGTAACATCCTCAATCATTGCTTTAGGTATGAATTGAAATACCTCATAAACAATTTTAAATTATAAGAATATAAGAAAATTTAAAATATAAAAATAAATATTTAATTAGATAGAGCTCAAAGAGAAGTGTCTAAAGATTTTTGTTTCATCAACATTAGACCGTGTTCAAAATTACTACAAATTACGAGTGATAGTAAACTTAAATAATAATAAAATATTATTTTATCAATAAGTAAATATATTTTAAAGCTAAAATGAGATAAACTAAGGTAATGCAATAAATCAAAGTGAAGTGAAGGTCACAGGAGAAGAGAATTAGAGTTTTACAGTAATATAACCAAATCAAAGCTTAAAATTTAAAAAATGATACAAATTGTGTTAAGACATTGCTTCCCAAATGGTAAAGAGATCAAGTATAGAAAACTCAATCGACAAAGAATGAAAGTACTAAAATGTCTTATAAAATTTGCCAAAATGTCACAAATTAAAACAATTAAACATATAAAAAATATTCAATTCATTACAGCTCATCATAATGAGTGTACTTGTATCAACAATGTCTCTGTTAGACTTTGTTTGGATATATAGTGAATAGTAGAATAAATAAGCATAAATAATAATATTATTTTACTATATTACTATATAGCTCTATTCTCCTTTATTGAGACATTTACATGCCTTTCATTTGGTTATGTTACATGCTTTCAAGTTAAATAATTTTATCTTTAATATAAATTTATTTAAAACAAAAAGTTAATTATTTGTTATTTATGTTTATTTACTTTCATAATTTATTGTAATTTGAAACAAAGTCTAAATTTAATAGATAAAACATCATTAAACTAGCTTCAAGAAGCTATATTCATTTAAATATTAAATTTTATATTTGTTTCATAAGAGATTTCGAGTTAATACTTAACATGATGAAAATGAAAGTGAAAACATTATGTAACTAAGATACAGTATTTAAGAATTCTGCATTCTATGATACTGAGCAGATTAAGTGTAGAACTCCATCATTAAACTTGCTAAGAATAACAATTTTTCAAAAAACATGTCAACAATCGAGAAAATTAAATTTTAAAAAAATATAAAATTTTATATTTAATAGAGTAGACTCATTTAGATCAGTCCAATTATTTTTTTTTTCTATTCATTTGACATGATGTGGAATTATTGTGATTGACCAAAGAAAATAAACATAAATAATAATAAGTATCTCTTTAATATTTAGTCAATATATATTAATCTATAATAATGTAAATAGATGAAATGTAATATAACTATATGAAAGTGAAATATTTAAGGAAATAATATAATTTCTAAGAGAAATTTGCGTTATAAATACTAATGAGAATATGTTTAACATTATAGAATGTTGAATAACTTGTAAATTGAAATAACTCATAAAGAATGCAAATTAATTAGAAAATAAAACATTTGAAACTATAAAGAAATATTTATTATGATAAAGAGATCTCAATGAATAAAATGAGGCTTATTTATATAAAAACTATAAATTACTAAACAAAACAAGAAAAAAAATAATAATTTTTATAAGAAAATATATATAATATAGTTAAATTGAGAATAATTAAAGAAATATAATATAGCTATGCCAAAATGGAGTAAGGCTCATAGGGGATGGAAATTAGTATTTCACAATAAAGTAATAAAATCAAAGAAAAAAATTTGAAAATTATGTAGGAAGTTGAATTCCATGATATTAAGAAGATTGAGTGTAAAATTCTTAGTCGACAAATTATTTATGAATAAAAATGTCTCATAAAGCAAGACAAAACCATAGAAAATAACAAATTTAAAAATATGAAAATTAATTATAGTTTGATAGAGCTTAGAAAATTATGTCCAATAACATTTGTTTTGTGTAGATTTGACAATGTTTAGAATTATATGGAATTACCAGTACAAAAAAAATAAATTAATATTTTATAATTATATAAATATATATATATATATATATATTAAAGCAAAATAGAGATAAATTAAAACAATGTAATATGAGAAAATAAAAGTGATGTTTAAATAGAACAAGAGTAGATTTAGAATAATTGAGTAATATAAGAAAATCTAAACAAACTTAAGGAAATATGATAAATTGCATGTGAATGTTACACTCCAAGGTATAGCAATATCTTTCGTGCCATCCTTAATCTTCAAATTAGGAAGAAATCAAAATGATTTCTAAAGCCTACAAATAGCTTGGAAATATAATATCTAAAAGAGTAAAGAGAAATATTTAATTGATAGAACTTCTTGGGTTTAGTCTAATGATATTACCTTCATCTTTATAAGACCTCAATTAGAATTATTACGAATTATAGAAGTAATTAAAAATAAATAATGATAATTTTAATTTTGAGAAATTATATATTGAAGCTAAGATAAGATAGACTGAAGTAATGTAATTAGCCAAATCAAAGTGATTTAAAGGTCATAGCAGTGGAGAATTCGATTTTCACGAAAATAAGCCAAACGAAAAGGAAGAATTTATTGAAATGAGATAATTTTATGGGCAAGTAATATTTTTTGAAATGACGGAAATCAATTCTAATATCTTTGATCAAGAAATGTGGTACAAATCTATGTCTCATAAAAGATGGATGAATAATAAAAAAATTAGAAATTATAAAAATAAATGTTTAATTTGATGAAGCTTGCCTAAATGAGTACAATGATGTTTATCTCTTCTAAATCCTACCACTCCTTGAATTATTACTAATTAAAAAATTGAATAAGCTTATGGAGTAGTAAATTATGATTTTAATGTTATGTAAATACATAATAAGACTCAAATATGATAAATTGAAAAAATTTAATAAGGCAAAATCAAACTTATGTAAGGTGCACACAAGTGAAGTATTAGAGTTATGTAGCAATATAACATAAATAAAAGGATAAATTTGAAAGAATTTGATAAATTACATGGGAAAACTACATTAAAAAATACAACGGCTATGTAAGGTAACTTCCCTAATCTCCAAATCAGGTAATAATTGAAATATCTTGTGAAGGTGGACAAAAAATAAGAAAATAAAATATTTCAAAATTATAAAAGAATATTTAATTTGATAGAGCTTGCCGACTTGATTTCAATGATTTTTGTTTCATCTCAAGAAGAGCTCATTTTGAATTATTATGAATTATCAAAGAAAATACACATAATTTGTAATAAATTACTACATTAATATTAATTAAATTGTCATTAAGATTGAAATTAGATAAATTAAGACAATATAATATAATAAAATAATAAGATTTAAAGGTCACATGAGAGGATATTTAAAGTTACATGAAAATATAAGAAAATCAATGCAAAATAATCTGATAAATTTTCTCATAACACATGCCAAAAGCAAAGATGAATATAATTAAAAAATAAAAAAGAAAATTTAATGGAATAAAGCTCATCAAGATGAGTCCAATGGTACTACTTTTCTTTATCATACCCCATTTAGAATTACAATGAATTACCAAAATAAATATGAACTAATAATATTAAATTATTTTATAATATTATTAAAAATAATCAATTATTAAATGAGATAAATTGAAGAAAAATAATGTAATGTAATTAAAAATAGGTAAGATTCACCTAAGAAGATATTTAGAGCTTCCCTTCAATATATCTAAATCTAAGTGAAAATTTTGAAATAATGGGACCCATTAGCCTAGAATGTCATTATCCAACATAATAAGAAGATAGCGTGTAATATTCTTGATCATTAGATCATGTATAAATCAAAATGTTTCATAAAGCTTCCAAAAAACCTATAAAATATATATTCAAAAATAAAAAATGAATATTTCATTCGATAGAACTCATCAAGACAAGTCCAATAATATTTCTTTCATCTCGATTAGAACTGGATTAGAATAGCTATGGATTACCAAATTAAATATACATAAATATTAATAAATTATTATTTTAATATCAATAAAATATATATTCAAACTAAAATAACATAAATTAAAGAATTATAATAAAAAAAATAAAAAGAAGTGTAATTGTCACAAAAAAGGAGATTTAGTTTGCATTTTTACATAACCAATTCAAAGCAAACAATTTGAGGACTTGAGATAAAGTTTATGGTAAGATTGTTTTCCAAGATATTAAGGAGATCGAGTATAACATTCTCTATTATCAAATCTTTGTGAAATCAAAACATGTTAAAAAATATCGTAAACAAATTAAAAAAATATTTTAAAATATGAAGAAGTTATTTAACTGATATTAATCGTCAAAGTGAATCTAATAGTGTTTGTCTTTGATATTTGACCTTGTTCACATTATTATAAATTACTATAGTAAATAAGCATAAATAATACAAAATTATTATTTTAATATAACATAAATATATATTGATTCTAAAATACTATGTACTAAAGCAATGTAATATAATTGGTAAAATCAATATAAAGTTCACCTATGTGGAGAATCAAAGTTTCTTTATGAGATAACCACATATAAGCAAAAACTTTGAAATAATAACATAAATTGAATTCGAAGATTTCATTCAAGAGTGACATCCTCTTTCATCAAATTATGCATGAGTCAAAATGTTTCATAAAGTATGTAAAAATATTAAAAATTAAAATATCTAAAAACATAAAATGAATATTTTATTGGATAAGGCTCATCAAGAAAAGTCCAATAATGTTTGTTTCATTACATCAGACATTGGAAGGAATTATTATGAATTATCAAATGAAATAATCATAAATAATAATAATATTAATAATAATAATAATAACAATAATAATAGAATTTTAATATTAATTAAATATATATATAAAAAGTTAAATGAGAAAAATTGAATTGTTATGATACCGAAAAATCATGGTGATATAAATATTACATAATAGGAGATTTAGAGTTACATAGTAATATAACCAAATCAAAGGAAAATATATTAAGATAAAAGAGACATTATGTAAGAATATAAGATTCAATGATAATAAGGAGTTTAAGTGTAATGTCTTTAATTGTCAAAGTTGGCACGATGAATATATCTCATAAAGACAAAAAACAATTTATAGAACAAAATATTTGAAAAAACATGAAAATAAATATTTAATTAGATAGTGCTCATTGAGATGAGTCCAACAAAATTTCTTGGGTCTTTAATTGATGATACTTGGAATAACTACATATTTGAAGGTGAATAAGCATAGAACATCATAAATTATTTTTTATGTTATTTAATTATTAATTAAAGATAAACAATTTGTAATATGATATAACTAAGTCAAGGTAATCTAAAGTTCACACAAGATAAGAATTAGTGTAACATAGCAATTTAACCAAATCAAAGGAAAATATAAAAAGATAAAAGAGTTATTATGTAAGAAGATAACATTCAACAACAATAAGGAGTTTGAGTGTAATGTATTTAATTGTCGTAGTTGACAAAAAAAAAAATTGTCGTAGTTGACACAAATGAATATATCTCACAAAGCATAAAAATAATTTACAGAATAAAATATTTGAAAAAAAATATGAAAATAAATATTAAATTAGATTGATCTCATTGAGATGAGTCCAATGAAATTTCTTAGGTTTGGAATATATAACACTTGGAATAACTAAATATTTGAAGGTAAATAAGCATATAACATCATAAATTATTTCTTTATATTATTTAATTATTAATTAAAACTAAACAATTTGTAATATGATTTAACTAATTCAAGGTAATCTAAAGGTCTCACAAGATGACAATTAAAACAACATAGCAATTTAACCAAATCAAAGGAAAATATGTAAAGTTAAAAGAGACACTATGTAAGAATATAACATTCAATGATAACAAGGAGTTTGAGTGTAATGTCTTTAATTGTCAAAGTTGGCACGAATGAATATATCTCATAAAGCATAAAAACAATTTATAGAATAAAATATTTGAAAAAAAAATATGAAAATAAATATTTAATTAGATAGAGCTCATTGAGATGAGTCCAATGAGATTTCTTGGGTCTTGAATTGATGACACTTGGACTAACTACATATTTAAAGGTAAATAAGCATAGAACATCATAAATTATTTTTTTATATTATTTAAGTATTAATTTAAATTAAACAATTTGTAATATGATAAAACTAAGTCAGGGTAATCTAAAGGTCACACAAGATGAAAATTAGAGTAACACAGCAATTCAACCAAAATGATGTAATGCATTTTTAATTAAATCAAAGCAATGCATAAATTACATGAGAGTATAACCAATCAAAGAAAAAAATTTAAGAAACGAGATAATGTGTACATAGAGTGTAATATCCACGATCGTCAAATAAGGTGCAAATTAAAATATCGTACAAAGCATATCGAAACAAAACAAAATAAAAAATTTAAAAAATAAAAATAAACATTAAATTTGATAGAGCTCATTGACAATGGTCAAATGTGATTTATTTCATCTCCATCAAACCTCATTTGGAATTATCATAATTTGACAAAAAAAATAAGCATGGTAAATAAAACATTATTATTTTAATTTTATGAATGTTTACATTAAAATTGAAATGAGATAAATTTAAGAAAACTAATATAACCAAATCTAGGTGTTGTAATGGTCACACAAGAGAAGATTTAGTATAACATACTAATATAACTAATTGAATGAAAAAATTTGAAGAAATGACAATTTATAAAAGTTGCATTCTAAGATACAGAGAATATTTAGTGTAACGTCATCAGTCGTTGAATTAGATACAAATAAAAATTACTCATAACTTGTGCTAAATAACATCAAAATAAAAATTAATACTTATAAAATTACATATTTAATAGAATATAGCTTATCAAGATGACTCCAATAGTGATGGGATTATCATCAACGAACCATGTTTGGAATCACTATGAATTACCAAAGTAATTAGACTTAAATAATAAAAAAATTATTATTTATATGTTAAGTATTTATATTTATACATGAATTAATTCTAAGATATGATCAGATAAGGTAATTCATTATAAAAAAATCATAGCGATATAAATGACACATGAGAGAAGATTTCAAGTCACAACAATTTAAAAATCAACAAAACAAATTAAGAAATAAAATAAAGTACACAAAAAATTATATTCCAAGACATTAAAGAGATCGAATGTAACATTCCTTAACATAAAATCAGGTAAGAGTAAATATATCTCTTAAACTATTGCAAGAAAAAATAAAAAATAATAAAAATATAAAAATGAATATATAATAAAAAAAAGCTCATTGAGTCGATGCCAATAATGTTTGTTTTGTCCATAGCTGGCCTTGTTTGGGAATGTTATGTAGTACTAAAGTAAATAAATATAAATTACAACACTTTATATTTTAATATCAAGTAAATAAATATTAAAGCTAAAATAACGTAAATTGAAATAAAATAATATAACTAAATTAAAGACATGTGTAGGTCATATAAGAGAAAACGTTTCATTTCAAAGTAATATAACCAAATGAAAGATAAAGAATTCCATAAGTGAGATAAACTACATATTAAAGATAAACTCTAAGATATTAAAGAGATTGTGCATAATATCATTGATCATCATATTAGGAATGAATTAAAATTCCTCATAAAGCATTTGATAATACTAGAAAATAAAATATTTTAAATTAAAAAAATCAATATTCAATTAGATAGAACTAAATGGGAAGTGTCCATTGACATTTTTTTCATCTCCATTAGACATTATTTGTAATTAGTTCGAATTTCCAATAAAATTTAATAGAAATAATAACAAATTATTATGTGGTTAACTAGTAAATATATCATAAAAGTCAAATAAGACAAATCCAAGAAATGTCATATAGCAAAATCAAAGTGAACTAACTGCCACATGTGAAAAGAATTAGTGTTTCAAAGTAATATAACCAAAGAAAATCTAAACAATTTAAAAAATAAGATACATTTTATAAGGCAATTGCTTCCCAAATACTAAGCTCAACTATAACATAATCAATCATCAAATATGGCACCAAATAAAATGCTTAGTTAAATATGCCAAAAGATCACAAATTAAAATGATTAAACATATAAAAAAAATATTTAATTATCTAGAGCATGTCATAGTGAGTCCAATTATTTGTGTTTTGTGTTAATCAGACTTTGTTTGGTAGACTATGAATCATCAAACTAAATGAGCAAAAATAATATTATACTTTGGCTAAATTACTAATGTTACTTTATTCAGCTCTCTTTTGACATTCACAAGACTTTGATTTGGTTATATTACCAACTTTAACATATCTCATTTTAGCTTTAATATATATTTGTTAAATATTAAAAGAATAATTTGTTATTATTTATCCTTATTTAATTTGATAATTATTAGTAATTTTAAACAAGGTTTATTCAACATGAAATAAACATCATTAGATTAGCATGGATGACCTCTATCTAACTAAATATTTAATTTATTTTTTATTGTAAGTTAAGAGTTAACAAGTAATATGACCAAAATCAAAAATGAAAAATTAGCATTCAAAGATATTTAGAATATCGACAGTAAAATCTCTGATCATCAAGCTATGTACAAATAACTTTTTTCCATCAAAATGTGTTAATAATCAAGAAACTAAAATTATTAAAAACATAATATAAAAATTGATATTTAATAGGATTGTGCTCAACTCGAAGAGACTTAATATGCCATTTTTTCTCCAAGAGACCCCATATGAAATTATTATGAACTTTTAAAGTAAATAAACATAAATAATAACAAATGTTTTTAATATTTATAAAATATGTAGTAAAGCTACAATTAAATAAATTAAAGAATAATAACATAACCAAAAAAGGACTATTTAATGGTGCACATGAGGAGAATTATAATTATATAGTAATACAATAAATAAAAAGCATTTGATGAATTGACCTAAATTTTACATGAAAGTTGCATTCTAATGTATTAAGGAGATCAAGTGAAAAATTAAAGATCTTTGAATAAGTTATGGTTTGAATTATCTGCTAAATAATGTAAAAAACTAAAAGTAATAAAAAAATTTGAAAAACAAATGTACAAATTGATATATATGTAAGTCCGATGAGACTTTTTTTTTAAAAGCTGATTTTCTAAATTAAATAATATAAAAAGAAAAAAAAATTTATTTTTAATTTATATATATATGTATATTAAATTTTAAATGAGATAAATGTTATATATTGAAATGACACAATGTCATTTGGGGGAGAATTGGAATTTCACTGTAATGATATAAGAAAAAAATGAATAAATGAAAGAAATTATATAGAAAACTTGAATCCCATGATACTGAGCAGATCGAATGTAACATTCTTCATAGACGAATTATTCACCAATGAAAACTTATTATAAATCATGCCAAAATCATGTAAAATAAAAATTTTAAAATATAAAAATAAATTATTAATTAGATTGACCTCATGAAAATTAGTCTCAATGTTTATTCTATCTCGATTAGTCCAAGTTTAAAGGTGTATCAAATTACAATAATAAATAAAAATAAACAAAAGTAAATTATGTTTTTTGGAATTAAGTTGAATTATGTCAAAGTTTAAATAAGATAAACTAAAACAATTTAATATGACCAAATCAAAGTGATGTTGAGGTCACAATAAAGGAGATTTAGAGTTAATAAGTAATATAACTAAATCAAAGTAAAAAAATTTAGGGAAACATATTAAATTGTATTTATAATAAGCTTTCCAAGATACTGATGAGATTGAGTGTGGCATCATTGATAATAAAATGAGGTACAAATCAAAATAATTTGTAAAGCATGCAAAAATGATTTAATTATAATATTTCAAAATCCAAAATAAAATATTTAATTTGATTGAGCTCATAAGGCTGAGTCTATAAATACTTATTTCACCTTATTGGGCATTGATTGGAATTATTATGAATTAAAAAATTTATTGAATGTAAATAATAATATGTTATTGTTATAATACAAGGAAATTATGTATTAATGTTAAAATGAGATAAATTTAAACAATTTAATAAAATCAAATAAAAGAGATTCAAAAGTCCCATAAGACAAGAATTAAATTTTCATTTAAAAACCAAATAAGAAAGAGGAATTTGTTGAATTAGATAAATTATATAGAAAAGTAGAATTTCAAATAAATAAAGAGCATGAGTAAAACACCATCGGTCGAAAATAAGGTATAAATCCAAATGGCTAGAAAAACATGCCAAATTAGTACAATGGTATTTATTTTGTCTCGATTAGACCTTACATTGAATTATCATGAATTTCAAAATTTTATAGGAATAAAGTGCATTAAATTACAATTTTTAATTTTATGTAAATACATAATAAGAGTGAAATATTATAAATACTTAATAAGAGTCAAAATGACCAATTAAAGCAATATAATATGCCCATATCAAAGTGACGTAGTTTTCACATGTGGGAAGAATTAGAGTTTTATAGTAATAAACACTTGTCAAAGAAAACAATTAGAAAAAATGAGATAAATTATGTTGGAAACCAACATTCCAAGATACAAAGGATATCCAGCACAACTTTCTAGACTGTTAAATCAAGTACAAATTAAATATCTCACAAAAGTTGTAAAAATCTGATAAAACAAAATTTTAAAAACATAAAAATGAATATTAAATTTGAAAGAGCTAGTCAAGTGCAGTTCAATAATGTATTTTTCATCTCAATAAGACTTGGTTTTGAATTACTATGAATTACTTGAGGGAAATATGCTTAATTTATAATAAAATACAATTTTAATATTATGTATGTTGGTCATATGAATAAAATGAGACAAATTGAGCCAATGTAATATAATAAAATCAATAACATGTAAATCTAATATGCGAGTAGATTTAAAGTTTCATAAAAATAACTAAATGAAAAGGGAAAATAAGTAGAGTTAAAAAAAAGTATGACAAATTATATTCCAATATATTAAGCAAATTGAATTTATCAACCTCGATTGTTAAAAAGTGAACAAAACCAAATTTCTATTAAAACATGCCAAAAAGGTAAAAAAAAGTTTAAAAAATAGAAATGAATATGTAATTAGGTAAAACTCATTAAGTTAGGTCAATTGATATTTGTTTCATCTCGATTGGACCTTATTTGGAATGTAATAAAATAAAAAAAAAATCTTAAATAATAAAAAATATTTAAAAAATAATAAAATATATATTAAATATGAAATAATCATATTATAGTAATATAATATATTTTAATTCATTTTACTTTAGAGTCACTTAAGAGGAGAGTTTTTTTTTAATATATCAAAATCTAAGAAAACAATTTGAAAAAAGGAGATAAACTTTATTAGAATGTTGCAATCTAACATAATAAGGAGATATTGTCTAACATCATTGAACACTAACTTAGGTACAAATAAAAAGTTTCACAAGTCCTATAAATATATATTTAAAAATTTTAAAAAAGCATTAAATAAAGTTCATCTAGATAAGTCAAATGACATTTGATTCATCTTGATAAGATCTTGTTTAGGATAACTAAGAATTATAAAAGTAACTAAGCTTCAATAATAGTAAATTATTATTTTAATATCAAATAAACAAATATTTGAGCATAAAAGAGATAAGTTGAAGAATTTTAACTAAATAAATCAAAGCATTACAAACATTACACTATAGAAGCTTTGGTGTTATAAAAATATAACATAATCAAAGTAAAAAATTTGACGAGTCCAATGAATTTTGCTTCATCAAATTAGATATGGTTAAAAATTACAATGAGTTGACAAAGAAAATAGTCGCAAATAATAATAAATTAATATTTTTAATATTAATGAAATATATATATATATATAGTTGATAAATGTAAATTAAATTAATATAATACAACAAAATAAAGGTATATATGTATCACTTGTGAGGAGATTTACAGTTACATAATAATATAAACAAATGAAACCAAAGCTTTTGAATAGAAAATATTATATGGGAATATTACATTCAATGATACGAAGTAGTTTGAGTGTAAAGTCCTTTATCTTCAATCACACAAAAAAATATCTTGTAAAGCATGCCAACATTTGAGAAAATAAAATATTTAAAAATATATATAGAAAGTAATACTTATCGAATATACCTCATCAAGATGAGTACTACAACAATTGTTTCGTCTCAAACTAACCATGTTTGGAAAACCTATGAATTATAAAATTATATAAACATAAATAATCAAAAATAAATATTGCAAATATTAAGCAAACATATATTAAAAGTAATGTGAGATGTACTAAAGCAATATAATATTTCTAAAACTAGAGTGATATAAATGTCACAAAGAAGGGGTATCAGAGGTTCATTGTTGTACAAAGATTTTTCACAAAAAAGAGTAAAAAGAGAAACAAGTTGTACAAGAAACTTGCATTCCAAGATACTTAGGAGATTAAGTGTAAAATCCTCCCATGTCAAACACGATGCGAATCAAAATATTTAGTGAAGTGTGTCAAACTCTTACAAGCTAAAAGAATTTAAAAATATAAAAATGAATTTTTAATTTGATAGATATTATCAACTTATGTCCAACAACTCTTTCTTCGTTCGATCAAACCTTCTTAAAAATTATTGTTAATAATCAAATATTAAGTAAATATTTATTAATGGTAAAATGAAATAAATTGAAGTGATGTAATATATTAAAATAATTAGGATATAAGCTCACATAATGGAGATTTAGAGACACATAGTAATATAAACTAATCGAAGCAAAACTTAGAACAAAAGAGATAAATTGTATGAGAAAGTTGATTCTAAGAGATGAAGGAGAGATGGAGTGTAATGTCCTTATTCATAAATCAGGTATCAATGAAAATATCTCATCAAAAATGATAAATATCTATAAAAAATTAATGATCTATAAAATATAAAAATGAATATTTAATATAATATAAATGCATATGTTGAAGTTTGTTTAGTCTCTATTATACCTCATTTGTAATTATATTGAATTACAAAAACAAATAAGCATAAATAATAAAATATTATCATTTCAATATTTAGTTAATTTAACAAAATAAAAGTGATTTAATGATCATAGAAGAGAAAATTTAGTGTTATAAAATAATATAATCAAATCAAAGAAAAACATGTTGAATATTTTACTTTAATTAAATAAGATAGCTGCTTTCATTGATATTTAGGAGAATAAGAGTAACTTTTTGGATAATTAAAATAGGAACAAATTAAAACACCCAAAAAGAATTCCAAAACCCTAAAAAATAAAATATTTAAAAATATAAAAATAAATACTTAATTAGATAGACCTCGTCAAGATGAGTCCGACAACAATTGTTTAGTTTCTATCAAACCTTAATAGAAGTTACTATGAATTGCAAAATTGAATAAGAAAATATTTTAGTAATTTATTTTTTTTAATTCAATATATATATTAAAGCTAAAATTAGAAAAATTTAAGCATTGTTATCATATCAATTTCATGTAATGATCAGATTGCCAGAGAACTAGAATTTAACTGTAATACAATCAAATCAAAGCAAATTATTGGAATAAATGATATAAATTACATTGTAAAAATGCACTCTCAAATACTTAGGAGATCAAGTGTGATATCCTTATTAGATAAATATTGACAAATTGAAAGGTCCCATAAATAGAGTAAATCCTTAGTTAAATATAATATTTTGAAAAATAAAAATAAAAAATTTTAATTATATAGAGCTCATTAGGAAGAGTCCAACAATATTTGTTTCATCTCAATAAGCCCTTATTTCGATTTGTGATAAATTTTTAAAATAAAGAATCAATAATAATAATTAATTAATACTTTAATATTGAGTAAATAATTATTAAATACAAAAGTTAGATAAATTGTAGCAATATAATATGACAAAAAAAAAGAGATGTAAAAGTCACATGAAAATAGAATGTAATTTTCATCATAACATATAAAAAAAGGTTAAACAATTTGAAGGAATAAGATAAATTGTTCGAAAAAGTTGTATTATAAAATAGTGACAAGATTGAGTGTGACATTCTCAATTTTCTAATCTTGTATGAGTCAAACTTTCTTGCTAAATAACTATAAACAAAAAAAGTAAAAACTAAAAGATTTAAACAAAAATAAATATTTGATTAATAATGATCATTGAGACAAGCTTAGATAGACATAAATAACAATAAATTATTATTTTGATATCAATAACGTATATATGTTAAATGTTAATTGAGGTTTATTGGAGCCATATAATATAGCAAAATCAATTCAATGTAATGAAATCTGGGAACAAACATATAGAAAAAGTGAAATTATTTAGGAATATTGTATTCCAAGGTAATATGTAGATAGAGTGTATAATCCTTAATCGTTAAGTAATGTAGAAATTGAATTGTTTTAAGAAGAATGCCCAAATCTTGGAAGTTAAATATATAAAAAAATAAATATTTAGTTAGATTAAAAATACATTGTGAAGAGACCAATGATGCTATTTTTGTTTGGTTTGACAAAGTTTCAAATTATTCTAATTATCAATGTAAATAACTACAAATAATAATATATTTTTATTTAAATATTAAATAAATTTATATTAAAGCTTACATGGTGCAAATGATATAATATAGCATAACCAAAACAAAGTTAAATAATGATCATACGAGAGGTGATCTAGTGTTATAAATTACTATAACCATATAAAACTATGATATTTTTAGAGAAGATATAAATTATTTGAGAAACTAACCTTTAAAGATTCTAAAAATATATATATATAAATGAATATTCAATTAGATAATGCTCATTGAGACTGTCCAACAACATTTATTTAATTTTTAGTAGACATTGATGGAATAACTTTGAATGATCAAGAAAAATAATCTTAAATAATAATATATTATTATTTTAATATTAATAAAATTTATATTAAAACTAAAATAAGATACATAAAGAAATATAATATAACAAAATTAAAGCTATGTAACTATCACACAAGTAGAGATTATAGTTATTTAGTAATATAACAAAATAAAATTGAAAAATTGTAAGAAATGAGATCAAGTATAGCATCTTTGATCATTAAGGTAGAAATTGAAATATCACATTAGGTGTGCCAAAACTACTGAAAATAATTATTTAAAAATATAAATAATTAATATTTAATAAGTGGGAGCTCATCTAGAGGAGTTTAATGATGTTTGTCTAGTCTCCATTTTACCTTGTATGGAGTTACTTCAAATTATTAATATAAATTAGTATCAATAATAATTAATTATTATTTTGATATTAAGAGAAAATATATGATAAATATTAGATTAGTTAAATTGAAGTAATGTAATACAATAAAATTAAGGTGATGTAAAAATCACATAAGAATAAAATTAGTGTAAAAAAAATTGTATAACAAAATAAAAGCAAAAGCTAGAAGATAAGGTAAATTATACATGATAGATGAATTCTATTGTACTAAGAAGATCAAGCGAAACCATTTTTATTATCAATTCAAGTAAGAATCAAAATGTCTCATAAGGTGTGCTAAAACCCAAGAAAATAGTATATTTAAAAATACAAAATGATATATTTAGTTGGCTAAAGCTCATCAAGGCTAGTGAAAAAAATGTTTATTACACATCCAACAGACCTTGATAAAAAAGATCGAGAATTACCAGATTAAATAAGCATATATTATAAAGAATTATTTTTTAATTTTTAATAGATATCTATTAAATAAAAAAATTTAATATATGTTATAAATGTTGCAAAATCAAATCATAGTCAAGGTCATATGAGATGAAAATCAGATTTTCATAATAATATGCAAAGTTAAATTAAAAATTTTCAACACATGATATAAATTTTGCACAAAGATGCAATTGTATATGATTAAGAGTTCTCATAAGAAGTGCCAAACCTTAGTAAAGTATAATATCTAAGAAAATAAAAATTAACAAAATGAATATGTATAAAAAAAATTAATTTTTGATAAGTAAAAAATGTATAAGAGATGAAATGAGTAAAATTAAAGTTATGTAATATAACCAAACCAAAGAGATCTAATGGTCACAAAAGAAGAGACTTAGAGTATTATATTAATATATCAAAAGGAAAGTAAAAATAATTGAAATAAGATAAATTGTAAAAGAAAGTTACATTCAAAGATAGTGAAGAGAGTGGCTGTGACATTCCCAATTTTCACATCATTTATGAATTGAAATGCCCCATAAAATATTTATAAACTTCTAAAAAATATTTAAAAAAAGAAAATGAATATTTACTCAATAGACAAGTCTCTTCGAAGGAAATTTCTATCATCTGGATTTGACCTCACTAGGAATAACTATCGTTAATAAAGTTAAATAAACATAAATAAAAAGAAATTAATACTTTTTCATCAAGAAAACATTTTTTAAAACTTAAATTAGATTTATCAAAGCAATGTAACATAACAAAATCAAAGTAATATGAAGGTCACATAAGCATAAAATTAGAGTTTTTTTAAGATAACTAAATCTATAACAAAACATTATAAGGAAAAAGTGAAACTGTATAAGAAATTTGTATTCAAACATAGTAAGGACATTGAATGTGATATCATTGATTATAAAAATAATATTTTATTGAATAAAGCCCATTAAAAAGGGTTTAATAACATTTTTTCATCTAATCAAACCTTTTTTGTAATTACTATGAATTATTAAAATAAATAATCACAAATAATAATATATTATTATTTAAATATTAAGTAATCATATATTAAAGTTAAAATAATGTAAATTAAAATACTATAATATAAGAAAATTAAGTTGATGTAAATATTACATGATAGAAGACTTAGCGTTACATGATAGTATAACCCAACCAATAGCAAACATTTGAAGAAAAGAGATAAATTACATTAGAAAGTTACATTCCATGATATTAAGGAGAACCAAGGTTACATCCTCAGCCATCAAATCACATTCGAATCAAAATATATGCACAAGCACATAAACACATGCACACACCCACACATTGACATAAGCGTACATGCACACAAACACACATACTCATATGCATAACAACTCACACATGCACACATGCACACAAGCAAACAAACACACGCATGCACCAACACACATGGACAAACACATGCACATGCATACACATATGCACACACTTATGCACACATACATGGACACAATCGTATGCATTTTGAGGAGCACAAATGCACTCACGCACACGTGTAGACCACAAGCACACACATACATAGACAAACACAATCATGAACACATGCATAAGCACAAACACACACACACATGCACATATGCAAATACATGCATGCCAATGCACATCCACAATCTCACACTTGTACATGCACACATGTGCTCACATTCACACACATGTGTGCATGTGCACACACACTCAAACACATACACATGTACTCAGGTGCACACAGTTATGCACACACACACACATGGAAAAACAACACATGAACATACATACACACATGCACACAATCACACATGTACATGCACACATATGTAAACCCACACACATGCACAAACACACACTCACACATACACACTGATACATATATGCAAATGCATAAAGACATATGAATGCAAACACATACATGCACAAAAACACACACACAAAAGAACAAACACAAACATCCATAAACACTCACATGCAAATAGAAACTTAAACATACATGCACAAATGCACACACACACATGAAATACTCACTTGCATGCACATGTAGATATGCATGAATATACACAAATACACACACACCCACACACAAATACATGGACACACACACAAGCATGAACATGTGCACACAGACACATGCACACACATAAAAGCATGCACATGTTCAAACATTCTCCCGCACACAACCATACATATATATATATGCACAAATGCAAGCACATAAGCAAACATGCACTCACCCATGCACACCCACAAGCACACAAACACATACAAAAATGCACATAAAACAACATGCATAGGAACATAAACATGCAAACACACACAAACACACACATAAGACATAAGAAAACACACATGCAAATGGACAAACAGGCATAAAAATCTTACATAAATGAAGACACCTGTACCCACACACACAAACATGTGCATATGTGGGCACTAACCCCCATGCACACACATCCATAGTTGGGCACACTCACATACATAAACATACAAGAACACATATATACACACATGCACATGCATGCATATGTATACATGCATGAACACATGCACATGCACACTCACACATAAATATACACACAAACACATGTACATATATGCACTTGAACAAACACTTTCACACAAGTATAGGTACACATGCACAGGCACACAAATACACTAACACAAGTGTAGATGCATGCACATACATAGATGCATGCATGCATGCGCACACATTTGAATATAAACACTAAAGCACAAAAAGATATACACATACACAAGTGTAAACACACATGAAACACACACATTCACATGTGCACACAAAAATGCACCTGTACACACATACACGTCCATAAGAACATGCACATGTACACTTAAGTGCACACAAACAAGTGAACCCACATGCACCCATTCTCTCACAAATGTGCACATACCCATTCATTTAGCATGCACATAGACACACACACAAACATGCACATGAACACACACACACGTAGAGACACATAAGCACGTACATAAACACATGAACCCACATACACATACACTTACACACAAACACCCAAAGACATAGGCATGCACACATGCACATGCTCACCAACATAGACCCACGTACACACATATATACATGCACATGCACAACCACACATACTTATGCACACATGTACACATATGCCCATGCTCATATACAAATGGACATAGACACTTGCACATCAATGCACATAGAGAAGCTCATACCAACACACTCAAATACAAATGAACACACAAACACAAGCATACACTAATGCATGCACATGAATACATTGACATGCACACAAACATAACCACCCAAACATGCATGCACACAAAAAGATGCACAAACATGCACTTATATATAGGAATGCATACTCATGCACACACATACACACACACATACACATGCAAAAAGCATGTATATAAGTACAAACACATGCAAAAACAAAAACACATAAGCACACGTAAAGACATGCAACAAAAAGCATAAGCAAACAATCATGCACACACACATGCACATACACAAGAATGCATACATACACACATACATAAATGCACACACTTGCATACACACAAATGTGCACACTCTCATACACATATGAAGAAAAACACAAGCACACACTCATAGGCATGCACACACATACACATACACACACGAACACATACAAATACATATACACACATAAGAACACAAACACACATGCATGTTCATACACACCAACACACTCCACAAATGCATGCACACAAACATGCACAACCCACACACACATCTGGTCATTGGCACAAACATATGCCTACACAAAAAAAATGTGTGAGAGCACATGCAAATTCACAAACACAAAACCACACATGCAAAAATTTACACACACATGCATACATACACACTTCCAAAAACAAACATGCGTGCACACATACTCATGTACACACGTGCAAATGCACACACACATTTAAGTACCCACACACATGCAAACATGTAAAAACACATGCATAGATGCACATGGTAGTGCACAAAAAAAGACACGCACTCACCACACATGCACATAAGCAAGCACGTGCATGCATGCACATGCATACAAACGCATACACTAACACACACACATGTATGCAAGTGTGATTGCACACACACAACAGACACGTATACATGTACTCACATACACATAGACATAACTATTTGCACTTGCACACATGCACACACATATGCACACATAAATATTAAAGAACACAAGAACACACACTAATGCACACATTAGCACAAGTACATGCAAACATATGCACATAAACACACACATATCCAAACATGTACACACATGTTCCCACCTACGTACACAGACATCCACGCACTCATGCATAATAACAAACATGCAGACACACATGCACACACAAAACAAAGCACACACACATGTGCTCATGTGTGCAATCATATGCACATATAGACAAACATGTGCACTCATAGACACACACACACACACACATTTGCATGCATAGGCATATAAACACCCACAAACAAAAACATAAACAAACAAGCAACCATAGACAAACATGTACGTGTCTAGAGATGCATAGACATAGACAAACCAAAACACACGAATGCATGCATACACACGAATGCACGCATACACACACATGCACGCATACACACGCATGCACGCATACACAAACAAACACACTTACAAACACTCCTAAACACACATACACACACACCCACACACACATGCATAAGAAAACATGTACATACACATGCCTGTAAAGATGCATAAGCATATAGCCACACACAGTCATACATGCATGCACACAGCCACACAAAAATGCACACAAACACAAAAATGCCCTCATATGCTCCCAGTTAGATACATTCACAAGTAGACACATGCATAGGAACATGTAGACACATGCGAACACACACAAGTACACACATACACACTTGCACACACACATGGTTCTGTACATAGAAGCACCCACACACTTACCAACACCCATACCACTCATACAAATGCATGCACAACTTATAACCATGCACATGCACGTTCGTATACACATACACACATACACTAGTACACATAGATAGACACCCATACACACACATGCATGCATGTGCATTCACACATGAACAAGGACACACACACACACACAAACATGCTTAAACATATGCACACACACGAAAACACATGCATAGAAACACACACCCATGCAAAACTTTGCATACACACCCCCTCCCCTTCACACACATATTCACAGACACATGCATACAAAGGCAAGCAATGCACACACACACACATGAACATAAACATAGACATGCACATGCACACAAACATATGCATACACACACATAAACACAAGCACTCAAATGCTTGCAAACTGAACACAAGTGCACATGCAAACACATGTACCCACATACACACATGCACATAACATGCATGCATTTATACATACTCACACATATACACACAAACACATAGACACACACATTGGCACGTACACACATGTGACCCTCACAAACACATGCACACATACACAAACATACACACAAGTGCACAAATGCACACACACACATATGTATGCACACATGCATGCACATATGCATGAACACACACAAGCACATCTATACATACTCACACATGTGGACATGAAATAGGAACACACATCCATTCATCTACATAAATACATAACTATGCACACAAGAAAAAATAGTATACACACAGATGCACACACCCGCATGTGCACACACACATAAATAAACATAAGCACACACACGTTCACACATACACACAAAACAAACATACACACACACACACACACATGCACATATGCACTTGGATGCTTATGCAAATACAGAACACACACATGCATGCATCCACCCATCCCCACACACATATATGAATACTCACACATATTCATACAAACACACACGTACAACTACATGCAAACACACAAACACATCGATACACGTCGACACACTTCAATGCATATACATGTGCACATAGACATGCATAAACACACTAAAGTACACACATACACATGCACACATTTGCACACACAAAAATGCATGCACATACAAAGATACATGCACACACACACATGTGTACAAGTGAATAAGCATGTAAACAAAAGTACACACACAAAAATATGTGCACACACACATGTACACATATAGTCACACATAATCACACTGATACACACATGCACAGACTTACACACGCACACACATCTACACAAATATGCATACACACATGCACACACACACACAGACACTAGCACACACTCATGCACACATGCATGTACATAGATCTCTATGCAAAGTTACACAAACATGTCTATACACAGACACAAACACACACACACACCTAACCATACACACAAACACAAACACATGCACACACATGCACTACCACATGCACTACCATATGCACATGCACACAAATATCAACTCACAGAAATGCACACATACATGTAAATGTACATGCATAAGGATGCACACACATGTACACAAACACTTATGCACATGTATGAAAGCACATATATACATCATACAAACATGTATGCATGCACACACATGTAAGAACACACACGCCAATACATAATAAAAAGACACACATATGCACACACACGCACACACACACTAATGCACAGAAAAGCACACACCCACATGCATGCAATAACACATGTATGTGCATGCTTGTAAGCACAAACACATAAGCATGCTTATACACATGCTTGCACCAACTCATTCATGCACACACATGCATAGATGCATGCACACATAAGCCTATATACACACACATGCAGACACACATGCATGCTCACATAAATACATATACGCATGCACTTATGTACACACACAAGCACTCACATACACACACGTATATACATAAATACACACACACACATACCCAGTCACATGTTGGCACACAAACAGAACATAAACACATAACTACTCCCAGATGCACATATGAACCCATGTATGCACACATACACACACATATGTACCCCCACACATAGACACGCCAATGTACATTTATGCACATGCATAAACACACACACATGCATATTCATGCATACAAATACACTTGACATGTACGCATACAAGCATGCACACACACATAGACACACTCATACACAAGCATAGACAACACCCCAACACACACACATGGACAAAAACACACATGCAATGATGCACAAGCACGTGCTTGCTCACAAGAACAATCATACACACATGCTCATACACAAACATGCAAGTGCATGGATGCAAGAAAAAACACACACATGTATGCACACGTGCACCAATATACGCACGCATATACACTAATAAAGATTCATGTGTAGACACACACACACACACAAATATACATAACCAAATGCATGCAATGTGTATCCACACACATGTATACACAAACTCTCATAGATACATAAGCACAAAAAAACACATGAAATCATGCACCCCTACACACGCACTGACAAACAAGCATGCACGTACAAATACTCACGTGCATATCCACCTAAACACGTGCATATACACCTAAACACATGCATAGATGAACCCACACACAATCACACAAATAGGCGCATAACATGTGAACACACATGCTTGCACACACACACACATATGCATGCACACACCTATAACTCAATAAACCTAAATACACACAAGCAAACACACTTGCATGCATGCACCTACATGCAAGCATGCATGCAGGCACCTATGCACACTTGCACACACACATTCACACAAGTATGCATGCATATACACACACATGAACACATGCCACACACACACACCTATATCATGCATGCATGCACACATACGAATATGCATCCACACACTCATGCATGCATACACACATATGCACAAGAACACGCACATGCACACAATCTCCCACGCATACGTATAGGCATAAACCCATTTACACATGCAAGCCCTCACAACCGCACAGACTGACTCACTCACACACCTACATACATTAATAAGATGCATGCACACACAAATGCACCCACACACATGCATATACATATACATACATAGACACACACACACAAGCACACCCCCCTCACACATATGCATACATACAAATGCATGCACATGCACATACACACATGAATAAATATAAACACATACACACACACACAAACAAACATATATAGTCAAGCATACACGTGCACATGCCCATGCATGCACGTACACATACACACAAACAATCATGAAAACAAACATAATCACACACACATATGCATGCACACAAACATACACACATGTAAACATGCATACAAGCACACACATTAGACACACAAGCACACACCAATACAAACATTTGCATACACACATGCATACACACAAATAGACATGCACACTAACACATAAACCTGCACGAGCACAAATCCACAATTACTCGTGCTCATACACACACACACACACAAGAACACTCACTTGCACACAAATATATGAACACATGAACACACATACATGTGTACCCATGCACTCACACAAACACATGCACCCATGTGTACAAAAATATAAATACATCTACACATTTACGCATGCATGTACATCTATGCACTCCTGCACACGCTACCACACATGAACACACACCCACAAATCTACACACATATGCATGCACATATGCACACATTTACACATGAAGACACACACACACATGCACAACAAACACCCACACCCACTCCAAAGAGACACAGACACATACATGCAAATTGACACATGCACACACACATACTTTCACATGTACACTTGCACACATAAGTGGCCACACCCACATCTACACACATCCACATGCACAACAAGACATGCACACCAGCATAAATGCACCCACATTCACCCAAAAATTCACATGCATGCATGTCTACATTTCCATGTGCACCCATGCTCATAAGCACACGTATACACACAAGCACAATTGCACACCTATACACACACATAAATGAATGCACATATATAGTCATTCACATGTGCACACATGCAAACAAACATATATTGATGCATGCAAAATACACAAATATGCACAAACATGTCGCACAAGGATGCACACACACAAAGTGCTCACACGCAATTGTGCACTCAAACACAAACACACAAACATGTACACATGTACATAGGCATGCTTTTACACACCCACACACATAAACACAAACATGATCACACACATATATGAACACACTTGCACATGCTCACAAATGTATAGAAACACACACACTTGCAGAAACATGCACAAGAACACATGTGCAAAAACACACTTATATGCACAAATGCATGAAAAGGCACACATACACACAAACATGCACACACCTTTGCACAAACTGATGCCTACACAAGCATAACCACACATGCAAAAATACACATACATGCACACATGCACAAGTATACACCACATACAAGTGACATGCACTCACACACACACATATGCTTATGCATACACACACACACTACCATAAACATTCACATGCACAAAAAGATGCATACACTCTCGCACATAAAGTCACAAGTGTGCAAACAAACATTTACACACATGTTTTTACACATGTACACACACACAAATGCATGCATGCACATGCATTAATATACTCACGACCACATGCACTCACATGCATACATCCATTCACAAAATATATACACACACACACACATACAAACACTCATTTGCACTCAAGCACACACATCCACATACTCTTACACACACATGCAAATGCAAACACACATGTGCAGAAATCATGCACACACACTTACACACACACATACATGCACACACAAGAGCACACATGTGTACACATGGAAACCCACATGCACATGCACACACATGCACACACACACATATACACATGACTAAGAACGCACGCACACCCACATGCATGCACTCACACACACCAACACACACACGCACAACACTCTTGCATACACCAACAAATGCAAGCATACACTCCTATACATATGCACAGATACTCACATGCATGCATGCACACACACATGCACAAATAAAAAAATGACATACACACCCACACAAGGATGCATGTGCAACAGAACACATGGACATGCCTGCACATGCACAAAAGCCACACACATACACATACACACACATAAACTTTCACAAATTCTCAATCATGCATTGAAACACACAATAGAGACACATGTATGAGCACAAAAGAACCTACAAACACACATAGAGACACATGCACGAGCACACAAGAATCTACAAACACACATAGAGACACATGTACACACCTACTCACGTATGCATGCATACCCATACACAAGTACACATATAAGTACACACACATTGATACACAAATTAGCAAACACACACATAAAGACACACATGCGTGTGCATGCATGTGCAGCACACATATCTGCACTCATATGCATACACACACATAAAAAAATAGGCATCTACTCAAAAGCATGCATATGAACACACACATGTGTGCATATATACAGACAAACATATGTGCAAACATGCACAAAAACATGCATAGATACAAACACACTTAGGCATGCACATATGCTTGCATAGAAAATCACCCACATTCACTACCCCTCAGACACACAACACACACAAGCACACCCATAGACACAAATGCACACACATCCCACACACATACAGATGAAAGCACACTAGCACAAATAAGTAGACACACACGCACAAACATCGACACACATGCTGCACACAACCACACACACACACACATCTGCATGCACAAACCGACAAACACTTGCATGCTCTTTAGACACACACACACTCATACACACACTTGAGCATGTGCTTACACACACAAGCACACACCACACACACACACATAATCATACACACAAATATGCTTAAACACATAAATACATGCAAGCCATCGTGTGGACACAAGTAGGCAAATGCACAAACACACACACACATATATGCACCCCAGACCCATCCCACACACAAACATACATGCACAAGCACATGCATGCATGTACACACATGTATAGAACACACACATACATTCGCACACACCAACGACATGCACAAACACAAACTTGGTCATTACACATATATGAAAACATGCATAGATGCTCACAAACATGCTCAACCTCACACACACACTCGCACACACATGCACGCACAGACATAGCAAAAACACACACAACATACACTAACACACATGCAAATGCACACATACACAAAAAGATGCACACACAACAACACACACTCATGCCAATGGACGCACCAACACAAACAAACATAGCTACATAAGCACAAAAAACTCACATGCTTATGTGCATGAATGCACAAGCACACTTGACACATATATAAGCATGCATGCACACGTGCACACATATGTAATTGCAACACACAACCATGCTCACACACACAAACACAAATAGATGCTCACACACATGCAAAAACACAAATACACACATGTTAGTATACACAAACGCACATACATATGAATACACTTGCAAATGTACACACATATGCACATGTGCATGTGTGGATGCACACTCAAACATAAAAACACCCACATGCACACACATTGACACAACCACATGCACACACAACCATACAAAACAAGCACACTCAAAGAAATGTACATACACTCACATGCACCCATGCTCACACAAGAATTCATGCATCCACACATATGCATGTACTTATGCACACACAAGCAAATGCATACACATAAGCTCACACATATGCATCCATGAACATGCACAAACACAAGTAGACACACACAAACAAATAAGCAGATGTGTACACAAACACACATACCCACAAACACAAACACACTTGCACACACAAAAAAATATAAAAACACACATAAACAAAAATCTACAGACACATACTTACACATTCACATGCACACATACATGCACACACACATTCACATGCATATATAAATAAACACAAAGACACATGCACATACACAAACATGCATGAATGTACATATGCACACACACACATACATGCACTCTCACACATTCACAAGAATGCACTCAATCACACACAAAGAGACACATGCACACACACACATGCACACTCCCATGCACACATGTGTGCACTCAATACATATGCATGCCCATATACACACTTACATGCACACAAACACACACACATGCATGCACACACAAACATATACATGTGCACACACACATACACTCATGCACACATGCACACATAAGGTACCACACACATAGGCATGCACACATGCCCATGCATATACATTAGTGTACATAAGCATGCACACATACACACACAACTACACACATGCACACACACAAGAATTCACAAATACACACATGCACACACAATTGTATAAACACACACATGCATTCAGCACACATGCATTCACTTGCATAAGCTTGCACATGCACAAATGCAAACATACACACACACACACGCATGCATAAGCACACATACATATTCTCACACAAGCACACACACACATATGCACTCATATTCTCACAAACTTGTACACACATACATAGGCTCTCACCTACACACATGTGCATACATAGACACATGCACACACACACATGCAAACAACCACACACATGCACAAACAAATACACTTGTACATCCACACATGCTCATAAGAACACAAGGAAAAATACTTTTACACACACACACCAACACACACACATGCAAGCGCACTTGCATGGATACACCCTTATGATTGCATGCATACATGCACAAACACACATGCTCACTTACACACATAAGCACACACATATGTGTACCTGCATGGACACACATACATGCACACCCATACGCATACAACTATCATCATGTACAAACACTCACATACATAAACACATTCATTCAGAAACACACATCCACACTAACAAACAAATGCATTCATGCACATGGATGTTTTCACACAAGTGCATCATGCATCTATGAACACACACACACACACGTGCCCACACAAGTACACAAAAAAAACAAACACACAAACACCCACATTAACATGAAAACATACATGCACAAATACATGCATGCATGCAAACATGTAAACATGTGCACATGTGCACACAAACGCATGAATACACTCACACTTATTCTTGCACATACATTGAGACACATAAGCATGCACGCACATACAAAGACAAGAGCAAATGTGAACACACATGCACACACAATGGCACACACAGGTGGACATACACATACACACACACACACAGGCACACAAGCGCACACTCAGACATAAAAATAAACACACAGATACACATGCACAGGCTCAAACAAACACACACAATCATGCACATGCACATAGACTCATGCAAAGACACACATGCACAACCACAAAAACACATGTACACACATTGACACACACACACCAAACTACATTGGCATAGTCACATACTCGAACACATACACATATGCACACACATGTGCACATATGCACATCTACACATACATACACACACACATGCACGCGCATGCAACGCATATGAACAAACATTCACATGCATGCATATACACACATTCACATGCATAGGCACAAAAATATACACACACAAGCTCACAAATATACACATACACTTGCACACACATGTGTACAAAAACATAAACATGCATGCAAACACAAACACACACACATGAAAATGCTCAGACACACACACACACACACACTAAAGTGCACAAGCACATGCACACATACATCTCACATAGACATATACACACCCAAGCATGCACACACACACACACCTACATGCATAGTCACACATGCATGCACATGGATGCATAACCACACACACATGCACCTACACAAACACTTGCTTGCACATGTGCATGTGCACACACATGCATACATGCACAAACACATATGCACACTTATACAAACATAAGAACACATATAATACACACTAACAAATAAGCACACACAAAACACAAACTCATAGAAACATGCATACACACATGAATGCATGGATACTTTCAAGCACAAACTCACACATGGACATTTGTTCGCACCCATGCATACAAATGCACATACACATACAAAATTAAATGCAGACATGTACAGACACCAACACATCAATACACACACTTGCACCACTTACAAAATCATGCACACATAGACACATACATTCATACATTAATGTATAAACATAAGCACTAAAATAAATGCACATGCACACACCCACACAATGGTTCACAAACACATGACCAAAGATACATACTCACACTCACTCACACACATGCACACATAGAAACACATGTAAAACTACACACACATTCACATACACCCACATTCACACACACTCACACACAAAAAAGCATGTGCACATATGAACACACACACTTACACATAAATGCATGTGCACATGTACATGCAAAGCACATGCCCAAGAAAACACACAGATATACACTCAAACACATATACACACACCCACACATGCAAGTACACACATGCACATATACACTAGCAAATGCATATGCACACACGCATGCACACACACACACATACCCAGTCACATGTTGGCACACAAACAGAACATAAACACATAACTACTCCCAGATGCACATATGAACCCATGTATGTAGACATACACACACATATGTACACCCACACATAGACACACATATGTATATTTATGCACATGCATTCACACACACACATACATATTCATGCATACAAACACACTTGACATGCATGCATGCACACATACATACAAACACAACCATGCCCACAAACACAAGCATGCACACACACATAGATGCACTCATAAACAAGCATAGACACACACCCCAACACACACACATGGACAAAAACACACATGCAATGATGCACAAGCACGTGCTTGCTCACAAGAACAAACATACACACATGCTCATACACAAACATGCACGTGCATGTATGCAAGTAAAAGCACACACATGTATGCACACATGTAGCCACATATGCATGCATATATACTAACATAGATTCATGTGTAGACACACACACACACACAAATATACACAAGCAAATGCATGCAATGTGTATCCACGCACATGTACACACGAACACTCATAGATACATAGGCACAACAAAACACATGAAATCATGCACCCGTACACACGCACTGACACACATGCATGCACGTACAAATACACACGTACATATCCACCTAAACACAAGCATATACACATAAACACATGCATAGACGCACCCACACACAATCACACGCATAGGTGCATAACATGTGAACACACATGCTTGCACACACACACATATATGCATGCACACACCTATAACTCAATAAACCTAAATACACACATGCAAACACACTTGCATTCATGCACCCACATGCAAGCATGCATGCAGGCACCTATGCACACTTGCACACACACATTCACACAAGTTTGCATGCATATACACACACATCTACACACACATGCACACACACACACCTATATCATGCATGCATGCACACATACGAATATGCATACACACACTCATGCATGCATACACACATATGCACAAAAACATGCACATGCACACACTCTCCCATGCACACGTACAGGCATACACCCATTTACACATGCAAGCCCTCACAACCGCACACACTGACTCACTCACACACCTACATACACTAATAAGATGCATGCACACACAAATGCACCCACACACATGCATATACACATACATACATAGACACACACACACAAACACACCCCCTCACACATATGCATACGTACAAATGAATGCACATGCACATACACACACGAATAAATATAAACACATACACACACACACACAAACAAACATATATAGTCACACATACACGTGCACATGCCCATGCATGGACATACACATACACGCAAATAATCATGAAAACAAACATAATCACACACACATATGCATGCACACAAACATACACACACACACACAGATGTACAAGCACACGAATACACATAAACACACACACACATGCACATACATGCACCTACATAAGTGCATGTGCATGCACACAAGCATAAAAATGCTTGCAAATTCTTACACATACATGAATACAAATACACACCCAAACATATAGATACACATAGATACACACATGCACATTCACAAGCACACGTGCACACACACACGTGCCCAAGCACATTCACGCACACACACAAACACACTCATACACACACATAAACATGCTTGTACACAAGCACAACAAAAACCCACACATGCACTATGTCCTCACCAACACACACACACAAGAACATGTATGTGCGCACCTACAAATGCATGCACACTCACACACAAACACCTACACACATACCCACAAGCATAGACACACTTGTATGTGTCCATGGACAATCAAACACACATACACACTCACAAAAGTACACACACATGTACCACAGAAGCAAACACATATAAAGACATACACGTAGACAAGCACACAAGCACATGCAAAAACATAAACAAACAAGCATACTTGAGAACACATATGCATGTGAACACACACAAAAACATAGAAGAGCATACACACACACAAATATAGACACACATTAACTCACGCACATATGCACACACACACAAACACTCACACATCTACACACACACATGCATGCATACACACATGTGCATAAGTAGATGCACACACTCACATATACATGCAAGTGCATGTGCACATGCACACAAAACAACATAAACACCAACACACATGTCCATATGCACATAAACACAAACACACACACATACATTCACACACATATATGCACAACCACACATACACATGCACATAGACCTACACATGCATCCAGACATACACATGCATGCATGCAAGCAAACACAAAGACTCACACAATTGCATAGAAACACACACACATGGATGTGCAAATATACATAACCATATACAAAAATGCATTAACATATATATGTGCATTCGAACACACAAAAACCCATAATAACCCATACACCTCCACATATGAATGCATAAAGCACACATGCACCACTCACATCCAATCACACACAAGCACACAAAGACGTACACTGAGACATACAAAAGCATTAGCATACACACAATCATACACAAGCACGAACACACACACACTCTCTTTCACACAAACAAGCACAAACACATATGGACACATATGCAAATGCACACACACCCACGCACACATACATTTAAACTCTCAAAAAGTCACATGCACACACTTGCACATGTACATGCATACAAGCATAGTGCACAAAGGCACATACACACAAGAACATACCTACTCACACTTAGACACATGCATCTAAATACATTGATGAGCACACACACACACACATGCATACATGTGCATGCACTCACACACACAAAAATGCACTTGAACACACTTGTTCACACACACACACACACATGTGCACATGAACTCACACGCACACACATTAGACACACATGCACACACTAATACAAACATTTGCATAAACACATGCATACACACAAGTAGACATGCACACTAACACATAGACCTGCACGATCACAAATCCACAATTACTCGTGCTTATACACACACACACAAGAACACTCACTCGCACACAAATATATGAACACATGAACACACATACACATACATGTGTACCCATGCACTCACACAAACACATGCACCCATGTGTACAAAAATATAAATACATCTACACATTTACGCATGCATGTACATATAGGCACTCCTGCACATGCTACCACACATGAACACACACCCACATATCTACACACATATGCATGCACATATGCACACATTTACACATGAAGACACACACACAAATGCACAACAAACACCCACACCCACTCCATAGAGACATAGACACATACATGCAAATTGACACATGCACACACACATACTCTCACATGTACACTTGCACACATAAGTGGCCACACCCACATCTACACAGATCTACATGCACTACAAGACATGCACACCAGCACAAATGCACCCACATGCACCCACAAACAAACATGCATGCATGTCTACATTTCCATGTGCACCCATGCTCATAAGCACACGTATACACATAAGCACAATTGCACACCTGTACACACACATAAATGCATGCACATATATAGTCACACACACGTGCACACATGCAAACAAACATATATTTATGGATGCAAAATACAAAAATATGCACAAACAAGCCGCACAAGGATGCACAGACACAAAGTGCTCACACGTAATTGTGCACTCAAACACAAATGCACAAACATGTACACATGTACATAGGCATGCTTTTACACACCCACACACATAAACACAAACATGATCACACACATATATGAACACACTCGCACATGCTCACAAATGTGCAGAAACACACACACTTGAAGAAACATGCACAAGAATACGTGCAAAAACACACTTATATGCACAAATGCATGAAAATGCACACGTACACACAAACATGCACACACCTTTACACAAACCGATGCCTACACAAGCATAACCACACATGCCAAAATACACAGACATGCACATGTACACACACATACAAGTGACATGCACTCACACACACACACACTACCATAAACATTCACATACACAAAAAGATGCATACACTGTCGCACATAAAGTCACAAGTGTGCAAACAAACATTTACACACATGTTTTTACACATGTACACACACATCCACACACACACAAAGTCATGTTTGCACATGCATTAATATACTCACGACCACATGCACTTACATGCATACATCCATTCAAAAATATGTATACACACACACACACACAAACACTCATTTGCACTCATGCGCACACATGCACATACTCTTACACACACATGCAAATGCAAACGCACATGTGCAGAACTCATGCACACACACTTACACACACACATACATGCACACACAAGAGCACACATGTGTACACATGGAAACCCACATGCACATGCACACACATGCACACACATTCACACACACACACATATACACATGACTAAGAACACGTGCACACCCACATGCATGCACTCACACACACCAACACACACATGCACACACTCTTGTATGCACCAACAAATGCAAGCATACACTCCAATACATATGCATAAATACTCACATGCATGCATGCACACACACATGCACAGATACAAAGATGACATAAACACCCACACATGCATTCATGTGCAACAGAACACATGGACATGCCTACACATGCACAAAAGCACACACATACACATAAACTCTCACACATTCTCAATCATGCATTCAAACACACAATAGAGACACATGCACGAGCACACAAGAACCTACAAACACACATAGAGACACATGTACACACCTTCACACGTATGCATGCATACCCATACACATGTGCACATTTAACTACACACACATTGATACACAAATTAGCAAACACACACATAAAGACACACACACGCATGTGCATGCCTGTGCACACACATATCTGCACTCATATGCATACACACATAAAAAAATATGCACCTACTCAAAAGCATACATATGAACACACACATGTGTGCATATATACAGACAAACATATCTACAAACATGCACAAAAACATGCATAGATACAAACACACTTAGGCATGCACGCTTGCTTGCATAGAAAATCACCCACATTCACTACCCCTCAGACACACAACACACACATGCACACACATCCACACACATATAGATGAACGCACACTTGCACAAACAAGTAGACACACACGCACAAACATGGACACACATGCTGCACACAACCACACACACACACACATCTGAATACACAAACCCACAAACACTCACATGCTCTTTACATGCACGCACACTCATACACACACTTGAGCATGTGCCTGCACACACAAGCACACACACACACACATAAACATACACACACAAATATGCTTGAACACATAAATACATGCAAGCCATCATGTGGACATAGGTATGCAAATGCACAAACACACACACACATATATGCACCCAGACCCATCCAACACACAAACATACATGCACAAGCACATGCATGCATGTACACACATCTAAAGAACACACACATACATTTGCACACACCAACGACATGAATAAACACAAACTTGGTCATACACATATATGAAAACATGCATAGATGCTCACAAACATGCTCAACCTCACACACACACTCGCACACACATGCACACATAGACATAGCAAAAACACACACACATACACTAACACACATGCAAATGCACACATACACAAAAAGATGCACACACAACAACACACACTCCTACCAATGGACGCACCAACACAAACAAACATAGCTACATAAGCACAAAAACTCACATGCTTATGTGCATGATTGCACAAGCATACTTGCACAGATATATAACCATGCTTGCACATGCACACACATATGTAACTATAATACACAACCATGCTCACACACACAAACACAATTAGATGCTCACACACATGCACACAAAAACACACATGCACAAACACAAATAAACACATGTTAGTATACACAAACACACATACATATGAATACACTTGCAAATGTAAACACATATGAAAATGTGCATGCGTGCATGCACACTCAAGCATAAACACACCCACATGCACACACATTGACACAACCACATGCACACACAACCATACAAACAAGCACACTCAAAGAAATGTACATACACTCACATGCACCCATGCTCACACAAGCATTCATGCCCGCACACATATGCATGTACTTATGCACACACAAGCAAATGCATACACATAAGCTCACACATATGTTTGCATGAACATGCACAAACACAAGTAGACACACACAAACAAATAAGCAGATGTGCACACAAACACACATACCCACAAACACAAACACACTTGCACACACAAACAAATATAAAAACACACATACACACAAATCTACAGATGCATACTTACACATTCACATGCACACATACATGCACACACACATGCACATGCATATATAAACAATCATAAAGACACATGCACATACACAAACATGCATGAATGTACATATGCACACACACACACATACATGCACCCTCACACATTCACAAGGATGCACTCAATCACACACAAAGAGACACATGCACACACACACATGCACACTCCCATGCACACATGTGTGGACTCAATACATATGCATGCACACATACACACTCACATGCACACAAACACACACACATGCATGCACACACAAACATATACATGTGCCCACAAACATACACTCATGCACACACACACCCATAAGGTACCACACATATAGGCATGCACACATGCCCATGCATATACATTAGTGTACATAAGCATGCGCATATACACACACAACTACACACATGCACACACAAAAGAATTCACAAATACACACAAACATTGTGTATAGACACACACATGCATTCAGCACACATTCTCACACATGGAAGCACACATATTCTCACACATAGATGCATACACACATGCATTCACTCGCATAAGCTTGCACATGCACAAATGCAAACATACACACACACATACATGCATGCATAAGCACACATACATATTCTCACACAAGCACACACACACATATGCACTCATATTCTCACAAACTTGTGCACACATACATAGGCTCTCACCTACACAAATGTGCATACATAGACACATGCACACACACATGCAAACAACCACACACACGCACAAACAAATACACATGTACATCCACACATGCTCATAAGAACACAAGGAAAAATACAAATACACACACACACCAACACACACACATGCAAGCACAATTGCATGGATACACCCTTATGATTGCATGCATACATACACAAACACACAAGCTCACTCACACACATAAGCACACACATATGTGTACATGCATGGACACACATACATGCACACCCATATGCACACAACTATCATCATGTAAAAATAATCACATACATAAACACATGCATTCATAAACACACATCCACACTGACAAACACATGCATTCATGCACATGCATGTTTTCACACAAGTGCATCATGCATCTATGAACACACACACACACACGTGCACACACATGTACACAAAAAAACAAACACACAAACACCCACATTAACATGAAAACATACATGCATGCATGCAAAAATGTAAACATGTGCACATGTGCACACAAACACATGAATACACTCACACTTATTCTTGCACATACATTGAGACACATAAGCATGCACGCACGTACAAAGACAAGAGCAAATGTGAACACACATGCACACACAATGGCACACACAGGTGGACATACACATACACACACACATAGACACACAAGCACACACTCACACATAAAATACACACACAGATACACATGCAAAGGCTCAAACAAACACACACAATCATGCACATGGACATAGACTCATGCAAAGACACACACATGCACAACCACAAAAACACATGTACACACATTGACACACACACACACCAAACTACATTGGCATAGTCACATACTCGAACACATACACACATGCACACACATGTGCACATCTACACATACATACACGCGCATGCAATGCATATAAACAAACATGCATATGCATGCACATTCACATGCACAGCCACAAAAATATACACACACAAGCTCACAAATATACACATAAACATGCACACACATGTGTACAAAAACATGAACATGCATGCAAACACAAACACACACACAAGCACATGCTCAGACACACACACACACACTAAACTGCACAAGCACATGCACACATACATGTCACATAGACATATACACACCCAAGCATGCACACACACACACACACCTACATGCATAGTCACACATGCATGCACATGGATGCATAACCACACACACATGCACCTACACAAACACTTGCTTGCACATGTGCATGTTCACACACATGCATACATGCAGAAACACATATGCACACTTACACAAACATAAGAACACATATAATACACACTAACAAATAAGCACACACAAAACACACACTCATAGAAACATGCATACACACATGCATGCATGGATACTTTCAAGCACAAACTCACACATGCACATTTGTTGGCACCCATGCATACATATGCACATACACATACAAAATTAAATGTAGACATGTACAGACACCAACACATCCATACACACACTTGCACCACTTACAAAAGCATGCACACATAGACACATACATTCATACATTAATGTATATACATAAGCACTAAAATAAATGCACATGCACACACTCACACAATGGTTCACAAACACATGACCAAAGATACACACTCACACTCACTCACACACATGCACACATAGAAACACATGTAAAACTACACACACATTCACATACACCCACATTCACACACACTCACACACAAACAAGCATGTGCACATATGCACACACACACTTACACATAAATGCATGTGCACATGTACATGCAAAGCACATGCCCAAGCAAACACACTGATGTACACTCAAACACATATACACACACCCACACATGCAAGTACACACATGCACATATACACTAGCAACTGATATGCACACATGCATGCACACACACATGCACACAACAAAAGAACACAAAAGCACAATCACACACATGGACATCCACATATGCACAAATGGATGAACATACAACCCACACACATACATATGTGTTAGCATGCACACAATCACACACAAAATGATGGTCACACACATACATAAGCATGCTTGCATGGATATAAACACCCACACACTCCTATGCACATGAATATAGACACAAACATGCATCCACACACATTCTGTGCATGTCCACATGCACAACAACACACACACATATATGCAGGCACATGCCCAAATGAACACACACATGCATACATATGCACCCCTATCTAGATGCACACACATATAGACACATATTCAGATGTATGCAAAGACCCACACACAAGCACAATCGCATGCATCCATGCACATGTATGAAACACTCACACATGTGCACACATACAAATGCATATGTATAGCCACACATGCATGTTCACACACACAAATATATAAACACATAGGAAAACAAATGCATTGGCTCAAGTACAAAATTACATGCACACTCAAGCACATATGCATGCATGCATTCACATATAAGGACACATAAACACACACATAACCAAACCACCACAATCAGACAAAAAATGCAGAAAAGCACACATAGTAAACTCCCACACAAACACTCACATAATCACATGTGCACACATACACATACGCACACTCACATTCACACATGATCAGGCACACACGGACATGTACACATCTACACATGCAAATGAATGCACACATACTAGTGCACATGTGTACACCCACATGCACACAGGCAAACCATGTACACACCCACATACACAAAAACACACACACCCACCCATATACACCTACCCACACACATACACACACATGCACACACTTGCATATAAATGCACACACACTTGCCCAAAAACACACACAAACATGCACGCACACACATGTGTACACACACACCCACACTCGCAAGTACACATAAACATACAAACACATGCACAAAGAGGTGTACACACATGTGCTCACACATGCACACACAAATGAAGACTCAAGCACATACATGCACAGACATGCACATGCATGCACATACATAAGCATAATCACCACACAAACAAATACATACACACAAAAGCCAAAACACTTGTACACACGCAAGTGTGACTACACAACCATACGTACAAGCATAGTCATAAGCACACAAAAAAATAAGAATGCATACACCAACATAAGGGCACTCAAAGATACATACACACACACATACGCACTCACTAGCACACCTATACACACTTGATCACACACACATAGAAATACATCGACATAGATGCACACACATGCTCAAAAACACACAAACACATACACAAACATGAATGTACAAGCACAAACATACACAAATTCACACATGCACACATAGACAAACTCAAATATGCACACACACACACACACTTACTCTTAAATGAACACACACACACACTCACACATGCACACAAAAATACCCACACATAAATGCATGCATACACACACATGCAAACACATATAGACATTGACACTCATAATCACACATGCCCACATACAAATTCACACACATACAAATTCACACCCATACAACCACACATGCATGTGCACACACACACATGTGCGGACACATACATGTCGACATTCTCACACATATACTTGCTCACACCCATACACACAGATGTGTGAACGCACTCACATTTGTACATGCTCGCAAACACACACACACACATGCACACACATAAAAATACATATGCTTTCATATTAATGCACACATACACATACACAAACACACCTCCACACAAATATACATTGACACATAATGACACTCACACACATGTACATTCACATGTACACATACCCATATAATCATGAATACATATAAACAAACACACATGCACACACACTTGCATGCATGCTTGCACTCATAAACATGCACACACGTACACACACATAAGCACACACATGCACACAAAGTCACACTTGTACATAGACACATTATAGGCACACATGTACACACACATGTACGTATGCACACCTACTCCCACATGCACACACACAGAAATAAGAACACATTCGTACAAACAGTCACACACGCTCTTATTCACAAAAACACACTACTATACACACACATACACATGCACATGCACACAAAGACATGCACCACTATGAGACATATGAACATATACACATATAAATGCACATGTGATTGCACACGCACAAATGCTCACTCATTCAACCAAATGCACACACACACATACACACATATATTCACACACATGTAGGAACACACACATATGCACACACACATATGCATACACAAATACACACATGCCCTCAAATGCAAACATACATGCATATGGACTCACACACACACCCTCATACACATGCATATAAACATGCACACAAACACAATCACATGTGTCCGTTTGGACACACAGTCACACACACACATACGCATGCACACAGACACTAACATGAACACACATTGACACACACACACCTGCACATATACACCTATGCCATTGTGTACACATAGACATAGACATAGAAAATACACTCACATATAAACACACACACACATTCACGTGTGCACACACACAAACACCTAAAGTAACACACACAAAAACTAACACACACTCACACGCACACACACATTTGTGTATATACATAAGTATGTGCACACACACACTTACACACACCCTTACACACGCACATGCACACACAAACACATGCACACTCACATGAACATGCACACACAAGCCCACACATGTGCACACATACATTTGCACTCACTTACACATGCACATGCATGTCAACACACATGAATATAGGTCACACAAGAATGCACACGACAACACACACAAACATACATGCACAAGTGCACAAGACTAAACTTTCAAATATGCAAGTTCTCAAGAAGACATCCACCTACATGCAGGCACATACCTAAAAACACACCCTCATGCACAGCACACACACATAAGCATGCATAAATAGACACACACATGTGTAAATGCACACACATAGTCACACACTTGTGTATGCACACACACACATCCACATTCAAGCAAACACTTGTGAATACATACAAACACACACACACACACTTACATGAATATAAACTCTCACACGTGCACATGCACACACATACTAACACATACAAGCACACACATACATATAAAACCACATGCCCACACAAACTCATAGACACATATGCACACACATGTGCATGTATGCACCACACGAACAATGTACACATGCATGTGCACACACAAACACAAGTACATCAGTACACACAAGCAAAAACATGCATAGACATACCCACACCCACATGTATAAAAACATAGACATGCATAATCACACATATGCACATGCACACACGCATACATAGACGAACCACAAACCACACACACACACACACACACACATGTGTCATTATGCATGGACACATGTGCCAACGTATGTATGCACATACACACACTTGCTCATGCATACACACACCTACACGCATGATTCCATTATAACATAAGCACAAACTCTTGCATACGAATGTACACACACACACATACATGTGCATGTGTGCACACACACAACAACACATGCATATGGAGGCACATGCACACATGCATACTCATGCATACACACACATCTCTACACATACACACACACATACATGCACACAAATACATATTCAAATGCATGCTCAAATAAACCCACACACTTGCACAAACATACACATAGACATGCATGCACCCATACACATGCATGAAAATACAAATGAGAGAGGTACACCTACATGCATAGTAATAAACATACATGAGTTTGCACACACACATATAAGCACACTTTCACATGCTCAAGCACACACATGCAAAGAAACACTCAAGCACATATGCACTCATGCATAAACACATAGGCACATGCAAACACACACACAACCTTATCTGTAAACAAGCAAGCACAAACACACACTCATATGTGTAGTACACACACATGTACACATGCACACACCTAGTCAGATGTGCCCACTCCCACAAATAAACATACATATGCATAGACATACACACATGAGCAAATGTAAGCAAGTGTACACGCACACATTTGCACACACAAACATGTATGCACACACACTTATAAATGATTGCATGCACATAAGAACACATGCACACAACAACACACCCAAATGTACATAAGCAGACATACATGCACATAAGTGTCGACACAAACACCCATATGTAGCCACATAAGTACACACATATGCAAACACACACATATATACAAACCCACACACACAAACACACACATATGAAAATACCTATGCACACACATGCACATACACACACACACACACACTCATGCACAAACAAGCAAAGGCACGCATGTACCCATAGCTGCACACACATGCAAATGCTCAAGAACACAAACATAAAAATGCACAAACAAAGGTGCACACACACATGTGCTCACACATGTACAATCAGATGAGCACACACCCACACACACATCCACATGCATGCATACACATAAGAACACACACACACACGAGCATGAGCACATGCATGCACATGCACATGCACATGCACATGCACACACACATACATAAGTCACACAAACAAACATATGCATGCATACATATATAAAAGCACACTCAAACATGCAAACACACACACACAAATACACAAAATGACACAAGTGCACTTGTATGCACCCGTGCACACTGAAGCACCCATATGCATGCATGGATATAAACATACACACACACACACATAATAACTCATACCCAAACACAGCTCATATGAACGTACATTTACACACACGTGCACACGCAGGCACATATACACTCATGCACATACACATCCACACACACATGCACACACACTCATGCTCACACAGATACACAGATGCACATGTGTGTGTGCACATCTGCACACACATGTACACATCTACACACTTACAAACACACATATATGCAAACCTGTGTACCCATACACACTCGTGCTTGCACAAGCGCACAAACATACCCACACATATATACAAACACACACTCACATTAACACACACACACACCACGCATATGTGCATGCAAAAGTAACAAATGCACACACTCACATATGTAGACACGCACAGACACATGTCAACACATACATGTATTGACATAGAAAGACACTCACCACACATAGAGGCATAAACACGAACATACACATGCACATGCACACATACACCCATTTGACATAAATTCTCATAAACAAACACACATGTAAGCTAGCACACATTCATAGACGTGCGCACACCACCGCACTTGCGCTTAAATGCACACACACACACACACGTGCATAAATATACATGTGCTCATATTTACGCATTGTAGGCAGACACGTTCACACACACATGCAGGGATGCACATGCACACACACAAACATACTCATATGCATACACAAACTATCACACATGCGCACACTGTTACACATGCAAGCGCAAAATCATGCAGGCACAAAATCATGTAGGCACATGCACACACACAGACACATACCTACAAAGAAATACACATGCATGCATAACATAACAAGTGCATGAAAACACACAAACAAGTGCAGAGACACACACATATACACCTCCACACATACATGAACATGCACACTTATGCACATGCACATATTGCAAAACTCACACATGCACACAAACGCACACTCTCACACACTCACACATTCACTCGTACGGACATATGCACATGCACACAAATGTTCAAACACACATGTACACACTTGCATGCAAAGCAACACATTGAAACACACACACATACATGCACATGCACACACACACACACATAGAAGAATAAACATGAGAATACAAATACACACACAAAGCACATACAAGCACAAACTTAAGCACATGAGCACACATGGACAAATATGTCCACAAAGATATATTCACTAATACATAAGCACACACATGGATGCAAAAAGCACACTTACATGCACACATATGTACTCACAAACACACACACACACACACATGGACACGTACACGAACAAAAAGTGCTAACACACACACACACCCATACCCACACCACTCACACATACCTAAACACTCATGCTAGAATACATGCACACACATATGCACACACATACACACAATAGACACACACACACACGTACACAAACATGCATACACACACACACACATAACCACACATATGCAAATGCCTACACATTTGCATATGTAAATGCACAAAAACACACATAAAAATTATTACATGCACACACATAAATCACATGTAGACAAACGCGCACATAGATAGACACACAAATGCACATGCACATGTAAACACACACACACACAATCGTGCACACATAAGTACAGGCACACAAGCACACTATATGCATAGACTCACTCACACAAGCAAACAAAAACACAAACACACACACACATGTACATGAATACAAATGCATGCACACATACATGCATATGTACAAACACACACACTTTCTCACAAACATAGATATACATAGACACTCACACACACACACATGCACACGTACATACACTTACACACATACATACAATGACATGAACACACAAAGATATGCACAAACATAGAGAAGCATCATGCACTCATCCACACATACATGCACACTAGCATAGACATGCAAAAATGAACACAAACACATTCACCCATAGTAAACACACATGTATACACACACACACACTTGTAGGCATGTACACACATACCCACATGCACACATAAAAGCATGGTCACACTCACAAAAACCTACACGTACCAAATACACCCACTTACACACCCACAGACACACACACACACACATACACATAGACAAACACACACACACAATACACACAGCACATAGGCACACAAGCGCACACACACATACGCCAACACGCATATAGACACATATATACACACACAAAAATAACATGCAACACATTAGCAGAAGTATAGGCATGATCACACATGCACTTGCACATGCAAATTCACAAACATGCACATAAACCCAAACAGACATGCATACACAACATGCATGCACAAATACACCCACCCACATGTCCAAACATGCACACTAGTGGGCATGCAAATGTGCACAACCTGCATGCACATGCACACAAACACTTAGAACTCAAACAAAGACAATTGCATGCAAACACAAACACATATGCACACGTATGCACAGACATGCAAGCTGCACACATACACATGCACACACATAGCCAGACACATGAACACAAATACACATAAGCACACACATACACAAGAACACACACACACACCTACATGCACATACACATTTACATAAGCACATACACATACACATGCACATACACAGATGCATACACACATGTGCATTCATGTAGACACGTACGCACACATGAAAACATTTGCACACAAGCATGCACGTACATAAACATGCTTGCACATACACATACATGCACATATGTAGCCATATAGACACATGTGCTAGCACGCACATCAACACTTAGCGACATGTAATGGCACATACACAACCAAACACAGGCACACACATGCACACCCCAATTCAGTAACATGCACAAACATGCTCATGCACTCGCACAGGCTCTCTCACATGCACCTAATCATGCACATGACTACGCTCAAATAAATATCACATGCACATGCACACACACATGCTCATGCACAAACACATAAGCGCATGCAAGAATGAACACATACACCTATGCACATGCACCCACACATACACACAAGCATATGCATGAACATACTTAGATACACATGCACTAATACATGAACAAAGAAGTAAACATACATGCACACATGCACGCACTAACACACACACACACACACATACGTAGAGACACACATACACACATATTCTCACACAAACATACATATGCAAATGCATATGCATGAATGCACACACACACACACAATTGATCACATGTACCCACATGCATGTGCATACACCTACAAACACACAAACACACACACACAAAGACATGCATGCACACAGACATTCACAAACACATGTGCATATGCTTGCAAACACATGCACATACACTTGCACATAAACAAGCAAACACACACTTATTCAAGCACACCCATATACACATGAGAACACCCACACACATAGGCACATACATGCACACACCTACAAACACACACATGCGTAAACACTCGCACATATGCATAAATGCACATACGAACATGCATACATGCATACACATCCATACAGACACATGTGGCACAAACACATGAACACACACATGCACAAATATAAAGATGCACACACATATATGCAAATTGACATTAGACATATGCACACTCAAACACACACACAAACATGCCATGTAAATATATGCACAAGCACATAAACAAATAAACATACACACTTGCACACATACACGCATATACACATATACACTGTCAAATTCACACTCACGCATACATATGCACACAAACCCATGCATACTCTCACACACATAGACACACACACATGCAAACACATACAACTATGCAAAAACAAGCCCAAACATAAACACACACACACACACTCACACATGTAAAGGTATATATGAATGTACACATGTTCACACATGCACACACCCACTCACATACACAACCACACAAACCTACATACATACATTCACCTAAACACACACACACACATGAACATGCATAAATAGGCACATACACACATATGAATAGGGATACACAAGCACACACACGTACACACACAACTATGCACACATGCAACATGCGCACATATACATATACACAAACACACATGCACACACAGGCATACATGCACACATAAACATGAGAACACACGTAATCCCCCTTACACACATACACAAACGCTTACATACATACACACACAAGATATCTACACAAGTACATATGCACACATGTAAACACACAAAGACATACACAGATATGCTAGCACCCATATATATGCACAAACACAAGGTCATATACATACATCTACATGCACACAAATAGAAACATGTATACAAACACAAATGCTCACACACACACACACACGTGTAATCACACACACATACACACTGTGCATATGCACACACACACACACACTCGAATGAGTGCACCCACACCAACACTAACAAAAAGGAACACATGTACACACAATTAGATGAGCATGCACACACATATACACACACATAAACACACACAAACACCCACCTATACACACATGCATGCACACATACACACATGTATGAACACATAAATGATTGTATGCTCACAAGCACATGACCATGCACATAAGAACACATAAGTACACAAGCACATATTAACAAACATAGACATAGATGCTATACATGCATGCATGCATGCACACATATGCACACAAACACACACACACATGCACCTAATGAAAAACTACATAGAAATGTATAACCACACACATGCATGCATGTATGCTTGCAAATAGACAAACACACGTGCAAACACACACACACACACTGAGACACCCACCCACAAATGCATGAAATTGCATAAATGAAAGCACAAATGCACACAAACACACATGCATACACATGCACATGTGCACATGCACAAACACACACACATGCATACATACACAAGCTTGAACATGTCCATAGACAAATGCACACACATGCTTGAATACACATACACACAAACATTTCTACACCAAGACACACACACACATACACATTCTTAAGCATGCACAGATGCAAACATACACACACATAAACACACATGCATAGCCTCACACATACATGCACACTCATTCACATGTGTAAACACACAGACCTACACAAAGACAAACACTCAGATGCACATGCAGATACACACACTCACGTCACTAGGACACACTCATATGCACAAGCATACCCACACACACATGCACATGCATAGGTGCACACACACACACACTTGCACATGTATGCATAACAACCCACACACACACACACAAACCCACATGCACAAGCACATACACATATGCAATCACACACATGCACCAACATACATGCATAAACACATACACAAACACACCAACAATTAGATATGCTTGTACATATGGATAAATACTAAGATGTATGCACACACTGTCACACACACACACATGCTAATATACACACTCACACATGCAAATCTACACATTGACAAACACAAATGTGCACACAATAAAAGAGAAATGCAAGCACACATATTTATATGCACACACACAAAGACTTAGAAACATTCACACGCACATAGACAAGCACCCACTAATACATGCAAAACATTGCACATACCTCCACACATAGACATTAACATACGCACACATGTGCACGCATGCACATTTACATATACCCATTTACACACATGCACGCATCCACGCACCCACATAGGCAAAAAAATAAAAATAAAAACACACACATAGATGCCCACACAAACACATGCAGTACACATGCATGCACACTTACACAGATGCACACACACATATACAACCACAAACACACATTCATGGACATAAGCACAAATTCAAATACACACATATGTCCACGCACACAAACCCATGAACACTGACATACACAAAAGCACACAAACATGTGCCCACACGTTCTCACAAGTACACACATGCACACACACATACATACATACTCATATGGACAAAAACTCATACATGAACAAACACACAGATAGAGAGACAAGTGCATGAACACATGTGCACAAACATATGTAGACACATACGCACACACATACACACATATACTCCCCACACTTTTATGTGCAAGCCTTAGTGCAGACACACATGTGTAAGCTTTAGCACACACACACACATGTGTGTGTGCATGCATGCACATAAGTACACACAAACTCTCACACATGTACACACACACACATGCAAGCACATTCACACACACCAAGATGCACACACATACACATATAGACACACTTGCACAATCACACATAAGAATATGTGCACATGCAAACATACAAACTTACATACATATGCATCAACCATCACACACATGAGTTCAAACACATAGACGAATGCATTCATACACTTGCATTGACACAGAGAAACACTTTCATGCACACAAACTTTCAGACGCACCCACACACACATGTGCACACATGAACACACACATACATATACACCTATACATAAGTGTTAACATGCACACACACAATGAGAATACACCCCCCACACACCCACACAGGCATGCACACATATGTAAACGAACATAAAAGCACACATAGATATGTATGTAGACACACACACACATAGAGACATTTGTGCACACAAACAACACACATGCATGCACACACACACACAATCATAAAAATACAAACACTAATAGGAAAACACAAGCACATGCACAAGCACACACACACACTTGCAAAGACACACAAGCACGCATACAAAGAAGCAAGCATGCTCATGCATGCACCCGCACGCACACATGCATATATTCACACACATGCATGCATGTGCACATGCATTAATACACAATACAAATAAACATGCATGCACATGTTCAACACACATAGACATATGTGCACATGCATGCACAAAAACATAAACGTGCACACATACAACCACACATGCTTGCACCCATGCACATAAATAAGCATATAAACATACATAGGTACACTCAAAAACATGCACACTCCTACACTCACAAAAAGCACACATACATGCAAATAGACACCCATGCACACAAACACATATAAAACACACACACACACACATGTGTACAAAAGCACATACGTACACATATGCACACTTACACACATGCATATATGCACACACACACACACACACTCACACACATATGTAATCACATGCACATGCACCTTTACACATAGACACAAGTCTATTTACATGTTCGCACACATACATTCACGTACGCATACACACACACACACACAAACATAGACCCCCATAAGCACGTGAACACACACACTCACATGCACACAAACACATGCATGTAAACCACATGAGCAAACACATGTACATGCATGCATGACACAACCACACATACACACAAACACACACATCCATATATACACTCACTCACATCCACACATATGAACACTTACTCACACAAACACAAGCACACATGCAAATACATGCAAGAATTAACACACTGCATGTGCACGCACACACATACCCACAAACACAAGCACATACACACACGCATGCACTTATCGGTTCTACACATACATATGCACACACACGTACACACTCAGCCATGAAAACACATGAACACATGCTCACACCAACATGAGCACACACATATACACACAAACACAAACATAAGCACATATGAATACATGTAAAAACACAAAAGCTTAAACACCTATGCACACATTTATACACAAGCATGCAAATGGTGACACATTCCCATATACCTAGGCAGAAGCTCTTGTAATACCCATATGCACACCTACGCACACACACACACGAACAAACACACACTCACATGAGCACAGACATACACATCTGCATGCACACACACACAAGCACACGAATGCATCCACATGCACACAAATCACACACACACACATGTACACATGCACAAACATAGGCATGTACAGACACCCACACCCACTCCCACACCTACACCCATGCACACACATGCACACAAACGCACACCTCCATGTACACACACATACACGTACACACAAAAAAAGCCATGCACACACACTTGAACAAGTACACGCATATACACATTTGTACATGCACACACAAACACATACATATGCACTTAGATGCCCACACACATCGACATGCATGCAAACACACACACACACATGCACACACTTGTACACATGCATACACATGCACACACACACTCACAAGTGAGCATGCACGAACACACACACATATAATCATAAGCTTGCACACACAGATGCACAGACACACACATTTATGCAAGCACAAACACTCACACACATCTACACACAAGCTTGTATGCACTCACATGTACACCTAAATCCGCACTTGTGAAATTATATGCAAATGCACACAATCAGACCCGCAAGCGTGCATGCACATGCACACACAAATGCACACAAAAAACACAATTGCACCAGCATGTAAACTCATATACATAGACACATGCACATGTTCATATACTTACATGCACACAAACACACACACACACACATGCATACATACACATGCAGAAATTAATTCACACATGAATGCATGGACAAATGCATGCACCCACACATGAAAATACAAGCAGACACAAACACACACAAATGAACATGCACATACACATATAAGCATACACATGCTTACAAACACACAAACAAACATGCACACACACACAAGCACACATAGGCACAAACATGCCTAGAAACAAACAAGTGCACACAGTCTTGCACACAAATACTTACATCGATACAGAAGCACAAACGTGCACACATTCACACATGCAAGTGCACAATATGCACACAAACACAAACTCATTTGCTCACACACACATACATGCATACACATAGTCACGCAAACACGTGCACTTATACACGAACACACATACACATGCACACATGCAAATACATAGGTACACACACAAACAAACAAGTGCACACACATGTACACCCACATACAGGCACTACCACATGCACACCCACACACACATACACACGCACACCCACATGCACACACATATGCACATGCACTCAAAAGAACACAAACACACATAAACACAAACATACATGCACATATGCATCCACAAGCATGCACACACCACACAAATGCATGCACATATACACACATGTTCACTCACATATGCACACACACATGCAAATGTATATGCATAGAAACTCCCACATGCACAGACATATGCAAACCCACAAATACATATACACACTCTTGCACACACAGACACACAAAAAAGCATACACATGCACAAAAACCTACATACACATATGTGAACATTCACATACAAATGCACAAGCATGCACTTACACACACACACAAGTGCAAGCATATATACACACATAAATGCATGCACACACACATGCACCCACACATAAGCACAAATATGCGCATATGCACACAAATGCATCCATTCATGGACACATGCACAAACATAAAAACACCCACATGTACACAAGCACACACATATGCATAAGTACACATGCCGACACACACACAGACATAAATAATATACAAACACATAGACTGGCCCACACCCACATCTAGTAAAACATGCACACACAGATAAGCACATGCACACTCACGCACAAGCACACACACACGTAGAATTACCTGCATGCACACTAATGCACAGACAACATAAACACATGCTCTGACATTATGCACATGCATGTACACACATTACAAAGATATACACACATGCACACACACAGGCTCACACATATGCACATACATACACACCCACACACTCATGTGCATTTGCTTATTATCATACATGCACACACACACACTCAAGCACCTATGCACATGAACATGCACAAGGATTCATACACATACACACTCAATATCATGATCACATACAAATGCACACTTAGAAACATGCACACATACAAACAAGTACACACATACATGCACATATGGATGTGCATGCACACATACATAATTTCACTAACACACACACTAACACTCATGCATGCATGCACACAAACATACACAAATGCATCCACACACTAATAAATATACATAAATGTGTGCATGTGTACATATATGTAGACACAATCACAAACATATATACACACACATTGGAACACACACATGCACACAAACAAACACATACAAACAAGCACACAAACATGCAAAAATACATATGTGTTTATACATACAAATACACATACATGCATAAACACATACATCCACACACGCACCAATAAAAACTCATAGGTGCACACATGAAAAAACTCACATGCACATCCACACACACCAAACACATGCACATTTGCATACACACATGTGTACAAAAACACACACAAATACACACAAAGGTAAAAATGCATGCCTTGAAAACACACAAAAAGCACATATGCATCGACATACACGCACAAAAGCACACAAAGACATGCACACATGCACACACATTAACATATATGTGCACAGACATGGAGGCATGCAATAAGGCACACACACACCTAAACAACCACACACATGCAAATTCAAATTCACACACTTATGCATTTAGACACACACACACACTCACTCACTTTCACACATGTGCAAAAAGACATGTATGCACATGCACACCATTAATAGTAGAGAAAGATGAACATTTACATACACACACATGCACGCACAAATGCACACACACATGCTCACACACATATGCACGCACATACACACAAGCATGCACACAGATGTGAGCTAAGTAGATGCACACATGCACAAAAATACACGTACATGCACGCACACATAATTGCACACATGCACACATAAACACACATGCATACAGGCACAAACGCAAATGCGCACTCTCATGCATACACACATGCACAGAAACATGCACAAGCATATGCATATGCACCTATGCACACACACGTGCATGCTCGCATAGACACGTGCATACTTGCACACACTCACACACAAATGCACAGCCACACACACACACACAGCATGCTCTTACACACATAAACAAATGCACACACACACTCTCACAAGTGCTCATGCACTCATGCACATCTATTTGTACATGCACTCACATATGTATGCATAAACACACGCACATATGCACACAAGAACACATACACACATGCATGAAAACAAACTTGAACACACACACATGCATGCACACGTACAAAAGCATGCATGCACATGCACATACATACAAACACACAAACCCACTAACACATGCATACACATATACACTCAAGATGACACATAGATAGACATACACACATGCATGTGCATAGCCACACACACCCACACACACATTCAACCACATGCATCCACACATATGAGAAAGAGCACACACACACACACAAAGATTCACATTTAAAAACTTATGTGCATTCACCAAGCATGCATAAACACATTATCAGATATTTACACAAGTGCACACAAACATGTACATAATCCTATGCACTCTCATAAACCCTTCCATACAAATGCACACATATACACACAGACACACATGCATATACATTGCACATGGATGCACAAAAACATGCATGTGTGCACACATACACAGAAGGACGCTCATACACATGCTCACATAAACACATGCACACACGCACACACACTCATGAGCAAAAATATACACAAACACACAAGCATATACACACACAAACACCTGTACATGCACACACAAGGACATGGTTACACACGTACATGCACACATGCATGCACACACACGCACATGCTCACACACAAACATAAGCTCACATGCACACACGTGTAAATCACTTATAGGAACACACATATATGAACATGCATGCACAAGCACACGTACACATACACACACATGTCCACATCGGCACCCACTCCTACTAGTGCACACATGCTCACAAATGCACACACACTCTCAAACACAATAAAAAACACAACAACATATTCATAAACACAAATGCACACATGCAAACAAGCACATAGATGCACACATAAGTAGCCATAGATGCATATGTACTCACCCACAGTCATGAAAAAATGCTAATAGTCATATATAAATGCCCATACACTCACACACACACACCCACGTATAACACCACATGCATACATACACACACAAACACAAACACACATGCACCCACAAGTTTGTACCCAAGCACACAAAAGTGAATGCACATGCACACACAAGCATAAGTATACACCTTGCACACACATAAACACACACAAATGATCACACATAAATATGCACATAAATACATGCACACACATATGCACATGGATATACACCTATATTCATATGCCACATACCCACACACAATAATGCTAACACACACGGCACATGCACACACACACCCACACACTCACAACCACATAAATGCACATGCACACATGCACAAACACACCCATATGAATAGTTTAGCATACATGTGCAATCTTAACAACATGCACACTATGTACTTGCATAAACAAAAACACACATGCATGCACACGCACACACATACATAAACACAAAAAAGCATGCATGCCAACATATACACATGAACAAACACACATACAAATGCAACCACATTCTCACTGATTTACATGTATACACATGCACACACACACAAACACATACACACATACACAAACACATGCACACACCTACACATGCACCGACCTACAAAACACAAGCAAGCACAGACACGTGTGCACATGCACACAAATAAACACACTCGTATATGTACACATTGATACATGTGCTATGCACGCACACAAATACACACATGCACACAACCACCTACCAAAAAACACACACACACACACATGCATGCATGCAGACATGCTTGCTCATATGCATTACACGTATGCATCCATAGATACACACACACACACAACACATGCATGCATATAAACACACACATATGTACCCACACATAGCATGCATGCACACATATACACTCATAAACACATGTCAATGCTAACCACACAGACATTTCCAAGCACAGGCACACACATGAGAACTCACACACACCCACACACACACAACCATACATGCACACCCACATGCTTGCACATGCATATATGCACACATGCAAATGCACACACACACACAGACAAGCACCTCAGCATAGACACACACAATAACACTAATGCATACACATACATAGAGGTGCACATGCACACAAAAGCTCAATGACTTGTACACACACATGTACATGCATGTACATAGACAAATGGACACAACCGCATACATGAATACAAATGTGTACAAACATGAAGACATGCATAAACCACACATTTATGGACAAACCAACACAAACCCATGCCTATGCATAGGCATAAATAAACGCACATGCATTGACACCATATACACACACTTATAAACACATGCACACTTGCACACACACATAAAAGCACACGAACACATAGACATGCATCCACATGCACTTGCTCACACACACATACACGCATGCACCCATTCAAATGTGCACATTCAAAAAAACACATATGCTCATGCACAAAAATGCACACTCAAATGGACAAGAACACACACATAAACAAAGGCTCATTGACGTAAATCCACACTTGCAAAACACATGCACACAAACATGCACATGCAAGTACACACACATGAACACTCACACAAACTAATTCATGCACATACACATGGTACACACACACATAACACACATACACAAGCACACACACACACACTAAGATGTATAGACACATAAAATAACATATGCACACATATATGTGCATAATCACACACATGCATACACATACATCCATACATGTGCAAGCATGTACACACAAACAGACACGTGCACTCAAACTGACATATTCACATACACACATCCCCCACACACACATTCATATACATGCAAATGCATGGACAGAAACATGCACACAAATGCTCCCAAACACACACGTGAAAGTGCAAGGATAAACACTCACATTTAAGAACATGCATACACATGCTCACTCCGACACATGCATATAAACAAATCAAGCACACACACACACATGCACAACTACACCCACACACACACACCCACTCACTCAAGCAACCACTCTCAAACAGTTGTATGATCCCATGCACAAATGCAAGCACACACACACATATGTGACCACACACTCATATGCACACACACATGCACACGGAAGCCCATGCACATACACACATGCCACATAAGCCCATGCACACACAAAAAAAAACATGCACAAACATACATGCATAGACAAAAATGCATGAAAGCACATGTACATGCAAACAAATGCACACCTACACACTCTTGCAAACACCCACATGCACACAAATCTATGAAAACATACAACTATACACACATACACAGACACACACATGCACACATATGAACACAAACACACACATGTAAGCATACACACACAAACATAATGTATGCTCACATGAACACATGCACAAATAAAGGTATACCTACACATTTAGACACACACACTTCCACATGCATATACCCATACACACACATGTGCATACACACACATGAATGCAAACATACAAACACAACACACACACATAAATACATGAACCCATGCACATGTAAACTCCTACACTCACACTCATACACACACATGCATGCACATGCATGCACACAGGCACACCCACCCACACACATATGGATGCACAAGCTTGCACACTTGCATGACAATCACACACACATGCACTTATACTCGCACACACACAAGTACACATGTGCACATAGATGCACACTTGCACATACACACTTTCACATACATATATATATGCATGCACTCACAAATAAACATGCACACACACACACACATCTACACACATGCACATGTGCACACAATAATGCACAAACAAACAGACGCACATGCATGTAGAAGTACAAGCACATTGTTGCACACACTTATGCATAGGCACACAAATGCAAACATAGGCCTACAAACTTGCACACATATATAGGATCATAGACATATACATGCACATTTGTAGATGCATACACATGCACAACACACATGCACTCACACACCCACAATTATACACACACACACAAGCACACATGCCTACACACCCGTATGGGCACACAAACACATGCACATGCATACACATATTCACACCTTGAAGCACCTACATACACACATGTGCATACACGTGCACACAAACACACATGAACATGTACACAAAGATGCATGCACACACACATACCATATGCAAGCAAACACACATATGCCCACACATAGGCACACACACATGGCCATATATAAACACACGCACACACCTAACCACACAACACACCCACTTGCATGCACACATATGCAAAGATGCACACACATATAAACTCGTATGCTAATGCACATGCACACATACACATATAAGTACCCAAGTATAGACACACACACACGCTAAAGTGAATGCAAATGCAAATGCACATGCATGGGCATTAACACAAACACATGCACACTCATCTGCAAGCACACTTATATGCACAGGAACACTCATGCACAAGCCGATAGACTTTTCCACAAACATGTTTTTACGTAGGCATACAACACCTATATGCACACACTCGCTCATATGCACTAAAATATGCACACATACATGCACACACTCACACACCACAGATGTATGCATGCACACACACATGCACTCATGCACAGGTAGACATAAATGCTCATGCATTTGCACATGTGTTTGTATGTGTGTGCATGATCATATTAGCCTATGTTAATGTGTGTGTGTGTGCATGGGTGTATTTATGTGTGCATGTGTGTATCTATGGGTGCAAGTTTTCTTGTGATTGTGTTCATGTATGCTTTTGTGTGTGCTTGTATGTCTGTGTGTTTTCTAATCTATGTGAATGTGTGCATATGCATGTGTGTGTGTGAATACATGTTCATGTGCATGGACATGTGTGTGCATGTCTACATATAAGTATGTGTGTGTGTGTGTGTGTGTTTGTGTGTGTGTATGTATGGATGTGCATGTGGATGCATACATGTGTGTATGTGTGTGTGTATATGTTTGTGTGCATATGTGTGTGTGTATGTGTGTATGTATGGCTATGTATTTGAATATGTGCATGCGCATGTGTGTGTGCATAGGCATGATTATGTGTGGGTGCATGTGCATATGTGTCTGTGAATGTGCATATGCATGTGTATCCATGTGCATTCTTGTGTGAGTGCATGTGTGTGTCTATGTGTATGTGTATGTGTGCATGTGAGAATTTGCAAGCATGTGCATGCACATGGGTGTGTTTGTACATGACTATATGGATGTGTATTTGCATTTGTGTGTGTATAATGTCTATATGCACATGTATACTTGTTGACATGCCTATTTGTGAGTATGTATATATGTGCATGTATGTTTGTGTATGTCACTACATCTGTGCACATATGTGGGTTGACTATATTTGTATGCATGGATGCAAGTGCATGTGCAAGTATATCTATGCTTATGTATGTGTATATGTCTGTGCACTTGTGTGTGTGTGTCTGAGTATGATTGTGTGTATTTGTGTATGTGTGTGCATATGTATATGTGTATATGTGTGCCCATGTGTGTATCCTCTATATTTGGCTATTTGTGTTCTAGTGCATGTACATTTTTGTGTATGTGTGAGTGCATGTTCATGTAGTGCATACGTATGCATATGATCCTATGCATGAGTGTTTGTCAATGCACGTCTATGCATAGTTGCGTGTGCAAACATGCATGTGTGCATACATTTATTTGTGCACATGTGCATGTGTGTGTGCATACATACGAATATTTATGTGTGTTAAAATGTGAGTGTTTGTGCATGCATGCATGTGTGTGTAAGTTTGTTTATGCATGCATGTGTGTGTATGTTTGTGTGTGCGTGCATGTACTTGTGTGATATTGTGTGCATGTGTATATGTGTGCATGTGTGTGTATGTGTATGCATGTGCATGCATGCATGTATGTGTGTGTGTGTGATTGAATGTATGTCTTTGTGTGCTTGTGTATGTCTATGGGTGCATGCACATGTGCTTGTGTGTGTGTATTTGTTCACATGAATGTTTGTGTGTATGTGAGTGTTTGTGTTTGTGTGTGCATGTGTGTATGTTTGTGCATATTTGTGTGTATATGTGTGCATGTTTTTGCATGTGTGTGTGTGCACAAATATGAGTGTGCATGTGTTTGTGATATGCACACATGTGTGCATGTGTGGGCATGGTTGTGTTTTTGGGTGAGTGCATGCTCCTACGTGTGTGTCCATGTGCATTTGTGTGTATACTTATAAGTGTTTGTATGTGTGAGTGTGTGTGTGTCTGTGTATATACATATGCATGCTTGTTCTTGTTTGTGTATACTTGTGTATGTGCATGTGTGTGTGAGGTTGTGGTGCATGCATGTGTATGTGTTTGTGTAAGTGTGTGTGTGTTTGTGAGTCTACATGCAGACTTATTAGTTTGTGTGCATGTGCATGCATGTTTTTCTTTGAAAGTGTGTGTGTGTGTGTGTGTGTGCGTATCTATGTGTGTGTGTGCTTCATGTGTGTGTGAGAGTGTGTATGATCATGTATCTGTGTATGCACATAAATGTCTGTGTGTGCTTGTGTGTGTGTTCATGCAAATGTGCATGTGTATGTGTATGTGTATACATGTGTGTGTTTATCTACATATGTGTGAGTGTATATGTCTATGTTCATGTGTTTATGTGTGCATATGTTAGTATATTCCTATGTGTCTATCCATGAGTGTGTGCATTTGTGTTTACATACATGTGTGAATGCGCACATGCATATCTGTGTTTGTGTGTGAGAGCACGAGTGTGCATGCACACGTGCGTATGTGTGTGCGCATCACCATTTGTGTGTCTATATGCCCAAATGTGTGTCTGTGCATGCGTACGTGTGTTTTTTTTGTGAATGTGTGTATTCTTGTGTGTTTACATGTCTATGAGACTATACTTGTGTGTGTGAGTGGAAGTGTGCTTATGCTTGTATGTGTGCATGTATATCTATATGCTTATGCATGTGTGTGCATGTGTGTGTGTATGTGTGTATGTGTGTATGCGTGTGGGTGGGCACATTTGAGTGTATGTCTATATGCTTGTGTGCTTGCATGTATGTATACATTTGTGTTGTGCACCAATTTGTAAATGTGTTATTGTGTGTGTGCATATATGGGTGAATGCATCTATAAATGTTGTGTGAGCATGGAAGCTTGCATGTGTGTGTGTTTGTGTAAGTGTGTGTATATGTTTTTGTTCATGTGTGCATGTGTGTCTATTTGTGTGTGTTTGTGTGTCTATTTGTGTGCATGCGATGGTGTAAGCAAGTGTGTTAAGTGTCCTTCTATGCCAATATGATTTAAGTGGCTGTGCATGTATGTGTGTGTGTGTGTGTGTGCATGCATGTGTGTATAGGTGCGCATGGGTTTGTGCGTTTGTGTATGTTTGTGTGTAAGTTGTATCTATGCATATGCATGGGTGTGCTTGTGTGCATGTTTTCTTAAACATGCAAGTGTGTAGTTACTATTGTGCTCGCATGACTATGTTTATCTGCCTGTGCATGCTTGTGAATATTTTGGTGCATATGTGCACATTGATATGTTTGTGTGCAAGTACATTTTTGTTGTTGCGTACGTACATGCATGTGTGCACTTTTACACATGTGTATTAGTTCTTATTTCTTTGTGTCATGTGCTTGCACATGAGCTTTATGTGTGCGTGCATATGTGTATGTCCATGTGCATGTCTATGTGTGCATGTCTGTGTGTGTGTATGTGTGCATGTGTATGTACATGTGTGTGATTATATGTGTGTATGTGTGTGTACATGTTTGTTGTCAAAGTGTGTGCGCTTATATGTGCTCATGGGTATGTGCGTTAATGTGCATGTGTGTTTGTGTGAGTGTGTAGTTATGTGTGGATGCATGTATGTATATTTATATATACATGTGTCTATTTGTCCATGTATGCACGTGTTTGTGCAGGTTGTGCATGTGCATATGTGTGCATAAACACACACATTTGCATGTGTGCACATCTACCCATGCATGTGTGCCTTCTTGTGTACATGCATGCTTGCGTCTATGTATAACAGCCCTAGTTTTCTCTTATCAGTATTTTTATATCTTTTTATAGAAAGAGCTCTTTGAGACGAATCCAACGATGTTTAATTTGTAATTTTTGGAGCTCTAATGCATAAATTATGAATTTTTAAAAATTTGAGATAAATTTGTAATGTGGAGGATAGATGTGTAATTCTTAAATGTTGGCATAGTTCAAATTCGATTTGGCGGAGGATATATTCGCAAATACCCAATTTAGAAGGGGTTTTATGTAAAACTGTGGTTCACGAACGGGCAAGTCGGTTCGACCGCAGCTATAAACCCGATCTAGCTGCATTAAAAAATAAATAAATAAATAAAACCACATCTGCGAAGAATTGCGACTACATGCGACTGCGAGGAGAATTGCCGGAGTGCGAGGTTCTGCAATAGTGACTGTGGCGAGAATTCGTTAGGGACGAGATTTTGGCAGTCGCCGCCATGCTCTTCGAGGAATTTCCGGCCTGCAATAGTGACCCGACAAAGATACGTAATGTAAGAAAAATTTGCTTCGTCTTAGGGGTTGTGTAAAGCTTTCTGATGAGCGGCGGAGACCGAGAGGGTGGAAGCCAAGCTTGGTTTCGACTGGTTCAGCGCGTGAACTGGCAAGTCCAGCATCGGAGAATTCTTTCAGTTTCGCCAGACGCACATGAGAGAGACGCGAAGGCGAGAATCGGTCAACCCTAGACCGGGCTTGCCCTTTTGTACCGACGCCCCGGGCGCGTGCGGGACGTAAGAAAATTTTTGGGAAAAATGCCCGTTTGGAAAAGGTTTTAGAAAGTTTTTTTGCACGGGCAGTCCAACGTAGACACGGCCGGTCCAGTGCCTTTTGGTATTGGTTTTAGGGTGTGTGTATGGAAAGCTTTTAGAAAGCACGCTTGGTGAATGAATATATTTTAATTTGTGACTATGGCATTGTAGGACATCAAGAAGAATCAAAAGTGGGTAAGACAGTTGGTACAGCAAATTCGAGTAAATAAATTCCTAACCCTAAGATGTAGCACAATATTATGTGTTTGTTTTAACATGGTTTTCTTTCAGTTACATGGTGTTTTGGTTGTTCTATATGTTGATGTTTATTTTATTTGCATGACAACTAAAAAAGAAAGAAATAATATGGTATAATATATTAAAGAAAGGAGACGAAACAATATGGCATGAGAAGACTTTTGATATGACATGGATTGATGTTTGGAAAATGGCAACATGTAAAATTAGATTCCCAGAGAAGATTATCCTCACCTAGGCTCCGCATGTGTTGCAGGGTATCGATCTTTGGATCAAATATCTGCCTAGTGTTATATGTTATATGCTATGACTCCATGATGATGTCCAACAGGCTTCGCATGTATTGTAGGGTATGGTTCCGATAACCTGCCTGGTGGCCCTAGGCTCCGCATGTGTTGCAGTGTATCAATCTTTGTATCAGGTATCTACCCAATGTTATGTGTTTGGTTGGATGCCAGTTGGAGGTCATTTATTGGTGATGATTGGATCCAAAGGATAATGTGTCAAAGGAAATTGGGCCTGATAATAACACACTTATATAAGGAATTGGTATTTATTTATGTTTTTCATTTGGCATTACCTTATATATGACATATAGTATGGTTTAGCTTGATGCATGTGATTCATCTTTACTGTTCATGGTATTTTAATATTTGGTTAGATATTGTGATTTATCTATTGAGATTTGTAAATCTCATTTAGTGCTATCATCACAGGTCATGAACCATTACACCGAGAGATAGCAATGGTGCTGCTACAGAAGAGTTATTTCTAAGAGATGTGTGAGAGGGAAAGTCTTAGTGTGATTAAATGTTTGCAAACATGTTTTCTTTATATATATACTTTGGATATGTGAATTGGTGTTTGTCTCATCGTCGGGTCACTACCTTGGGTTTTGTTATTTGTCCTCATGTAGATGATGTATATGGCGACTCTGATGTTATTTTGGGATATAATGATATTGTTTTGGGTGGGGGCTTGACAAGGTGGTATCAGAGCCTTTGGTTCAGGAATAGGTGGGAAATAGGAGTGAGGACACCAGCACATCATATGCATTTGTATCTTTAGCGGTACTTTTTGCTTAAATGTTAGTTGTCAAATATCTTTTATGGTTTTGCAGGATTGCAATATACTTCAAACCATGGAAAGATCTGAATCTTAAAGTATAGATAAGGGTAAAGAAAGAGAGCAGCAAGGAGATACACAATAGGAATTAGCACAAACTTTAGTTTCCTTGTTGTAATCCATTAGAAGTACTGGTAGCCACAGAGGAGAGGCATTCATTGATTTGGTGGTTGATCAATTTCAGTGGATGCATCCCCCTTCTTTTGTTGGGGAAGAGGATCCCATGGTTGCTGAAAATTGGTTAGAACAAATGAATATTATCTTTGAAGGGATATTCTTGGCCCAGATGATAGAAAAGTGGCCATGGCAGTTTTGGTACTCAAAGATGCTGCCAGATTGTGGTGGAGTTCGCGACATCGACTTTGATTTTCTAGCCAACCAATGAAAGACATTTTCTGGGAAGACTTCACAAAAGTATTTGAGCAATGGTATATGCCTCTTTCAATTAAAGCCAAAATGAGGGAAGAATTAAATAATCTCAGGCAAGGAAATCGTCAGTTACTGCATATGAAATCAAATTCTCCCACCTAGCTAAATAATGTGCCCCAATTAGTAACACCTGAAGAACAAAGGAGGTCACATGTTTCGACGAGACCTACAGGACGAAATTCGGGCAGCTTTAGTAGCAGTTCGAACAACAACTATGTGGAGTTACTGGAGCATGCCCACACGGTTGAACTGGAACTTAGCTTGTTAGCAGCTAGCAAAAAAGAAGAGAAGAAAAGATTTGATCCTCTAAAGTCTAAATTCAGATTCATAGGAAAAAGAGGTAGTTCTAGTTTTTCAAGAGAAGAAACTTTCCCTCATTCAAGATCTAGTAGGTTTAGACCATATGAACCGAGCATTAGCAGAACTAGTTGGCATTCAGATGGAACGAATAGTTGTGGGAAATGTGGAAGATGGCATATAAGAGAATGTAGATCAGAGTCTATTCAATCAATCAGATGCTACCAATGCCAAGAACCAGGGCATATTGCTCAGAATTGTCCAAAATCTTTAGAATTTGAACCTGTCAGTGCTTCAACTAGTGGAGTTAGAGAGGATGCAAGTCGAGGTAGAGGCTGCAGATCTACAACGACATCAGGTGCTGCAGTTAGAGGTGGAGCGACAGGAAGGGGAGGTCAGGCACATGTTTATTTGATCACTCAACAAGATGCTCCAAACTCTACTGACGTTATTATAGGTATGCTCGTGTTACACAAATTTTTTTGTTTTCTATACTCTTTGATTTTTGGAGCCTCATACTATGTTATATTCACTAATGCACTCCATTGACATCATTATATAGGTATGCTAGTGTTTCACAACATACCTGTTTCTATACTTTTTGATTGTGGTGCCTCACATTCTTTTATATCCACTAATGCATCAAGGCAAATAAATGCTTTATTACACTCCATGAAAGATCTATTAGTAGTAGAAATGTCGGATGGAAATAGTATCAAGGTATAAAAGTTTATTGAAGATGAGATAGACATTGAAGTTCTCAGTATCACTACACATCTTACCTCTGACAGAATTTGACATAATCCTTCGCATGGATTGGTTGTTTGAGAATAAAGTAAAAATAGATTGCTATGAAAAGAGGATTGAAATCCCAATCCTTGGAGAAGATAAATTAATCTATTTTGGTCAAGGGAGAAAAATTCCTATCATAACTATGCTCAAAGCCCAAAAGCTACTAAAGAAAGGATGTGCTGGAAGTTTGGTATCTATTGTGGACTTGGATCGACAATTTTGTCAACCCTCAGAAGTACCGATAGTTAAAGAATATTTTGATGTCTTTCCAGAGGAATTAGTAGGGTTACCCCCAGATAGAGAAATTGAATTTCAAATTCAATTGATTCCTTATGCTGAACCAATTTCAAAACCTCCTTATTGTATGACACCTACTGAACTACAAGAAGTCAAAATACAACTACAAGAATTATTAGACAAAGGATTTATTAGGCCAAGTGTCTCCCCATGGGAAGCACTTATCTTATTTGTGAAAAAGAAGGATGGTAGTCTTCGTATGTGCGTGGACTATCGAGAAATCAATAAAATCACCATCAAGAACAAATATCCTTTGCCTCGGATTGATGAGTTGTTCGATCAGTTACATGGAGCAGTTGTATTTTCAAAAATCGATTTACGATCTGGATATCATCAGTTAAAAATCAAGCAAGAAGATGTTCCAAAGACAGCTTTCAGAACCAGGTATAGACACTATGAATTCTTAGTACTACCCTTTGGGCTAACTAATGCGCCAGCAACTTTTATGGATTTAATGAATCGAGTGTTCAAGAAATATTTAGACCACTTTATCATTGTCTTTATTGATGATATCCTGATTTATTCAAAATCCTTGGAAGAACATGGTACACATTAACATTTAACACTACAGACTTTGAGAGAAAACCAATTATATGCCAAATTCTCGAATTGTGAGTTTTGGTTATCCAAAGTCATTTTCTTAGGACATGTTGTTAGTGCAGAAGGAATTTCTGTGGATCCATAAAAGATTTTGGCTATCATCGATTGGCCAAGACGCACAACAGCGACGGAGGTCAGAAGCTTCTTGGGATTAGCTGGATATTACAGGAAATTTGTCAAGGGTTTTTCTCAGATTGTCACACCGTTAACCAATTTAACACGAAAGACAACAAAATTTTAATGGGATGCAGCTTGTGAAAATAGTTTTCAAATACTGAAAGAGAAATTAACTACAGCTCCAATGCTAGCAGTACCAGAAGGAACAGAAGGTTATCAAATATACAGTGATGCCTCGTTGCAAGGGCTAGGCTGTGTATTGATGCAACATCACCAGGTAATTGCCTATGCATCTAGACAGCTTAAAACACATGAAAAGAATTATCCTGTGCATGATTTGGAGTTACCAGCTATCATCTTTGCCTTAAAAATTTGGAGACATTACTTATACGGAGTTAAATGTGTGATATTTACTAATCATCAGAGTTTAAAATATATTTTCATTCAAAAGGAATTAAATTTTAGGCAAAGAAGATGGTTGGAATATATTAAAGATTATGATGTAGAAATCACATATCATCCAGGTAAAGCAAATGTGGTGGTAGATGCTCTCAGTAGGAAAGCTAATGCTAATATCTTATTAACTACTATCCTAGAAGAAACGCAAGTGATCTTTCAGATGGACAAGTTGCAATTGGAATCTGAAATAGAAAGAAATACGATGTTGCTAGCTCACTTATCTGTAAGACCAGATTGGTTGATGTCAATTAAAGAAGACAAGGCTGAAGACCCAGAACTACAAAAGATAATCCAAAGGGTCCACGAAGAACAAGTCTCTGAATTTAAATTAGATCAGGATGGTCTACTTCGATTTCAAGATTGATTATGTATTCCAGCACATCAGTAACTCAAAGAATTACTACTAAAAGAAGCTCACATCTCTCAATGTTCCATACATCCAGGAGAGAATAAAATGTATCAATAGTTGAGACAAAAATACTGGTGGCCAGGGTTAAAGAAAGATGTGGCTAATTGGGTTCAAAGGTGTTTAATTTTCCAGCAAGTCAAAGGAGAACAACAAAAGCCTGGAGGATTACTACAGTCATTACCAGTACAAGAACGGAAATGGGAGAAAGCGGCAATGAATTTTGTAGTTGGATTGCCAAGATCACCGTCAGGTCATGATGTGATTTGGGTAATTGTGGATAGGCTAACAAAAACTGCTCATTTTCTTGCTATAAAGACAACTTATACTGTTGAAAAATTAGCTCAAGAATATGTAAAACAAATTATCAAGTTGCATGGGATACCAAAAGTTATTATCTCTGATAGAGATCCTAAATTCACTTCTCACTTTTGGAAGAGTACACATCAAGCTTTTGGTACAAGTTTAAAGTTCAGTACAGCCTTCCATCCTCAAACAGATGGTCAATCAGAAAGAACTACAAAAACTTCGGAGGATTTACTACGACTTTGTATTTTAGATTTTGGAGGAGATTGGGAAAGTCACTTGCCACTGGTAGAATTTGCTTATAATAACAGTTATCAGTCTAGAATTGGAATGGCTCCATATGAAGCACTTTATGGTAGAAAATGTCAATCACCTTTGTGCTGGAATGAGGGGAAGGAAAGAAGTTTGATGGGTCCTGCATTTGTGGAAGAGGTAACTGAAAAGATCAAAACTATTCAAGGAGGAATGAAAGTAGCCCACGATAGACAAAATAAATACTATGATATCAAACACCGAATGATCGAATTTGAAGAGGGGGAGCATGTATTTATTAAAGTAAGTCCAACAAAAGGTATCATCAGATTTGGAAAGGTAGGAAAATTAAAACCTAACTTCATTGGTCCTTTTCAAATACTAGAAAGGGTTGGACAAGTGGCATATCGGCTAGCATTACCTCCTCAGTTGGCAGGAGTACATAATGTTTTTCATGCCTCAGTTTTAAGGAGATACATTCCAGATCCCTCCCATGTGGTGAATTATATAGATCCAAACATTGAAATTCAGAAAGAACTGACTTTATCTAGAAAAACCAGTGAGAATCCTTGATCGACAAGAGAAAAAGCTAAGAAACAAGGTTATTCCTATGGTTAAAGTCTTGTGACACGGTCAAACAGAAAGAGAAGCTACATGGAAAGTAGAGACAGATATGATCAGTTGGTATCCAGAAATGTTCTAAATTTAGAGACCAAATTTTTGTAAGGAGAGAAGATTGTAATAGCCCGAGTTTTCTCTTATTTGTATTTTTATATTTTTTATAGAAAGAGCTCTGTGAGACGAATCCAACGATGTTTAATTAGAAATTTTCCGAGCTTTAATGCATAAATTATGAATTTTTAAAGATTTGGGATAAATTTGTAACTTGGAGGATAGATGTGTAATTCTTAAATGTCGGCATAGTTAAAATTTGATTTGGCGGAGGATATATTCGCAAATACCCAATTTAGAAGGGGTTTTATGCAAAACTGCGGTTCACGAACTGGAAAGTCGGTTCGACCACGGCTATAAACCCGATCCAGGTGCGTTCAAAATAAATAAATAAATAAAACCACATCTACGAAGAATTGCGACTACGAGGAGAATTGCTGGAGTGCGAGGTTCTACAACAGTGACTGCGGCGAGAATTCCTCAGGGACGAGATTTTGGCGGTGGCCGCCGTGCTCTTCTAGGAATTTTTGGCTTCTAATAGTGACAGCTGACGAAGATACGTAAGGTAAGAAAAATTTACTTCTCTTCGGGGTTGTATAAAGCTTTCCGGTGAGCGGCGGAGACCGAGAGGGTAGAAGCCGAGTAGATTTCGACTAGTTAAGAGCGTGAACTGGCCAGTCTAGTGCCGACGAAATCTTTCGGTTTGGCCGGACGCACAGGAGAGAGACACAAAGGCTAGAATCGGTCCAAGCCTTAGACCGGGCCGCCCTGTTAAACCAGTGCACCAGGCGAAGGAGGGACGTAAGAAAATTTTGGGGAAAATTTTTTTTTGGAAAAGCTTTTAGAAAGTTTTTTTGCACAAGCAGTCAAGCGTAGACCACGGCCGGCCCAGCGCCTTTTGGGATTATTTTGGGGTGTGTTTGGGAAAGCTTTTAGAAAGCAATTTTGTTGAATGAATATATTTTAATTTGTGACTATGGCATTGTAGGACATCAAGAAGAATCAAAAGTGGGTAAGATAGTTGGTATAGCAAATTTAGGTAGATAAATTCCTAACCTTGTGATGTAGCACAATATTATGTGTTTGTTTTACATGGTTTTCTTTTAGTTACATGGTGTTTTGGTTGTTCTATATGGTGAAATTTATTTTATTTGCATGAAATCTAAAAAGGAAAGAAATAATATGGTATAATATGCTAAAAAAAGAGACGAAACAATATGGCATGAAAAGACTTTTGATATGACATGGATTGATGTTTGGAAAATGACAACATGTAAAATGAGATTCCCAGAGAACATTATCCTCACCACTAGGCTCCGCATGTGTTGCAGGGTATCGATCTTTCGATCAGATATCTGCCTAGTGTTATATGTTATGTGCTATGACTCCATGATGATGTACACCAGGCTCCGCATGTGTTGCAGGGTATGGTATCGATACCTACCTGGTGGCACTAGGCTCCGCATGTGTTGTAGGGTATCGATCTTCAGATCAGATGTCTGCCTAGTGTTATGTGTTTGGTTGGATGCCAGCTGGAGGTCATTTATTGATGATGATTGGATCCAAAGAATAATGCCTCAAAGGGAATTGGGCTCGATAATAACACACTTATATAAGGAATTGGTATTTCGTTATGGTTTTCATTTGGCATTACCTTATATATGACATATAGTATGGTTTAACTTGATACATGTGATTCATCTTTACTGTTCATGGTATTTTAATATTTGGTTAGATATTGTGATTTATCTACTGATATTGTAAATCTCATTTAGTGCTATCATAATAGGTCATGAAACCACTACACCGAGAGATAGGAATGGTGCTACAGAAGAGTTATTTCCAAGATATGTGTGAGAGGGAAAGTCTTAGTGTGATTAAATGTTTACAAACATGTTTTCTTTATATATATACTTTGGATATGTGAATTGGTGTTTGTCTCATCGTCGGGTTCCTACCTTGGGTTTTGTTATTTGTTCTCACGTAGATGATGTATGTGGCGACTCTGATGTTAATTTTGGGATATAATGATACTATTTTAGGTGGGGACTTGACACTATGGTGGCATATGCATGTTGATCCGTATCTTTGTTCCTTTGTATATATGTGTATGCATGTGTGCATGTTTGTGCTTGTCTGTATATATGTGTAAATGTTGTTTTCCACGTGTGGGTGGGTGTGTGTATGTGCATGTGCATGTGTGCATACATGTGTGTGTATATATATATAGGCATGTATGTTTGGGTTTTTGTGTATGTGTATGTGTGTGAGTGCGTGGGGGTGTGTGTGTATGCATGTGTTTCGACATGTATATGTGTGCCTACATACGTGAGTGTGCACATGTGCAAGTGGACACATGCAAGAGTATGTATGTGCTTGTGTGTGTGTGTGCATGTGCATGCATGTATGTTCATATTTGTGGATATGTGTGTCTATATCTGTGTGCGTATGTGTGTGTATATGCATGACTATGTGTGTGTATGTGCATGAATATACATGCAAGCACATGTGTGTGTGTGTGAATATGAGTGTGTGTGATTGTACATGTGTGTCTACATTTTTGTGCATATGTGTGTGTGTGTGCATGTGTGTGAGTATTCTTATGTTTGCATGTGCATGTTGTTACACCCTTGTGTTTGATAAGCCATGCATAAATGTTTATAAATATCTCATATGGGCTTGCTTTAAGTGAGTTAAATTCAACTAATTCAAGCTATGAACTTTAAATGTCTAAAATAGTAGTCTTCAAGCCTCATAGAGTCATGGCAAGCTTTAAGAAAATTGAAGAGATGCATTAAAATTTTTATACTTGAATTTTTCTTTATTTTCTTGAATTTGCTAAGACCAAATTTTGAGACGATGTGGTACACTAGTAGTATTAATATTTGAAAATTTTATAAGATTAATAATTGTTGAATTTTGACTTTCGAGCCAAGCATTATTGATGAAAAGTATAGACAATGGTATTTGATTTTTTAAATTATTTTTCATGAACTTCTTTACATAGTCACTTAGGACACTTGTAACCCTATCATAATACAAAATTATTTTAGCATACTTATATTCAAAATTTTGGCAGAAAAATTCTCACAAGTCATTATAAAACCACTTTACTCTTGGGATTTTTCACTGTAGCATTGGGCAGGTCGACCAGGCCTAACCGTTTTCCTGTCTTGGCTTTAAGGATTTCAATAAAATAAAATAAAAATTTTTTGATAAATTAGAAGGGCTAAGCGAAGCCCAAAGCAGAAGGAAGAATGCCACAGGGAAAGCTGAACAGAACAACATGAAATCAGCCCATAGGAATAGCTGAACGGAACAGTGCAAAATAAAGTCAACCAGGAAGAAGTGATCAAGTCTTAGTCGAGGAAGGGGGAGCCAAACCCATATGGCTCAGTAGATAGGTGAACCGAAATCCTTATAGAGAGCAATGGAAACATAATTTGGGTGATATGGGACTAAATTCCCATATAATTGTCGAAGAAGGCAGAGGGCAGGTGCGATCTGACGGCTTAGGTTAATCAAGGTAAAATGCTACAAGCAAATAGTAAAATGACAAGCAAGGGCTTCGAACCCGAACAAGAGGTAGATTTAAGAGATGATGCGGAACCACTGCAGTAAATTTTTAATTCAAAAATTTTCTGGACACATTATACTAATACATGTAGGACAACCTATGCACGATCCAATGGCCCAAATAAAGGCCGCATAACGGTAAGGATTGATCTCGAATGACAAAATCGTGATTCAATCAGAAACGTCTATTTCAAGATCCAAATATAATGGTGACTACTGTGTATGTTGCCCAAATAACTAGTTAATTTTAGTGTTGAGAGTGGATTTAGAGCTCAAATTTAAGCTCTATAAATAGGGAAGGATGAAGAACTCCAAGAGGTTACCATTGCTAAGTTCTCAAAGTTTTCAAATTATAATTTTGAGCTATTTCAAGTGCAAACAGTGCTTCCAAACTCACAAAGCAAAAGTTGCAAGAAAGAACCCAAAATTGGAGGTTTTGCTTCAACTATTTTCAATTTCTATTCCTCCCACTTTTTGTTTTTTCTTTGAAATTTTTATTGCATTGAGTGTGCCTCATACTTCTTTTAAATTATCTTAAGTTTATACATTGTTGCCAATTTTTGTATTTGTTTCCATGGGGTATGGGCATCCCGACAATTATGTAAAAGCCTGAGGTTTTAGTTGAGCCAAAAAAAACTCAAGTAGGTTTGGGATTAGCCGTAAATAAAATCCCAAGGAGGTTTAAGGTGAGTCGTATGAAAAACATATGTTTTAATTTGGTGATTTTTAGTGGCTTATTCTTAACACTAGTTGGGGGTGAACGTAGGGTCGATTTTGAGTCGAACCACCTTAAAAATCTTTTTTTACGATTTTTCTACTCCTTTTTCTTGCTTAAAAACTTAAGTTTTAATTTAAACAAAAAATTGAAAGAAAAGTTCAAAGTTTTATTTACCACAATTCACCCCCTTCTTATGAGTTTATTTTATGCACAAAGAACTTCATATTGGCTTGTGTGTTCATGTGTGTGTGTGTGTGCACGTGTTTGTGCATGCACATATGTGTTTGTGTAGGCGAGTTTATGCATGCGCATGTGTGCTACTGCACGTGCATGTTTGTATGTGTATGTCTATGCACATACGTGTGTGCATATGTCTATAAGTAAGTGTTTTTGTGAATGCATCTGAGTGCATCTCATTGCATATGTCATCCTACATGCATCTATATGTGCATGTGCATGTTCGTAAGTGTACATGTGTGACTTTGTGTGCTTTTGAGTGTGTGTGCATGCATGCATGTTTGCTTGTTAGTGTGTGTTGCTACGTGTGTGCCCTACTATGCATGTGTTTGGGTGTGAGTGCAAGAGGGTACATGTGTGTGCATGCATGTGCATGCATATATGCATATAGGCATGTTTGCATATGCACTTGTGTGTATGTGGGCATGTGTGCACGAGTGTGTGCATGTGCAAGTGTGTGATTGTGTGTGTCCATACAAGTGCATTCATGTGACTACAATGTGTATGCATTTGCATGTGCATTTATGTTTGTGCTTGTGTGTGTGTACAAGCACATGTGTGTGCAATGCATATGTATTTGTGTGTGTGTATGCACTTGCATGTGTGTGCATGTGTGCGCAGTTGCTAGTTTACACCTATGCTTATTCTTATGTTTATGTGTGTGCTTTTGTATGTTCGTGCTTCTCTCTATGTGCATATGTGTGTGAGTACATTTGTCCTTGTATGTGCATATATTTGTGTTGTTATATGCATCAATGTTTATATGTTTGTGTCTGTGTACATGTGCATATGTGCATGTGTGTGTGCATATGCATGTGGGTCCATGTGTGGGAGCATGTGTATGCATGTGTTTGTCGATGCGTGTGTGTGCTTGCGTACCTACGTCTATGTGTACACACATGCATAAGTGTGTGTGTGTGTGTGTGTCTGCATGCATGTGTGTTTGCATTCATTAGTGTGGGTGTGCATTTGTGTTTATGCATAAGTGTGTGTGTGTTTAGGGATATATGTGTGTGTAAGAGCATGTGTGTGTTTGTTCATATGTGTATATGCATGTGTGCATGTGTTCGTGTGTGTGCGTACATGTGTGACTACATTTATTTGCACAAAGTGCATATGTCTTTGCATGCATGCATTTGTGTGTGTGCACGTATGTGTAGGTGAATTTGTGTTTTGACTTCTATATGTACGTGTGCTAGTTCATGTGCATGTTAAAGGCATGCATTTATGCATAATTGCATACATGAGTGCATATATGCATTTATGTGCATTTGTATTGGTGTGTGTGTGTACATGTGTGTGGGTGTGTCTATTTGTGTTCGTAGGTTTGTGCATGTGTGTGGGTCTCTGTGTGAGTCTTTGTGCATGTGCATATATGTGAGCATACGTGTGGGCATGTGTTTGCACATATGTGTGCATGTATTCCTATGCATGTGTGTTTGTGTGTGTATGTGTATATATATGTGTATTTGTGTATGTGCATGTGTATGTAAGTGTGTGACTATGAGTGTTTTTTCTTTTATGCATGTGTGTGTATGCATCTTAGTATGTGTTCATGTGTGTGTGCATGTGCACATGTTTTTGTACATGTGCATGTATTATTTGATTGTGTGTTCATGTGGTGTTTATCTGTTTGTGCATGTGTGTAACAAGGTGCTCATATGTAGGTGTGCATGTGTGTACGTGCATGCATGTGTGTGTGTACATGTGTGCTTATGCTTAAGTGTGTGTTCAAATACCAATACATGTGAGTGAGTGTGTGGGTGCATGTGCATGCATGTGTACACAGGTGTACCCATATGCATGCATGAGTATGCATACATTTGCAAATGATTTATGCATGTTCATGTACTTATGTTCATTAGTACTCGAGTGTGTGTAGGTGCACATGTGTATGGATGCTTGTGTGTTTATCCCAATGTGCTCATGCTAGTGTGTGTGCATACATATGAGTGTGTGTGTGTGTGTGTCTGTGTATGCATGTGTATGAATGTGCTTATGTGTGCATGTTCATGTATTTGTATGCATACTTGCATGGTCATGTGTGTGTGTGCATATCTACATTTCTCCATTTTTATCTATGAGTGTATGTATGTGAGCCTTTTTATGTGCATGCATTTGGGTGTGTGTACTTACATGTGCTTATGTGCATATGTGTATGCATGAATGTGTATGTGTGCATGCATTCATGTATGTACATGTGTGCATGTGTGTGTTTGGGTGCTCATGTCTATGTGTGTATATGTGTGTGCATACATGTGTGTGACTATGTGCATGACAGCATGTGTGTATTCATGTGTGTATCTATGTGCATGCATGGGCATAAGTGTGTGTGGGTGGGTGTTCAAGTTTGTGTATATGTGTGTGTGTATGTGTGCAAGTGTGTACATGCATGGTTGTGTGTTTGCACATATGTGTTGATGTGAGCATCTATATATGCATTCGTATCTATATTTATGTGTGCGAGTGAATGTGCATATGTGTATGTGTATGCATGTGAATTAATGTGCACAAGTGCATTTATGTGTGTGTGTATGCATGCATGTTTTTCATGTTTGGTTATCTATGTGGGCATGCATGTGTGTGTCCTACATGTGTGTGCATATGTCTATGTGTGTGCGTGTGCCTATGTGTGTGTGTGTGTGTATGTGTGCTTGTCTGTCTACATATGTGTGTTAGTGTGTATATGTGTGTGTGTGCATGTGCATGTGCATGCATGTGTGCATGCTTATGCATTAGTATGTTTTGCACTTGTAAGTGTGTGTGTGTGTGAACTTTTATTGGATTGTATGCAAGTGTGTGCATAAGTTGTGTGTGTTTATGTGTAACTATGTGTGTGAGTGTGCATGTGTGAACACATGTGTGTGTGTGTGTGTATGCTTTGTGAGCACTTGTATGTGTGTGTGTATTTATGTGCTTTTGTTTCTGTTTACATCCATGTATGAGTTTGGGTGTGTATGTTTTGTTATGTGTGGTTATGCATCTATGTGTATGTAGATGCTTGTGTGTCTACTTGTGTGTGCATATGCATGTATACATTCATGTGTTCACGTATGTGTCCTTTTATTTTTGTGTGTGTGCACTTGTATGTGCATGTGTGTGTGTATATCCATGTGCATGTCTGCAAGTGGGTTCATATGTGTGTGTTCCTATGTGTGCTAGTGCATGTATGTGTGTGTGTGTGTGCATGCGCATGTGTGTACTGTATGCGTGTGTATGTCTGTGCATGAGTGTGTATATGTGTGTGTGAGCACGTCTTTATTTATGTGCATGTGTGTGTTTATGTGCATCTATGATTTTGTGTATATTCAAGTTCGTGTATGTGCATTTGTGTGCATGTGTGTGCACGAGTGTGTGTATGTGCATGCAAGTGTTAATATGTGTGTGTGTGTGTACACATGTGTGTGGTTCTGAATGCATGTGTGCTTTTGTGCATGTGTGTGTATTTGCATGTGTACAAGCATTTGTGCTCATTTGTTATTTTGTGTGTGTCTGTGAGTGCTTCTGTGCATGCATGCATATGTTTATAGGCTTGTGTGTGTATACATTTTTTTGTATGTGTGCATGTCTATTGGTGTGTGCATGCCTATGGGTGTGTGCATGCGTGTGTATAGGAGTGTGTGCAATCCTATGTTCAAGTGTGCACGTGTGTATGGATGTGTGTGCACTTGCATGTGCATATATGCATGTGTATGTGTATGTGTGTGTGTGAGTGATGTGTGTGTGCTTCTATTTATGCATGTGAGTGTATGATTGCATTAGTGTTTGTGTGTGTGTGCATGTGGGTGTATGGCATGTACATGTGTGTGTGCTTGTATGTGTTCTTATACAAGTCCATATGAGTGTATTCCTTTACAAAGATGTGCATATGTGTGCATGAGTACACATAAATGTATGTGTGTGTGTATGCATATGCATGTGTGTGTTTTTTTGTGTTTGTATGCACGTGTGCATGTGAGTGTGTGCAAGTGTTCGTGTGTCACTAGTGATTACATGTGTGTGTTTGTGTGTGTGGGTATGCATGTTTGTGTGAGTGGTTGCACAGGTGTACATGATCTACATATGCCTTTGTATTTATGTCAATATTAATGAGCACATGTGTAAATGTGTTTAACAGAGCATGCATGTGCATGTTTTTGTGACATCATGGATGTTTGTGTGTGCACATGTCTATGTGTGTGTGTGTGCACGTCTATCTCTCTGTGTTTATGTGCATGCATGTGCGTGTGCATGTGTGTCTCTATATTTATGTGTGTGAGTGAGTGCATTAAGTGTGTGTGTGTGTGTGCATGTATCTATATGCATGCACGTATGTATGTATTATGTGTGCATGCTTGTATGTGTGCATGTGGATGTGTGCATGTATGAGCATTTATGTGGATGTGGTTATGTCTACTTTTATGTGTGTATACTTGTGTGCATATTTGTTGTTGTGTGCATGTGTGTTGGTGCATTCATGTGTGTGTACCTTCCTAGTCTACAAGCACAGATATGTGTGTAGGTGTTCCTGTATGTATGTTTGCTTATGTGTGGACATGTGTGTGCTTGTGCATGTTTGTGTGTGTGTCCATGCATGTTGGTTTATCAATGTTTATGTATTGTGTTTGTATACGTATGCATGCATGTAGGTGTCGATATGTATGTAGTTGTGTGTGAATGTGCATGTGTGTGCCTGCATGTTAGTATGCGTTTGCATGTGTGCATGTGCATACGCAACTGTGGGTGCATATGTGCTTGTGTTTACATGCAAGCACAAGTGCATGCATGTGTATATGAGTATGTGTGTAATTTTGTACATGTCTTTTGTGCATGTGTGTGTAGTTATTTGTGTGCCTATATGTGTGAGCATGTGCATGCATTTGAGTGTGTGTGGATGTGAGTTTGTTTCTATATGCATGTGCATTTATGCATGCCTATCCATTTTCATATTTGTGGGTGAGTGTTTTGTGTGTGTCTCTATGTGCATGTGCGTTTGTGTGTGCACATGTGCGGTTATGTGCATGTGGTTATGTCTGTGGTTGTGTGTGTGTAGGTGTGCACGCATTCATCTGAGTCAGTTGTGCATCATGAGTGCATAGAACTATGTGTGTGTGTGTGTGTCAATGAGTGTGTGTTAGCATGCATGTGCATGTTCTTATGTGGTATATGTGAGTGATTGGGTTTGTGTGTGTGTGTGTGGGAGTGTGTGTCCACGTGTGTACACATGTTTATATGCAAGAAAGTGTGTGCTATGCATGCATGCATGTGTGTATGTGTGTGTTTGTGTGTGTGTGTCCATGCATGTATCTACACATACATGTTTGAATGCATGTGTGTGTATGTGTAGTTGTGTGCATGTTAGTGTATGTATGTGTTAGTGCATGTGTGTGTCTATTATTCTGCATGCATGTTTGTGTGTTTGTATGTGTCTATGCATGTGGATGAGCATGTGTTTATGCATATGTGTTGTGTTTTGCATGCATGTGTGTATGTGTGAGTAATTGTGTTATTGCATGCATGTGCATGTGTGTGGGTTTGTATGTGTGTCCATGTGCATGTGTGTGTCTGCACATGCGTGTATGTGTGGGGGAGGAGGCGTGAGTTTGTTTGCATGTGTGCATGCTTATACACCTGTGTGTGCATTTGTTTGTTTATGTTCATGGGTATGCAAATACAGATGTGTGCTTTTGTGCATGCACATATGTGTTTATGATCATTGGCATGGGTGTGTGTGGGTATTTGTGTATATGTGTGTGTTTGTGTGCGTTTGGGTGCGTGTGTGTGCAAGTAGACACATGGGTATGCATTTGGGTGCATTTATGTGTTATTTTGTGTGTTTGTATGTGCATGCATGTGTGCATGTGTGTCTCCATGTTTGTGCATGTGTGTGTACCTATGTGCATGCGTTAATGTGTGTACATGTGCATGTGGGTGTGCTGGCATGTGTTTGTGGATGCTTCCATGTGTGTGCGTCCATTTGTACGTGTGCTTGTGTTATATTTATGTGTATGGGTGTGGGTGTGTGTGTGTGCATGTACATGTGTGTACTTGTGTGCACAAATGTGCATGTCTATATGAATGTATGTGTGTGTGAGTGTTTACACACACATGCAGGTGTGTGCGAGATAGTGATCTTGTGCTTCTTTGTTTATGTTGTATTTGTATGGGTGTGCTTGTGTGTGAACATGTTTATATATGTGTGCCCACATGTGTGTGTAGGGGTGTGTGTGTTTGTGTATTATCAATGTGCATGGTTGTTTGTGTGCCTACATGTGCATGCATATGGGTGCATATGAGTGCAGGTGTGTGTGTGTGTGTTTGTGTATGGTTGTGCATACATGTGTGTGTAATTATGTGAGTTTGTTGTGCATGCTAGAGTTTGTTACACTGTGTGTGTCAACAAGTGCATATGAGTGTACATGTACTTTTGCATATGTGTGTATGCATGTGTGATTATGTTTGTGTGTGCATGTGTAACTGTGTGTGCTTGTGTGCAAGTGTCAGTGTGTGAGTGTAAGTGCATGTTTGTGTGTGTTATGCTTGAATAAATCTAATAGCGGGTGGGTGTGTATTTGTGAGCATGTGTGCACATGCATGCGTGCATGTATTTGTACACATTTTCTTGTGTGCTTATCTGTGTGTGTGCACATGTATGTGTTAGGACGTGTGCATGTGTGTCTTTTATGTGTGTGTGCGTGTGCATTTATGTGAGTGCATGTGTGTTCTTTTTTGCATGCATATGTGTACATGTTTGTGTCTGTATTATTGTGTGCACGTGAGAGTGTGATGATGTGTCTGGGTTTGTATATGTGCATATGCATGTGTGTATGTGTGTGCATCTATGTGTGCATGGGGGTGAGTATGTATGCATGTGTTTACATGTGCAGTTTCTTGCTTGTGCACTTATGTGTGTGTGAGTTTATGTGCATAGGTAGGCATGCACGTCTATGTATGTTTTGTGCATTTATATATATGTGTTTGTTTGTATTTGTGTGGTGTGTTTGGATGTTTGTGTATGTGTTTGCATGTTTGTGCATGTGTGTGTGCATGCATGAACATGGGTATGCATCTAGATGCATACGTGTGTTTGTTCATGTGTTTGTGTATATGTGTACATGTGCATGTGCACAATTTTTCATGTGTGTTTGTCCATGTGTGTGTGCATATGCATATGTCAGTGTGTCTGTGTGTGTGTTTATGTTCATGGCTTGCATGTGTTTATGGATGCTTGCATGTGTGCATGCATTCATGTATGCGTGTGTGTGTGGCTAAGTGTGGATGTGTGGGTGAGTCTATGCATGTATATATGTAAGTGTTTGTGCACCTATGCATGTGTATATGTATGTGTACATGTGTGTGCATGTATATAGAAGTGTCTAAGTACACATGCAAGTGGGTGTGAGTGCATGTGTATGTATGTTTGTTTGTATTATATTTGTGTGGGTGTGTGCTTACATCTACATGTGTTTACATATGTGTTCCGATATTTGTGTATACATGTGTTTGTGTGTGTGCATTTATGCATGTGTAGTTGTGTGTGTGTTTGCATTTGTGCGCTTGTGCATGTTCATGTGTGTTCCTTTGTGTGTGCATGTGTGTATTTGTGTTAGTTTGTATGTGTATGTTGTTGTGTACATGCAATTGTGTACACGAATGCATCATCATGTCTGTGCATTTATGTGTCCTTGTGTATGTGTGTGTGTGTGAGTTTGTGCGTGGGAGGGTTTGCATGTGTGTGCATGTGCATGTTTGTGCTTGTGTGTTAGCATTTATTAGTGCGGGGGTGGGTATGTGTGTGCACCTGTATATTGTGGTGTGCATATGCATATGCTCAAGTATACAATTATATGTATGTGGGTGCAAGTGTGTGCGGGTGTTTGTTTGTTTGCATGTATGTGTGTGCACGAATACATGTCTGTGTGCATTCCAGGTGCATGCGTGTGTGTGTTGTGATCTTCTACACGTGTCTATGTGTGTGCATACGTGCATGACATGCATGTGTGTGTGTGTGTGTGCATATTTTTGCATGGGTGTGCGTGTACACGCATGTGTGCATGTGACTTGATATGTTTGTGTTCACATGTGCACACATGTGTGTGTATTTTTGTGCATATGCATTTTAGCATGTATGTGTATATGTATTGGTACATGGGTATGTATATGCATGCATGTACATGAGTTTGTGTGTGCATGCATATATGGATGTACGTGTGTGTGGTGTGTGTGCATATGTATATGTATGCACATCTATGTGTATGCGTGTGCATATGCATGTGTGAGTTTTTGTGCATGTGCATGGGTGTAGGTGTGCATGTACATATGCATGCACGCATACTTGTATGCCTATATAGGTCCATGTTTGCTTGCATGTGAATGTTTGTGAGTATGCAACTTGGAGCGTGCGTGTGCACTTTTGTGGGCGTATGCATGTGCGCATGTGTGTCCTTGCAAGTGTGTGTATTTGTTAATGCATGGGTGTACATGTGTGTGTGTGTGTGTGATTATGCATGTGTTTGTGAGTATATGCATGAGCATTTGTGCATGTATTTTTGTGTTTATGGATCTGTAAGTGTGTGCGAGGGTACGAGTGCGTGTGCTTGTGTATTTTCTTTGTGCACACATATATATGTGAGTATATGCTTATGCATGCATGTGTGTACGTGTGCGATTGGGTACACACGCATGTGTGTCTGTGACTGTGTGGGTGTGGCTGCATGTGGGTATGCATATGTGTATGCATGTTTATTCGTGTGTCAGTGCCTGTAGGCTTCTGTGCGTGCATGTGTGTGTGTGTATGTTTGTGTGTTTGCATGCATGGCTTTTGTTTGTGTGATCAAGTGTGTGTTTTTGCACATGTCTGTGTGTCCACGTGTGTGTGTGCATATATGCGCATGTGTATGTGTGTGCATGTACGTGTGTGAGTGTGTTTATGTGTGTACATCTTTTTCTCTATGTGCTTGTGTGTATAAGTGTGCATACTATGTTTGCATGTGTTTTTGTGAGTGTATCGTTGTGTTCTTGTATGCATGTGCACCTATGAGGGCATGCAAATGTGGGTTCGTGCAAGCGTGTGTGCATGGATTTTTGTGTCTTCAAGTGTGTATATATGGGTATGTGACTGTATGTGTGCATGCATGTGTACGTGTGTGTGTGTGTGTGTATGTTTGTCTGCATACATGTGCATATGTGTCTATTTCTATGCCTGTGTATGTGTTTTTGTGCAGTTATGAAGTAAAACAACTCGTAAAACATCTTAAAACTTGAAAAATATAATTTTTAGAAATTTAAAAATAAATATGTAATTAGATTGAAATCATTTAAATGAGTCTACCTATGTTTGTTTCATCTTCATATGATCTCATTTGGAATTACTATAAATTAGCAAAATAAAAAACATAAAAAAGAATAAAATAATATTTGAATATTATGTAGATATATATTAAAACTAAAATGAGATAAATTAAACTAATGTACTTTAACTAAATAAAACAGATGTGAATATCACTTTAGAAGAGAATTAGAGTTTTACAACAATGCAACAAAACTAAAAAATATTTGAAGAAATTAGATATAGTACACAAAAAAGTTTCATTCAAAGAAATTAAAGAGATCTTGAGTGACATCCTTAATAGTAAAATCAGGTACTAATAAAAATTTATCTAAAATAGTAGAGAAATCCTAGGAAATAAAATACTTAAAAAATAAGTATTTAATTTGATAAAGCTCTTTGAAATGAGTTTAACATCATTTATTTCATCTTAATCCAATCTCATTTATAATTACTATAAATTAACAAAATAAATAATTAGAAATAATAATAAATTACTTTTTGAATATTAAGTAAACTTAATTTAAAGTTGAAATGATAAAAATTGAAGCAATATGATAAAAAATTAAAGACATAAACGTCAAAGAGATTGACAATTAGAGTTATGTAGTAACAACCAATTCAAAGTTCAAAAATTGCAAAAATAACATAAAGTATACTAAAAAAAATATAATTCAAAGGTACATTGGATATTAATTGTAAAATTATAGACCATTAACCCAAGTACTAATCAAAATATTTTATAAAATATGCTAAAACCCAAAAGAATTAATATTTAAAAATATAAAAATAAATATTTTATTGGATCGAGCATATTGATAAGAGTTCAATGATGTTTGTTACATCTTTATCAGACATCATTTGAAAATATTTTGATTTATCAAAATAAATAAGCTGAAATAATAATAAATTATTAAAATATATTGAAGCTTAAATGAGATAAATCAAAGCAATGTAATATGACAAAACAATAATTATTTAAAGATTAAAAGAGTAAAGATTTAAAATAGATAATAATATAATCCCATAAAAGCAAAAACATTAGGAAAATTAGGTGAATTTCTATAAAAAAGTTTAGGTCTTCAATATTATGAAGATTGAATACAAAATCATTGTTTCTCAAATAAGATACTAATAAAACCTTCTCTTAAAGCACATCAAACTCAAAGAAAAGAAAATATTAAAAATTATAATAGTGATCAATTAGTTGGATAAAGCTCGTTAAGATGGATCTAATAATATTAGTTTTGTCTTTGTGAGACTTCATTTGAAATTTTTGCAAATTATAGAGGCAAATAAGCATAAATAATTCTAAATTATTAATTTAACATTAAGAAATTATATATTAAAGCTTAAATATGATAAATTAAATTAATGTAACATCATAAAATAAGTGTTGTAAAACTCAAATTAGTGAATATTTAAAGTTACATAGTAATATAACAAAATCAAAGTAAAATATTTCAAAATATGAGATACATTGTAAGAGAAGGTTGCATTCTAAGATATTGAGGATAGGTCATAACAACCGTGATCCTTAAATCAAGTGCGTATAAGAAAGTCTTGTAAAGCATGCTAAAAGTGTATTAAATTATATATTAAAAATAGAATTATAAATATTTAACTCGATAATGGTTTGTTGAGACAAATTTAATGATGTTTATTTTATCTTTGTTAGATTTGTTTTTGAATTTCTATGAATAACAAAATTAAATAGTAATAAAGAATAATAAATTATAAATTGAATTAATATAATATTACCAAATCAAAGCAATGCAGAAGTCAAAAGGGAAAATATTTTTAGTGACCTAATAATACAACAAAATCAAACAAACATATTTGAAAAAATAAGACAAATCGTATAAGAAAGTATCATTCAAAGGTCCTAATAAGACTGAGAGTAACATTGTAGACATAAAATTAAGATTGAATCTAAATGCTTCATAAAGCATGACCAAATATTATAAAATAAATATTTAAAAATATAAAAATAAATATTTATTTTGATATATCTCGATCAAATGAAACCAATGATGTTTATTCTATCTAGATTAGACCATATTTAGAATTACTATGAATTACCAATATAATTAAGAATAAATAAAAATAAATTCTTCTCTTATTATTAAGTAAATATATATTATAGCTAAAATGAGGTAAATTTAAGCAAAGTAAAATAACAAAATGAAAGTTAGTAAATGTCACACTTGAAGAAATTTACAGTTAAATCGTAATATAAAAAAATCGAAGCTAAATATTTTAAAAAATAAGTTAAATTATATTCCTAAGTTATAATCCTTAAGAATAAATGGGTCGAGTGTAACATCATCCATAATCAATCAATAAACAAAAAAAATATCTCATACAGTATGACAAAATGTTAGAAAATAAATATTCACAAACATTAAAAAAATATTTAAATAAATATTGCTTGTTAAGACAAGATAAATGACATCTATTTCTTCTTTATTGGACCTTAATTGATATTACTAATATAAATATGTATAAATAGTAACAAATGAATTTTTTAATGCTAAGTAAATATTTATTAAAGCAAAAAATAAGATAAATTAGTGCAATATAATAATTCCAAATGAAAAAAATGTAAAGGTCAAACGAGAAGAGAATTAGAGCCTCATAACAATATAACCAAATCAAAGTAAAAATTAAAACATATTAGATAAATTGCTAGCAAAAAGAGCATTCTACGATACTAAGAAGATCAAGGGAAATCTCTTTGACCGTTAAATTAGCTATGAATCAAATGTGTAGTAAAGCAAGTTAGAATCCTAGAAATAAAAACCTAAAAAAATAAATATGAGTATTTTATTAAATAGAGCTCACTCATGAATCTAATTCAAAAAAGAATGATTAATTAGATTATCTTATTTAGATAGGTTACATGATCATTATTTCATCTTAATTTGTCCTCTTTTGGATTTAACATAAATTTTGAAAAAATAATATTAAATAATAAATAGCTATTGTTTTAATAATTAGAAATTAAATATTAAATCTAAAAAAAGGAAAACTATCGCTATATAATATAACTAAATCAAAACGTTGTAATTGTCACAAGAAGAGCTTTTTAGTACATACTAATATAGCCAAATCATATGAAACATTTGAAGAAACAAAATAAATTGCAAGAAAATATTGTATTCCAAGATATTTAGAAGATTGAGTGTAACATCCTCAATCAATAAATTAGGTACATATTGAAATCACTCATAACATGTGCTAAAACCATAAACAATATAATATCTAAAACTATAAATTTAAATGTTCAATTGAATAAATAACATTTACGTGAGTCAAATGACATTTATTTTATTTTGTTCAAAGCTCGTTTTGAATTACAACGAACTTCCAACATAAATTTGTAGAAGTAATAAAAAATCATTGTTATAACATCACACAAATATATACCAAATTTTGAATGTAATAATTTAAGGGATGTAATAGAACAAAAACAATGTTGCATAAAAGGTTACATGTGTTAACATTTAGGTTTGCATAGTAATATAACCAAATCAAGAGGAATAATTAGAAAAACATAGATAAATTGAAAAAAAAAATTTAGTTTCCAAGGTATTAAGGTAATCGATTGGAAGAACATTGATTACAAAATTAGGCAAGAACAAAATTTGTTTTATCTCCATTAAACAACTTTTAAAATTACTACAAATTACCAAATTAAATAAAAATAAAAAGAATAAATTATGAATTATTATATATTAAATTTAAATGAGATAAATTTAAAAAATATAATATAACTAACTATAAGACATGAAAAGGTCACATTAAAGGAGAATTTGAGTTTCACAATCAGGTGAGTAAATCAAAGCAAAAATTTTGAAAAAATGAGATAAGTTATACATTACAAATTCAAAAAAGGATAATAGAGAGATAAAGTATAGCATTCTTGATCATGAAATCAGGTACAAACAAAAATTTCTCATAAAACATACAAAAATCCTAGAAAATAAAATATTTAAAATTAAAAAAATAATATTTAATTCGATAAAGCTCATCAAAATGACTCCAATAACATTTATTTTGACTCAATCAGGCTCGTTTATAATTACTAGAAATTTCCAAAGCCAATAAGTATAAATAATAATAAATTATTATTTGAATATTAAGTAAATATGTATTAATGTTATTATGATACAAATTAAATTAATATAATATAACCAAATGAAAGACCTATAAAGCACAAAAGACATGAATGTGTGTTACATGGTAATATAAAAAATCAATGAGAATAATTTGAAAACATTTGATAAATTATATGTAAAGGTTTTATTTCATGATACTGAACACTTCCAGTATAACAACCTCAATCATCTAATTAGGTACAAAATAAATTCTCTCATAAAGTATTCAAAAATAATTAAAAATAAAAAATTTAGAAATATTAAAATTTAAAAAGGTTTAATTAGATAGAGCATGTGAGGAACTATCCAATAACCTTTGTTTCAACTTGAACATACCACTTTTGGGAATAATTGTGAATTTAAAAAAAACATAAATAATAGCATATTGTTCTTTAATATGAAGAAGTTATCTATTAAGTGTGAAATGGGATAATGATGCAATATAATAGGACTAAATAAAGGAAATGTAATTTTCATAGGAGAAAAGATTTAAAGTTTCAAATGAATATCACATAATTAAAGAAAAATAATTTAAAAAAATGAGATAGATTATAAAAGAAAGCTTAATTCTAAGGTATAAAGAAGATTGAGTGTAATGTTCATGAACATCAAATCAAGTATAAAATAAAATGCTTAGTAAAGCATGTAAATTGGATAGAAAATAAAATATATAAAAATATAAAATGACTACTTAATACCTTGGAAATAGGCTTTCTTTTATAAAAAGAACTCGAATGTAACATTATCGATAATCCAATTAAGTACAAAAAAATATCTCTTAAAGTATGCAAAAAATCTTTAAAATAAAATGTTAATAAATATAAAAATTAATATTTAATTAAATAATGCTTGTTGAGATAAGTCCATTAACATGTGTTTCTTCTCTATTGCAACTTATTTTTAATACTAATATAAATAAGAATAAATAATAAAAATGATTTTTAATGTTAAGTGAATATTTAAGAAAAAATGAGATAAATTAATGCAATATAATAATTCCATTGAAAACAATGTAAATTTCAAACGAGAAAAGAATTAGAGTTTCATAATAAAATAACTTAATAAAAGCAAAAATTTAAAGAAATGAGATAAATTGTATGTGAAAATACCAGTCTAAGATCATAAGGAGATCAAGGGTGTCTTCCTTGACCATAATTGGCTATGAATAAAAATGTCTAGCAAAGCATGTTAAAACCGTAGAAAACAAAGTATCTAACAAATAAAAAAAACATTTAATTATATAGAGCTCTTTGAGATGAGTCCAACAGAAAAAAGAATATTTAATTAGATATAGCTTATCGAGACAAGTTCAATGATGTTTATTTCATCTTGATCTATCCCTAATTGGAATTACTATAAATTTAAAAAAAAATAAATCTTAAATAATAAATAGTTATTTGTTTAATAGTAGGAAAATAATATTAAATCTAGAAAGAGATAAATAATGGTAATATAATATAGCTAAATCAAAACATTGTAATTCTCACATAAGGGGAGCTTTTTCAATACCATGCTAATATAGAAAGATAAAAGCAAAACATTAAAAAAATACATAAATTGTAAGAGAATTTGATATTCTAAGATAATTAGAAGATTGATGGTAAAATCCTTGATCAATAAGTCAGATACATAGCGAAATGCCTCACAACACATGCTAAAACTTAGACAATATAATATCTAAAATTATAAATTTGAAATTCAATTCAAGAAGATATATACAACTATGAAATAAAAATAATATAAACTTAAATATTTTAAAATACAAAAATTAAAAATTTAATTAGGTAGAGCTTATAAGGAATTGTGTAATGACTTTTGTTTCAACTCAATCATTCCATTTTGTAGAATTATTGTCAAATTTAAAAAACATAAATAGTAACATATTGTAATTTAATATGAAGAAGATATATACAACTATGAAATAAAAAATGATGCAACAAAATTGAACTAATCAAAGTAATGTAAAGGTCATAAGAGACGAGGTTTAGAGTTACATAGTAATATAACTTAACCAAAGAAAATAATTTTAAAAAATGAGATAAATTATAAAAGAAAGCTTAATTCAAAGAAACTAAGGACATTGAGTGTAAAATTCTCAATCATCAAATCAAGTATAAAACAAAATGCTTAGTAAAGCATGTAAATGGATAGAAAATAAAATAATTTTAAAAATTTAAAATGTCTATTTAGTTGGAGAAAGGTCCTCTGGACGTAATGGTCGCACGAGAGGAGATTTTGAGCTATAGTAATATAACATATTGAAGTTAAAATTATGAAGTAATGAGATAAATTTTATGGGAAACTTTTATTTAGAGATACCTAGGAGATCGAGTGTGACATCCTTCATAATCAGATTAAAAACAAATCAAAATGCTGTGTAATATTTGCCAAATCCTAGAAAATAAATTATTAAAAATATTAAAAAAATGAATTTATTAATATTTAATGTGATGAGTCTAACAGTGCTCGTTTCATGTCGATGTGATCTAATCTTGAATAACAATGAATTACTAAAGAAAATGAGCAAAAACAATAATAAGGTGAACTTTTATACATAGTAAATGCATAATAATGTTGAAATAGCATAAGTTGAACAAATCAAATATATTGAATTCATAGCTTTTTAAAGGTCATAGAAGTGGAATTAGATTTCCATAGTAATATAACTAAACAAATAAATATTTCAAGAAATGACAAAATCTTTTACTGGCATATTTCTTCCAAGGATACTAAGAAAATCAAGTATAGCTTCCTTAATTGTGAAATCAAATATGAATTGAAATGGCTCATAAAACATACCTAAATTGTTGAAATTATAATATTTAAAAATTCAGAAACAAAACGTTTAAATGGATAAATCTTGTCAAGATGAATCAAATGATATTTATTTTATGTCGATCAGGCCTAGTTTGAAATTATTATATATGTTATGGAAATATGTATTAGAATAAAAATGAAATAAGTTAAAGAAATATAATAATACCAAATTAATGTGATGTAAAAGAAAAATGAGAAAAGATTTAGAGTTACATTGTATTATAACTAATTCAATGCAAAAGTTGAAATTAGATGAATTATATAAGAAAGTTGCATTCCAAGATTCATAAGAGATCGATCATAAAAACATCAATCAAAAAATCAAGAAAGAATAGAATTCTTGAGGCATGCCTAAACTCTAAAAACTAAAATATTTAAGGAAATAAAAAAAACTAATATTTAATTTTGTAGAGCTAAACAAGGCAAATCTAATCATGTTTAGTTTTTAGATCATTTGAAATTGTAACTACCAATGTATTTAAACAAAAATAATAATAAGTTATTATTTTAAAGTTAAAAAAAAAGAAATTATTTGAAAAATTAGATAAATTGAAGTATTGTAATATAACAAAATCAAAATATTATAAAGGTCCCATAAGAGTAGAATTCAAGTTTGAAAAATATAAAACCTCATCAAAGAAAAAATTTTAAAGAGATGAGATAAATTTTATAAGAAAGCTACAGTTGAAGATTCTACGAAGGTTGAGTGTGATGTCAATGATTATCAAACCAGCTATGAAAGAAAATACTTTATAAACTACGTAAAAACTTATAAAAATAGAATATTTAAATATGTAAAAATGATTACTTAATTGAGAAAAACACTTTTAGAGGAGCCTAATGACATTTATTTCATCTCCATCATACATTTTTAAATTATTGTAAATTACTAGTGCAAATAAATAATTATAATAATAATTTTTTTAATATTAAGAAATTATATATATATATAAATTAAAATTACATAAATTGATGTACTACAATATAACCAAACCATACCTTAAAGAGTATCAAAACTATAGAAAAACAAATATTCAAAAAAATAAAAAGGTGAATATTTAATTAGAAACAGCTCATCAAGGCATGTCTACATATATTTTTTTGCCTCAAGTTAACCTAGTTTGGAATTATTTTTAAACACAAATGTAAATAAATATAAATAATAATTTAATATTATTTTAAAATTGTATATATATATATATAAGCTAAAATAAGATAAATTGAAGCTAGTTCATATAAATAAATAAAGGTATTGTCAATGTCACATTAAAAAATTATTAAAAGTCATATAGTAATATACTAAAATCAAAGTGAAAAATTTGGTGAAATGAAATATTTGGAGAAATCCAAAAATCTCATTCCATGATACTAAGAAGATTAACTATCACATCATCAATCATGAAATTTAAGAATGAATCAAATGTCTCATAAGTGTGACAAAACCATGAACATAAAATATCTAAAAATAATGAAATGAATATTTAGTTAAATGTGGTCAATGTGTTCATCAAGATTAGTCGAGTGACTTTTATTTCATCTCCATCAAACTTCTTTTTGAAATACTACTTATTACCAAAAATTTAAGTATAAAAAGTAATAAATTGTTATTTCAACATTAAGTAAATATATATTGAAACAAAAATAAGAAAAACTGAAGCAATGTAATATAACTAATTCAAAAGTAGTGAAAGTTACACAAGGATGGAATAAGAGCTTCAAAGATATAAGATCAAAATCAAAGGAAAATAATATAAAAAAATCAAAAAACTATATAGGAAAATTACATTTCAAAAGATACTAAAATGATCTAGAGCAACATTCTCGATAATCAAATTTGGCAAGAATGAAAATATCTTGTAAACTATGCAAAAACCTTGGAAAATAAATAATTTTAAAACATTAAATGAATAATTAATTAAATAAAGCTAAACAAGATGAGTCAAATGATATTTTTCTACACTTAAAATTTCAACAAATTAACAAATTTTATATTCTTAAATAAGTATGCATTATTATTTCAATATTAAGTAGTTATATAATAAAGTTAAAATAAGATAAATATAGCAACATAGTAATATAGTGAAATTAAGGTAAAAAATTTGAAAAAGTTTGATAAAATATAAGAGAATGTTACATTTAAAGATTCTAAGGAGATCGAGAGTAAAATACTTGAACATCAAATAAGTGGTTAAGCAAAATGTATTGTAAAACATATAAAAACTATAGAAAATAAAATATTTAAAAATATTAAAAAAAATTAAATTAGATAGAAGTTGTCAATGTGAGACAATATTTTCGTTGCCTCCATTGAATGACATTTTGAATTACATGAATTACGTAATACTTAAATGTAAAAAATAATGTATGATTTCAATAATAAATAAATATATGTTTTAGATTAAATAGAAAAATTAATACAATATAATATAACCAAATTATAAGATGCAAAAGTCACATGAGTGTAAAATTTGGATTTCATAGAAATTTAACCTAATCAATGGTAAACATTTGTAGAAATGATATAAATTTAATAAGAATGCTACATTTGATTGATAATATAATATATGAAGCAAAGTATCACCTAATACATTGCAAAATTCCAAAAAATATTCAAAAACATGAAAATGACTATTTAGTTTGATAAAACTCGTCGGGACGACTCCAAAGGTGCTTATTTAGTCTTCAACAAACCTCATTTTGAATTGTTGGGAATTAACAAAGTAATTAAATATTAAAAATAATAAATTATTAATTTAATCTTAGGTAGATACATAAAAAAGTTGAAATGAGAAAATTGAACTAATCTAGTATGACCAAATAAAACCAATGCAAAGGTCATACGAGAAGAGATTTAGCATTAATTGAAACAAATTAAAGTCAAAGTTTTGAAAATGTTGTTTAACATTTACAAGAAAATCACATTCTATGATTCTAAAAAGATCAAGTGTAGTATCCTCGATCACAAAATTAAGTAAAAAATAAAACAACGCATAAAACATGACAAAACCCTAAAAAATAAAATATTTGAAAAAAATTTAATTGGATAGAACTTGTTAAGATGAGTCAAATCACATTTGTTTCTTTCCTATAAGTCCTAGTTTGGAATTACTATGATTTATCAAAGTAAAAACCAATAAATAAAAAATAACTATTTTAATGTTAATTAAATATACAACAAAGCTAAAATTAGGAAAATGGAAACAATGTAATATAACCAAATAAGAGCAACAAAAATGTAATATGAGAGAAGATTTATAGTTACAAAATAATCAAATCAAACCAAATCAAATCAAATCAAATAATTTAAATGAGGTAAATGTTTTATGAAAATAAAATTTCAAGAGATTGAGGAGATCGAGTATAGCATTCTAGATCATCACATTATATAAATAAAAATGTCCCAAAAAACTCATTAAAACCTATAAAATAAAACTTCAAAAATATTAAAATGATTATTGAATAAGGTAGACCTCAATGAAATGAGTCCAACCACATTTGGTTTGTCTTAAATAGGAATATTATGAAATTATTAGCAAAGTTTTAATTAAATAAGCGTAAATATTAAAAAAATTGCTTTAATAATAAGATAATATATACATTAATTCTAAAACAATACAAATCGAATCAAAGCAATAAAATCTAATCATTGCAACATAAAAGATGCATTACAGTAATTTAGAGTTACATAGCAGTACAACCAAATTAAAGTAAAAAGCTTTAGGTGAGATTAAGTAGATCTTGTGCAATATCCAATTTCATCAAATCATGTATGAATAGAAATGTCTTTTAAAACATATTAACAACAAAAAATGGAATATTTAAAAATAAAAAAATAATGATTTAATTGATTATAATTGGTGGAGATGAGTCCAATGATATTTCTTTTGACTGCAACATATGTCCTCTAAAATTTCTACAAAGTAAAACTTATATAAAAAATAAATAATAATATATGACTATTTTAATATTATGCATTTATATAATAAAATAAAGAAATAACTCATATAATATAAAAATTAATGTGATATAAATGTTAAAAAAAAGATTTAAAGATACAAGTAATAAAACTAAATCAAAGTAAAAGTTCTCAACAAATAAAATAAATTTACGAAGAATTGATGCATTCCACGAAGCAAAAAAATTAAGAGTAGAAACCTCAATCATTAAATTCGTTACAAATCCGAATGACTTGTTAAACATGAAATGAACCATAGGAAAAGATACAAAAATATACTAAAATAAATATTTAATTAGATTTATCTCATTAAGTTGAATCTAACAATGTTTGTTTCATTTTGGTTGGACCCTAGTTTGAAATTTCTAAGAGTTGCCAATGTAAGCATAAATAAGTATAAATTATTTATTTAAACTTAAGAGTTACCAATGTTATCCACTATCAATTCAAATAATAATAAAGCATTTCTTATAAAGCATGAAAAACCATTGAAAAACTATTTAAAGAAATATTAAAAATAAATTTTAATTAGAAAGAGCTTATTTAGTTAAGTCCATTGAAACTTTATTTCCTCCAATAGACATCATTTGTAAATTTTACAAATAGTTATCATTATAATTAACAATAAATAATAGCAAATTATTATAATAAGTAAATAAATATTAAAGTTGAAATGTGGTAAACTAAAGCAATGTAATATAAATAAATAAAAATGTTGTAAAGGTAACACAAGAATAGATTGAGATTTATATTAACTAACTTAAAGAGAAACTTTTAAGCAAATTAAAAAAGTTGTGTAGGAAAGTTGTATTCTAAGTTATTAAGAAGATTGAGTATAACATTATCAATCATCAAGTTAGGCATGGATCAAAATGCCTCCGAAAGAAAACCCAAATTGGTTAAAATAAAACATGTAGTAAAAGATATAAAAAATATTTAATTTTATAAAAGTTATTGAGTTGAGTACAACAATTTTGATTCATTTCAATTAGACCTCATTTGGAATTACTAAGATTTAATAAATTAAATAAGCATAAATAATGATGAATAATTATCCTTAATATTAATAAAATATTAAATAATGCATAAATTAGATAAGTTCAAGTAATTTAATATAACAAAATCAAAATGATGCAAATCCAACTTTAGAGGAGATTTGGAATAACATAGCAATATAACTACTTAAAAAAAGTTGAAAAATGAGATAAATTATGTGAGAAATCTGCATTAAAGATAATAAATAGATTGGGTGTAATATCCTCAATCATCAAATCATGTACAAATAAAAATAAATCATAAAACATTCCAAAACCCTAAAAAAGTATTATTTTAAAACATAAAAAATAAGTATATAATGGATAAAGCTTTTTAAGACAAGATCAATAAAATTTTTCTTAATTGAACCTTATTTGAAATTTCTATAAATTATCAAATCAAAAAATCATAAATAATAATAATCTAATACTTTAAGAAATCAGATAAGTTATAATAGAAATTTTCTTTTAATGACATTAAAAAGATCAAGTGCAACATCCATTATAGCGAAATCAAGTTTGAATTAAAATGATAAAAATAAGCCTAAACTCCAATAAGAAAAATATCAAAAAATATATCATGAATATTTAATTTAATAAAGCTCATTGAGATGAGATAAATGATGTATGTTTTGTGATTATCAAACTTTTTTTCAATTGTTACAAATTCCTAAAGTAAACAAACACAAATAATAATAATAATTATTATAAAACTAATAAAAACATATTTTAAAGCTAAAATAAGATAAATTAAAGTAAATTAATATAAGATAATAACTAAACATAAGGGTCACACGAGGTAAGAATTAGAGTTAGATATTGATGTAAAGGAATCAACGAAAAAATGTTAGAGAAAATAGATAAATTTTATGTGAAAGTTGCATAACAAAATACTAAGAAAATCGAGTGTAACATCCTTAATCATCAAATAAGGCAAGAATTGAAATGAATCATGAAGCATGAAAAATAATAGCAAATAAGAAAAACATAAAAATACAAGAATGAGTATTTAATTAGATAAGCATCATCAAGACAAGTCCAACATGAGTTATTTCATTTTGATTTGACATTGTTTGGAATTACTATAAGTTGCAAAAATAAATATGCATAAATAATGGTTTATTACTATTTTAGCATTATGTAAATATATAATAAACTAGAAGTGAGATAATTTGCACAATGTAATATAATAAAATTAAAGTAATGTAAATTTCAAATAAGAGGAGAATTTGAGTAACATGTTAATATAGCCAGACAGGAGGTCAACATTCGAAGAAATGAGGTAAAATGAAATAGATTTTTAAAGTAAAAAATACTAAGAAGCTTCAAATGTAATATCCTTAGTTATCAAATAAGGTATGTAGTAAACTGCTTCATAAAAGATTCAAAACCTATAGAAAATAATTTATTTAAAATATAAAATCAATTTTTAATTTGATAAATATTATTGAGATGAGATTAATAATGCTTAATTTATGTTCAACAAACATCATTTCATATACTAAAATTACCAAAATAATTCAACATAAAAAATAACAAATTATTTTTTCAATATTAAGTAAATAAATATTAAAACTAAAATAAAATAAATTGAAGCATTGTAATTAGCCAAATCAAAAGATGTGGAAGTGACATGAGATAGAATTAGAGTTTCATAAAAATATAAAAAAATAAATTAAAAGAATTTTTAGAAATGAGATAAATTGTACTAGAAAGTTGTATTCTAGGATACAAAAGACAATGAGTGTGTTCTCAAAATATGATTAGCTATAAAAGGATTTGTTTTGTGAATGTGTTACAGGTGGATTACAACTTTCTTTTTACATCTTTGAAATTGACATTCTATTTCTAGTATGTCTATCAAAATTTAAAGTATGAAGGAAATAAGAAATAAATTAATAATTAATGGAAAAGAGAATAAATCCTTTAGCTAGATAAGTTAAAAGGTGGATGTAGACAAGTGGACAAAGGTAATGGGTCATGAATCTACCATGCATGGGTTCAATTCTTGATAGTTGCCATAAACCAAATCAATGCAAAAAAATCAAGAAATGAGAAACATAATGTGGGAGATGCAGTAAAAATAATAAGAAAAACTTATGTAATTTGCTTGATCCACAAATTAGGTGCTAATCAAAATGACTCGTAAAAAAGAAGCAATGTAATTACTAAGACTATAAAAATGACTTGTAACTGGATAGAAGTTGACAAGATGAGTTCAATGATTTTTCTTTAATTTTTATAAGACCAAAGTTAGGAATTACTAAAATTTATCTTATTAAACAAGAATGTAGAATAATAAATTATTATTTAAATTGTAAGTAAATATTTGACAGGGTATTAATTAAATAAAATGAAGTGAACTAATGTAATAAAATTAAAGATATGTGAAAATCACACCAAAAAAATTTAAATTTACATAGTAATACATAAAAATCAAATAAAAAACTTGAAATAAGGAGGTAAAGTTAACATGAAAGTTGTATTCCAAGATAATGAAGAGATCCAGTATAATATTATTGATCTTTAAGTTAGGTATAAATAAAAATATGTCATCCATGCAAAAACCATAAAATATTAAATATTTAAATTATAAAAATTAATATTAAATTGGATAGCTCATTTAAATGAGTTTGATGACATTTTATTCTCTCATTTGGGCCTTATTTTGTAATGCTACAAATTACCAAAGTAAATAAGCATAAATAATAAGAAACAATTATTATAATACTAAGCAAACATATGTTGAAGTTAAAGTCTAATAAATTAAATAAAGATAACCATACAATATATTGGTCATACGATAACATATTTTGAGTTACATAATAACATAAGCAAACCAAAGAAAAAACTTATAAAATTGTTTAAATTATAGTTGAATTTTGCATTCAAAAATATTTAGGAGGTTGAGTACAACATAATCAATCACCAAATTAGGCAAGAAATAAAATGCCTAGTAAAAAAGCATGTCAAAACCCTACAAAATTTTAAAATATAAAAAATATTTAATTAGATAAAGCTCATCAAGATGAACAAAACAACAGTTTTTTTATCACCATCATGTTTCATTTGGATATCCTACAAATTTAAACAGGTAAATAGTTATAAAAATAAGAAAATTGTGTTTTGAATATCAAGAAAAAATATATTAAAAATAAAAAATTATAAAATAAAGTAATGTATTGCAACCATATAAAAGCAATGTAATTATCACAATAGAGGAGAATTTGAGTTTCATAGAAATAAAGCAAATCAAAGTGAAAGGTATGACAAAATAAGATAAATTTTAGAAGAGTGCTACATTCTAAGATACTAAGTAGATTAAGTGTACCTCTTTGACAATCAACATAAGTATAAATTATAAAGCCTTATAAAGCAAGAAAGAAACCTTGAAAAGAAATTATTTAAAATAAAAATAAATAAATATTTAATTGACTAGAAGTCCTTAAGTTCACCTTCATGATGCTTTTTCTTATCTAATTATCTAAACTTCAAAACATGGAGAATTAAAAAAATAAAATAAACATAAATAGTAATAAATTATTACTTTATATTTACCAAATATATAACAAAACTCAATTGCAATAAATTCAAGTAATGTAATATAATAAAATAACAATATTATAAAGGTTCGATGAGAGTAGATTTAGAGGTTCATAGTAATAAAAAATAAACATAAAACATTTCAAGAAATGAGATAAATTTTATGAGAAGGTTACATTCCATGATATTAAGAAAACTTATCATAAATTGTTGGTAATTAAATTAGTAAGAATAAAAATAATTCATAAGTTCAACAAAAAATTTAGAAAATAAATTATTTAAAAATATAATGAAAATTTAATTTCATAAAGCTCTTTATTATGAGTTCAACGACTTTTGTTTCATGTAATCAGACAAAATTTTCAATTATTATTAATTACTAAATTAAAAAATATAAATAATCAAAAAATATTATTATAATGCTTGTAAAATACATATTATAACAACAGTGAGACAAATTCAAGCAATTTAAAATTTTCAAACAAATATAATTTAAAGGTCACACGAGATGATAAATAGTGTTTGATAGAGTCATAACCAAACCAAAGCTTACAATTTCAAGAAATTTGATAAATTATACATCAATGTTCCATTCTAAGATTCCATAAAGCCCAGTATGACAGAATCAATTGCAAAATAAGATAACAATCAAAATTTCTCATAAAGTAAGTAGAAATCTAAGAAAACAAATGCTTATAAAAATAAAATGAATATTTAATTTGATAAAGGTCATGTAGAGTAGCTCAACTATAGTCATTTTTATCTCGAATGGATCTCTACTAGAATAACTATAAATTACTAAATTAATTAAACATAAATAATAAAAAATATTATTTTAATTTTAAGTATATAGATAAGTGAAATGGGAGAAATTGAAGCAATAAAATATAATAAAATCAAAACATTGTAAACATCACCAAAACATACATTTAGATTTTCATTCAAATATAATAACATTAAATTTAAAAGTTTGAAGAAAATGAGACAAATTGTAGCCAAAATCTACGTTCTATGATAGTAAGGAGATCGTGAGCAACTTTGATCATAAAAAAAGGTATGAATTAAAATAGATAAATCTTACTAAGATGAGTCCATTTACAACTATTTCTTTTCAACAAGACCTTGTTTTGAATTTACCCAAATTTCAAAATAAATTAAACATACAGAAAAAAAAAATTATTTAAATAATAAGTTAATTGATATTAAAAGAAAAATAAGATAAATTTAGGCAATGCATTATAACTAAATCAAAGAAATTTAAATGTTAAAGGTGAGAAGAGTTAGAATTACATTATAATATAACCAAATCGAGATGAATAATTTGAAAAAATGTGATAAAATTTATAGTTAAGTGTCATTCCAAAATACTAAGGAGATTGAAGGGAATGTCCTTGATCTTAAAATTAAGTACAAATAAAAATATTTCATAAAACCTACCAAAATCATAGAAAACAAATATTTAAAAATTTTAAAAATTATTGAATTAGATAGATATCTTGGAGGCTTGTTAAAAATCCTTTTATTTCATCTCAATAGAACCTCTTCTAAAAATACCATGACTAACAAAAATAAATAAGAATAAATAATAATGAAATATTTTTTAATATATTCAAGCTAATATAAGAGAAATTAATGAAATTAAATATAACCAAATGAAAGTCATGCAAAGTTTGCATCAGAGGAGAATTAGAGTTTCCTTATAATATAACTAAATTAAAGTGAAAAAATTTAAGAAACAAGATAAATTATAAGGAAAAGCTACATTCCAAGATATTAAGAAAATCAAGTGTAACATCTTTAATGATGAATAATTTTTTTTTAAAAAAAATTTAAAAATAAAAAAATATTTATGAAGATAAAAGTAATATTTTTTTTTGATAGAGCATTCAAGATGAGTTGAATGATGTTTGTTTTGGCTTGGTGAGACCTTGTTTGTAATTACTATGAATTATAAAAGTAAATAATCATAAATAATAACAAAATAATATAACCAGATAAGTGTGACGTAAGGGTTACATGATTTTTGATTTCGAGTTGCATAGTAAAATAATCAAATGAAAGAGAAGAATTTGAAGAAATGAGATAAATAATAAAAAAAGTCTTATCTAAGGATATTAAGACGATCAAATACATAGCCTCAATCATCAAATAAGGAATGAATCAAAATATCTCATTAAATTTTCCAAAACCATTGAACATATAATATTTACAAATACAAAGAAAGTAATTATTTAGATAGAGCTCGTCAAGGTGAGGCAATTACGTTGGTTTTCTCTTTATCAAACCTCATTTAACAATACTATGAATCATTAAAGTAAAGGAACATATATAATAGAAAATTAATTTTTTAATTTAAACTAAAGATAAATTATAATACAAGTAATATAAATTGAAGAATGCAATATAATAAAATTAAAACAATATAATGGTCCCACAAGTGAATAATATGTATTTCATAGTAATACAACAAAATCAAGGTGCATGCATTGAAAAATGGTGATAAATTGTATTAGAAAGCTACATTCCAACTCAATGAGGAAAATTAGTATAATATCATCGATAACAAAATATTGTACAAATGTAAATGCCTCATAGACCATGCAAAAACCTTAACCCTAACAAAAAAAATAGTCTAAAATATATAAACTAATATTCCATTGATTAGAGCTCGTCAAGATGATCCTAACGAATTTTTTTCATATCAATCAAGTCTCGTTGGGGTAGAGGAAACATAAATCGTTGGACTCATCTTGACGAGCTCTATCATCTAAATATTATTTTTTATATTTTTAAATTTTTTATGTTCTAAGCTTCATGAGCACTATTTACAAGGCATTTAGATTCTCTCATTTGTTGATGATTGATATTATGCTATTTCTCTATAGCAAGTTGAAATGAACTTTTTTTGTATAATTGATCTCATTTTTTCAAATTTTTTTTAATTTTCTTTTATTACTGTATAACTCTTAATTTTCTCTCATTTTCCCTTTAGATGGCTTTGATTTGGTTATTTACATATCTTCAATTTATCATATTTCGTTTTTAATATATATTTTCTCAATATTAAAATAATAATTTATTATTTTTTATTTTTTTACTAGGGTAATTGATAGCAATTCAAAATAAGATTTCATTGAGACAAAAACATTAGTCTTGATGAGCTCCAATAAATTGCAAATTACCTTAAACTTTTTAAACATTTTTGCTATTTGTTTGGCATGTTAGTTTCTTGGAACATAACTTTCTGGTATAATTTATCTCATTTCTTCATATTATTTAATTTCTTTTATTTAAAAATTTTTTGTAACTCAAAATCCCTTACCACGTTAATTTTACTTCTCTTTGATTTTTTTCAATTTTCATTGCCTTAATTTATCTCATTTAAATTCAATATACATTTACTTTATATTAAAATAATAATTATATTATATTTTTTGATTTAACTAGGCAATTTTTTGCCATAACAAACAAAGTCTAACTAGACAAAACAAATTATTATTAGACTAGTCTGATTTAGCTCTATGTAATTAAAAATGAATTTTAAAATTTTCAAAATTCTTTTAAAGGTTGTTCCACTCTATTTTTTTAAAAAAAATATCTCAATTGTTTTGGGTATATTACAATAAAAATTAAGTATTATTTATGGTTATTTCAATTGATATTTCATATTAATTCCAAACAATGTGTGATTGAGAAAAAAAGTTATTTAGACTCATATCAATGAACTCTACTCTCTATAATACTAATTCTTTATATAATAAATATTTTGCTTTTTAGGGTTTGGTCTTTGTTTACAAGTTATTTTGGTGCATACCTGATTTGATTATTCAAGATATTATATTAGATCTTTTTAGTGTCATGTAATAGGACTTTTTGATATAATTCATACCATTTCAACAAAATTTTCACTTTAATTAGATTATATTAGTTTCAAACACTAATTCTCCACTTTTTTAACTAATAAAATACTTTGATTTAGTTATATTACATTTTTTAGTTTATAATATTTTTTCTTTCATATATATATTTTTAACTTTCAAATAATAATTTATTATTATTTATGCTTATTTACTATAGTAGACTAGGAATGAACAAGAAAAAACAAATTTCACTTCACATATCTCAATGATATCTACCAAATTAAATATTCATTCTTTTATATTTTTTAAATATTTTGTTTTTTAAGGTTTTGGCATGCTTTATAAGATGTTTTGATTCTTACTAAATTTGGTGATAAGCGGTATTGCACTCAATCTCCATAATATCTTATAATGTAGTATTTTAACCTAATTTATCTCATTTCTTCAATTTTTTTCTTTTATTTAGTTATATTATTACAAAGTTTTAAATCTCCCATCATGTTCCTTTACATTTCTTTGATTTAGTTACATTCAAATAATAAATATTAATTTCTTTAATTTGGTTACATTTCTTCAATTTAGCACACCTTTGCAAAATATGAACTTACCTAATAATAATGAATGTGTTGTCATTTAAGCATTTTTTCTTTAGGTATTATTGTAATATCCTTAATCATAAAAATATGTATGAATCAAAATAAAGCATAAAATATGCTAAAATGATTGAAAATAAAATATTTTTATAAAATAAATAAGAATTACTTTTTATTAAATGAAGCTCATTGATACAAGTTCAATGATATTTGTTTTGTCATAGTTAGAAGTTACCTGGAATTACTATTAATTATCAAACTTAATAAGCATAAATAATATAAATTATTATGATAATATTACATAAATATGCATAAAGGTTGTAATGAGAGAAATTTAAGTAATATCATATAAAAAATCAATGTGATGTTAAGGTCTAGCAAGAAAAGAATTAGATTACTAAGTAATATAACTAAATCAAAGAAAACAATTTGAAAATATGATAAATTTTTATTGGAAAGTTTTTTCCAAGGAAAAAATGAGATTTTGTGTAACATCCTTGATCATAAAATCTTCTACGAATCAAAATGACTCATAAAACAAGCAAAAATCTTTTGAAAATTTTCTTAAAATATAAAATGAATATTTATTTGGATGCAACTCAACAAGACGTACGATGATTGTTTCCTCTTGATTGGACTCTTTTTGGAGTACTATGAAATCTCAAATGAAAAAAGTGTAAAGAATAATGAATTACTATTTTAATTTTAGCAAATACATATTGAAGCCAAAATGAGATAAGTTAGAAGAATGTAATATAACCAAATTGAGATGATATAAATATGATAAGAGAGAAAATGTAGCATTACATAGAAATATAACTAAATCAAAGTAAAAAATTTAAGGAATGAGACAAGATGTTAAAGAGATCGAGTGTAAGATCTTCAATAGTTAAATTAGACATAAATTAAATATCCTATAATGTTTGTCATGACCTTCGAAAATAAAATACTTAAAATAATGATAATAAATATTTTATTAGATAAAGTCCAAGACGAGTCCAATGACATTTGTTTCATCTCGATTTGACCTTACATCAAATTAATTTGAATAAAAAATAAAAATGCATAAATAATAATACATTTTTATTTTAGTATTATGTAAATATGTGCTGAAGGTAAACTAAAAAATTAAAATAATATTCTATAAACAATCAAACAAGATATAACCACCATATGATAAGAGAATTAGAATTTCGTAATAATATGACAAACTTGAAGCAAAATCGTTGAACAATTTAGATAAACTATATAAGAAAGTTAGACTTAGAAAATAAGGTGTTCAAGTGCAATATTCTCAATAGCTAAATTAGGTGCAAATTGAAATTACTCATAAAGATTGTCAAACATTATAAAAAAATAAAATAAAAATAATAAATATTTAATTTGGGGGAGTCCATTGAGATAAGTAAAGTAATTTTCTCTCATCTTGATCAAACCATGCTTTGAATTACTATAAATTAGGAAAAAAGAGAAAAAATAATAATAAATTCTTATTTCATAAGTAAATATTTATTAAAGCTAAAATGAGGCAATTTGAGGTAATGTAAAAGAACCAAATGAAATCGATGTAAAGGGCACTTGAGAGGAGATTTTTAACTTTGCATTAATATAATCAAATCAAAGCTAACATTTTCAAGAAATGAGATAAATTATATAAGAAAGTTGCATACTAACATATTGAAGTGGTTGAGTATAATATCCTCAATTGCTAATTATGATATGAATTAATATGTCATGTAAAGTAGCACAAACATATTGGAAATTAAATATTTAAAAACATAAAGTAATTAACTAAATTGATATAACTCTTTGAGAGGAGTCAAAAAACATTTGTTTCAACTCAGTCAGACTTTGTTTGGAATTATAATTAATTACCAAATTAAATATACATAAATAATAAAGAATTATTATTTTCATATTGAATAAATATAAATATTAAATGTTAAATAAGATAAAGTAAAAAAAATTAATCTAATAAAATAAAAGTAATGAAAGGCTACACAAGAGAAGATTTGAGGTTCATACTAATATATAACTAAACAAAAGAAAAATAATTAGAAGAAATGAGATAAATTGCTCTGAATAAGTTATATTCCAAATACTAAGGAGATTGAGTATAACAACCTTGATAATCCAAGATAAGAATTAAAATATCACAAAGGTTTTCAAACCTTTATAAAATTAAAAATTAAAAATTTAAAATTATAATATAAATATTTAATTGGATAGTGTTTGTCAACATGAGTTCGACAAAGTTTCTTTTGTCTTTATCAAACCTCATTTAAAATTGTGTAAAAAACTAATTTAAATAAGTACAAAGAATAAAAATTTTTTATTTTAATATTGGTAAACTTATGATAAGTTAAAATAATATAAATTTAAGTAATTTAATATAACTAAGAGAAAGTGATATCAAAGTCACACAATAAAAAATTAGAGATTCATAGTAATACAATGAAACATAAAAGAAAATTCTAAAAATGATAAATTATACAAGAAAGTTCCATTATAAGATATTAGGTAGATCCATTGCAATATCATGGAATAACAAATTAGGTACAAATTAAAATGACTCTTGAAGTATGTAAAAGGTCTAAGAAAATAAAACATTTTAAAATTTAGAAAGGAAAATTTAATTAGATATATCTCATCAAGCTGAGTCCAACGGCATTTCTTATGTCTTGTCCAGACATCATTTGAAATTCATGAGAATTACAAAATACATAAGCATAAATATTAACAATTTATAGCTCTTCTTTAGGTAAACATATACTAAAACTAGAATGCCATAAATTGAAGAAATATAATCTAAGCGAGGTAGAGTTCATATAAAAAGAGAATAAGAGTCACATACTAAAATTATTAAATCAAAGAAAATGTTGATAGAGATGAATTATTATGGGAAGTTGCATTCAAAGAACCTAAGGAAATCGATTATAATGCCCAGGATCATCAAAAATGCGATTAATAAAAAAGATTTGTAAAGCATGCCAAAAATGTTAATATAATATTTAAAAGTAAAAAAATAAATATTTAATTAGATAATTTTTATCAAGGTTAGATAAATGACATTTCTTTTGATTTGATTAGGCATCGTGTAGAATTACTAAAAATTATGAAAGAAAAAGACTAAAATATTAATAAATTAAAATTTAAATATTAAGTAATTATTTACTAAAACTAAAACGAGATAAATATAATGTAATCTAGCCGAACAAAGGTGATTTAATGTCTTATTTGAGTAGATTTAGGGTTCCATAATATTATAACCAAACAAGAGAAAACATTTGATGAGATAATTGTATAGGAAAGTCTCTTTTTAAGTTGCTATAGAGAATGAATGTAACATCATAAATAGTCAAATTATGTACAAATAAAATTGATTCAACAAATGTATAAAAACTTTAAAAAATTAAAAAATTTAAAATATAAAGAAAAATGTTGCCATTGATAGTCATTTAGACGAGTGCAATGATTCCTATTTCATCTTAGAGAGACTGTTTTAGAGTAAAATTAAATTTTCAAAGTAAATAAACATAAATATTAATAAAATATGATTTTAATATTAAGTAAATATATATTAAAGTAAAATAAAGATAAATTGAAGCACTATTTTATAAGCAAAACAAAGCAATCTAAATGTCACAAGACAAATGAGTTATAGTCACATAGTTATATAACATGACAAAACAAAACATTTGAAGAAATGAGCTAAATTGTATGAAAATGTTACATTCTAAGATACTAAAGAGATCTACTATAACATACTTGATCATCATAACAATTACATAAAGAAATGTCTCACAAATAAAGCAAAAACCTTAAAAAAAATTTAAAAATATAAAAATGGAAAACTTTAATAGTTAGAACACGTTGAGAGAATTTTTGTTTTCTCTTGATCGAACCTCCTTTTAAATTAGTACGAATTATTACAAAAAGCTAATATGCATAAATAAAAATAAATTATTATTTTAATATATTTTAAAGCTAAAATGAAATAAATTGATGCAATTTATTATAACCCAACCAAAGTGATGTAAATGTGATGTAAGTGCAAATCAAGAGTTGCTTAACAATATAACCAATTCAAAGAAAAAAATTGAAAAAATTTGGATTGCATAAGAATGTTTCACACAAAGTTATAAATTAGGTATGAATTAAAATAAGGTTGAATGTAGCAATTTTAATCGTCAAATTAAATATGAATTAAAATGACTTATAAAATGTGACAAAACCTTAAAAAATTGAATATTTCAAAAAAATGTAAAAATTATTAATTAACATAATAGAACCCATTAGGAAGAGTCAAATGTTAAATTATTATTTTAAAATTAAGTAAAGATATATTAAGGCTAAAATAATGTAAATTAAAATAAAGTATTCTAATTAAATAAAAGCAAGATAAATGTTACAAGAGGGAAGAATTTGAGTTGCATTATACAAAAATAAAATAGAAATGAAAAATATGAAAAATGACAAATTATATTAGAAAAGTTTTACACCAAATTATTAGAGAGATTGAGTATAACATCTTTAATTAACAAATTAGGAAAAGATCAAAATATATTAAATATCTTTGAAAAATTTTTGAGAATTAAATTTTAAAAATTATAAAAAGGCATTTAATTGGATAAAGCTCATTTAGATGAGCCAACAAGGCTTTTTCTGATAGATCATGCCTCATTTGGAATTTCTTTAAATAAAACATTTTAATAAATATAAATAATAATAAAGTTTTTTTTAATATCAAGTAACTATATAATAAAGTTAAAATGAGATAAATTGAAATAATTTAATGAAAAAGTCAAAGTGATTTAAAAGTCACATAATAGAAGAATTAGTTTCATTATAAAATAACTAAATCGAAGAGAACAATAAGTGAGATATATTTCATGGGAAAATTGTATTCTAAGGTGCTAAAATGATCAAGTATAACATTATGGAGTTAGAGAATATACAAATCAAAAATATCCCATAAGACATAACAAAATTATAAAAAAAAAGAAATATTTAAGAATAAAGAAATACTTTGCTGGATATAGCTCGTCAAGATGAGTCCAATGATATTTTTTATGTCTTGATTAAATATTATTTAGATATATTGATAACTAAATAAATAAATAATCATAAATATTAAAAATTATTATTTCACTTTAATGTAAACATATATTAACTCTAAAATGAGATAAATTGGAACAATGTAATTTAATTAAATCAAAGCATGGTATATGTCTCATGAAAAGAGATTTGGAGCTACTTACTAACATAACAAAATTGAAGTAAAAAATTTGAAAAAAAAGAGATAAATTGTACTAGGAAGTTGCATTCAAATAACATAAGAGATCGAGTGTAACAAACTCGATCATAAAATAATATAAAAATTAAAATATTTGGTATAGTATGCTAAAACTCTTTACGATATTTGAGAATACAAAAACAAATTTTTAATTGCATAGAGCATATCGAGATGAGTCTATTGTTCTACCTTTTGTCTCAATTGGATGACATTCAAAAATACTACAACTTGCAAAATAAAAATGCAAAAATAATAAAAATAATTAACATTTTAATGTTAACAGTTTATATACATTAAAGTTGAAGTGAGATCAACTAAATTAATATAATATGATGTAATCAATATAATGTAGAGCTCACATGAAAAAAGATTTAGAGTAACAAAGAAATATAAGAAAAGAAAACAAAAAGTGGAGAGTTACAATCCATGTTAATAAGAAGTTTGAGTGATCCATTCTTGATTGTCAAATAAAATAAGAATCAAAAGGGGTTTTAAAGCATGCCGAAATAGTAAAAATAAAATATTTAAAAATAAAAAAATTAAACAGATAAAGCTCATCGGATGTGTCCAAAGACTTTTGGTTCATCTCAAAGATACCTCTTTTGGAATTTATATGAATTATTAAAAACTTATACAAAATTATAATAAATTATTATTTAAAGAAATGAGATAAACTATATGGGAAATTACCTTCCAAGATAATAAGTAGCATGAGCGTAACATCCTCAATCACGAAACCCTAGAAAATAAAATATTTAAAAATATGAATATAAAATGTTTATTACAAATGAGATAAATTAAAGTAATGCAAAAACTCAAGAAAATAAAACTTTCAAAAATACAAAAATAAATATTTAAATGTTTACATTTTGTTAAGATTTTTACAAGAAACTTTGTTTCATCCGAATAAAACCTCATTTGAAATTAACACAAACTAAAATAGTAAATAAGCATAAATAATTATAAATTATGATTTTTTTATTAAGTAAATATATGCTGAAGTTAAAAATAGATTAAATGATGCAATGCAATATAACAAAATGAAATCCATGTAAAGGTGGTAAAAGAAGTGATTTTGTGTTAAATAGTAGTTTAACAACATCAATGTTAAAATTTTGAAGAAATATTAAAAATTGTGAGCGAAAGTAAAATTTCAATATTCAAAGGAGACTGTGTCACATCTTTGATCATCAAATAAGCTACAAATTTAAATTACACATATGTCCTACAAAAATTTTATAAAATAAAATATTTAAAATAAGAAAAATAAATAATTAATTGGATAGCTCATTAAGACAATTGTAACAACATTTATTTCATCTCGAGCTAACTTTATTTAGAATTGTTATGAAATACCAAAATAAGAAGTATAAATAATAAAGAATTTTAATTTTATTATTAAGTAAATATATATTAAAGATGTGATTAGATAATTGAAATAATGTAATAAGAGCAAACAAAAGTGATATAATGGTCACAATTAATATGAAAACTTTGACTAAATAAGAGAATATGTATGGGAAAGTTGCATTACATTTGATGTCTATTTAATCGAGGATATTATTTAAATGCAAATTTATCATGCAACTTATCTTTTTTCCTAAATTGTTTTGCTTTGATTTTGTTGCATTAGAAACTCAAAAATCTCTTTTCATTTCACCACTTCCTCGATTTAATTCAATTAGAGTATCTCATTTAAATATTAATATATAGTTACTTAAATTTGAAATATTAATTTGTTAATATTTATGTAAATAAAATTTTTAATTCTTTGTAATTCCAAAGAAATTTCAAGCAAGACACAATGAATGTTGTTGCACTCATCTTAACAAGTTATATCCAATTAAATATTCTTTTCAATATATTTAAAAATTTCATTTTGTAACAGTTTGGCACACTTTATGAGATATTTTTTTTACCTTAACCAATGATCGACAATGGTGCACGCCACCTCCTTAGTGCCTTGGATTGTAACTTCCCATATAATTTATCTTATCTACTTAAGTTTTTAATTTTGATAGGTATATTTTAATGTGAAACTCTAACTATCTTCCCCAATGACTTTTACATCACTTTCATTCGGTTTTATTAAATTTCTTTAATTTATCATATTTCTAGTTTATTACATATTTATTGATTATAAAAATAAGAACTTATTATTTATATGTATTTAAGTTGGTATTTTGTAGTAATTCAAAACAAGGTCTTATTGGGATAGAAAATTTTGTTTGACTTATCACAACGAGCTTAAGCTAACTTAATAATTTTCTATAATTTTTAGATGCTTTATTTTCTAATGTTTTTTTGACATTTTAAGAGATTTTTTTAATGTGATATGATGATCAAGAATGTTGCATTGAATATCATGTTTTAGCTTTCAAATTTTCTTCCAAAATTTATAGTATTTCTTCGATTATTTTGTTTTTATTTGGTTATATTACTTTGAAACTCAAATACTTATCACATGTAACCTTTACATCACACTTAATTTGTTTGATTAAATTATTTTAAGTTTTCTCTATTGAACTTCAATACTTATTTACATAATACATAAATAGTAATTCATTAAATTTATGCTTAAATATTTTTATAATTCATTGTACTACAAAATAATTTCTAGCATGAGTGAATTAAATGTCATTACACTACTCTTGATGAGTTATAATCAATTAGATAACTATTTTTATTTTTTTAAAACATTCAATTTTCTAAGGTTTTTCACACATTACAAGGCATTTTAATTCATACCATTATAGATGACAAAAGAAATCTCATACAACTCATCTCAATGGACTCTATCTAATTAAATATTTATTTCATTATTTTTAAATATTTAATTACCTATAATTTCAATATGTTTCATGAGACATTTTGATTCATAAAAGATTTAATGACCAAGGATGTTACACTCATTCTCCTTAGCATCTTGGAATGTAATCTTCCCATTCAATTATCTAATTTTTTATTTTTTTTCTTTTATTTTCTTATATTTTTCTAGATTACGTTGATTTTTTTTTATTTCTGCTTTAATATGTTTTCTTAGTTTTAAAATATTATTTTATTATTAATTTTTCCTTTAGTTCATTGTTCATTTGTAGAAAATCCAATCAAGGTTGAAATGAGTCAAACCAAACATCATTAGGCTATTTTCAACATGTTATATCTAGTTAAGCATTTACTTGAACTTTTCTTAAATATTTTTAAAGAGTTTTGGTATACTTTATGAAAATGTTTAGTTGTACCTTGTCTAATAATTGAAGAAATTACACTTGATCTATGTAGGCTCTTTGAAAGCAACTTTCCCACACAATTGATCTCTTTTCATCAGTGTTTTCACTTTATGTTTATGTTAATACGTAACTCTACACCTTCTTTCATGTGAGCTCTACCAAGTTTTAACTCTGTTAGATTTCATTTCATCAATTTCTCCAATTTTTACTTTAATATATATTTACTTAAATATAAAATAATATGCTTTTAATATTTATGCTTGTTTATCCTTGTATGTATTAGTAATTCCAAATAATAATTAATATAGTTGTGATAAATATTGTTTGACTCATTTTTTAAATATCTAGTTAGGTATTCATTTTTGTAATTTTAAGTATTTTGTTTATAGTATTTTGGAATGCTTTATGAGACTTTTTGATTTATGCATAATTTGATGATCCACAATGTTACTCTCAATCATATTAGTATCTTGCAATACAAATTTTCAAAATGATTTAGCTCATTTACTTAATATTTGCTTTTATTTTGTTATATTACTATGAAACTCAACCTCCCCTCTTGAGTGACATTTGCAATGTTATTATTTATCTATATTAAATATTTTTATTTTATCTTATTTTAGCTTTTTATATATTTAGTTAATATTAAATTAAAAATTTATTATCTTTTGTACTTAATTAAGTTAGTATTTTAAAGTAATTCTAAGCAAACTCAAATCGAGACAAAAGAAACAATGTTGCTTGTCCAATTTATTATTTTTTATGAATTTAAATATTTAATTTTCAATTATTTTCGCACTCTCAATAGATATTTTGATTATTATCAGTTTTGATGATCGAGAATGTTGCACACAATATCTTTAGTATTTTGGAATGCAACTTTACCAATATAATTAATTTAATTTTTTCAAATTTTCACTTTTATTGTGTTACTATGAAACTCAAATTTTCCACTCACACAAATTGAACATTACTTTGATTTGGGTTTATTATATTTTTAAATTTATCACTTTTTAGTTTTAATACATATATTTATTTAATTTCAAAAGAATAATTTACATTTATTTAATCTTACAAAATTTTGTAAATCATATTAAATCTAACGTAAGTCCAATCGAGATGAAACAAATGTCATTTAACATATCTATATGTTATTTATTCAATTAAATATCAATTTATAATATTTTTAAATATTTAACTTCATAAGATTTTGGCTTGCTATAAAAGATATTTTAATTTGTACTTGATTTGATGAAAGAGGATGTTACACTCAACAACTTTTGTATCTTAGAATTTACCTTTTTAATTCAATTTATCAAACTTTGGCATTTACATCACTTGGTTTTTGGTTATTAAAATATTAATTATTTATGACTTTGACTATGTTATATTGCTTCAATTTGTCTTATTTTAGGTATAATATTTAATAATAAAAAAATTGCAAGTGTTATTTATGCTTATTTACATTAGTTATTCACAATAATGCCAAATGATGCCTGATTAAGAAGAAAAAAATATTGTTTGACATGCCTCCTATCTAATTAGATACTTTTTAAATACTTTTATCTTCTCCTTAGTATCATGGAAAGTAACCTTCTAATAAAATGTATTTCATTTCTACAAATTTTTTGCATTGATTTGGTTATAATATTATGAAAATCAAAATCTCTTGTCGTGCAACATTAATGTTGCCTTGATTTGGTTTTACATCATCACTTCTATTTATCTTATTTTAGCTTTATTATATGTTTATTAATATTAAAATAATAATAGACTATTATTTCTCATTATTTTTTCTAATTCATAGTAATACTAAACAATGCTTAATCAAGTTGAAACAAAGTTTTGTTTTTACAAGATTTTGGTTTATCTTATGAGATATTTTTATTCATACTTGATCTTATGTTTGAGAAAATTATATTTTATATTCATGGTATTTTGGAATATAATTTTCCTATTCAATTATCTTATTTCTTAAAACATTTTTCTTTTATTTGATTACATTACTATCTAACAATAAATCTTTTCTTATGTGAACATCACATCACTTTGATTTGTTAGATTATGTTGATTAAATTTATCTCATTTTAGCTTTAATTAAATATTTACATAATATTAAAATATTTAACTATTAATATTTATAATTTATAGTTATTTTGAATAAGTTGTGATTGCGATAATATAAAATCTTTCATACTCATAATTTATTTTTATGAGTTTTGGCACACTTTTGAAAGAAGCTTGTTTCATATCTTATTTTATGATCATTTATAATGCACTAGCACCTTAGGTTCCTTGAATGCAACTTTCCCATATATTTTATATCTTTATCAATTTTTGTTGCTTTCATTTCATTATATTACTTTGTAAATTCAAATCTCTATTTATATGACCTCTAACCAACTTAGATTTGGTAATATACATGGATTCAATTTATCTTATTTTAGTTTTAATAAATATTTACATAAAATTGAAATAATAATTTCTTAATATCCTTGCATATGTAATTTGTTATTTCTCAATAATTCCAAATGATATAAAATCATGATATAAAAATTGTTGTTGGACTCATCTATATAAGTTATATCCAATTAAAAAATTTCTATTTTTTTAAATATCTTATTTTGAAAGGTTTTGGTCTAATATTAGAGACATTTTAATTTATAGCTTATTTGTTGATTAATGATGCAAGACTAGACTACTTTAGTATCATAGATTATAACTTTCTACTATAAGTTATTTTATTTAGTCAAATTTTTTGTTTTGATTTTGAGATTTAATATGGAACTCTAATTCTCATCTCTTATGACTTTTACATCACTTTCTTTTAGTTTTTTTTTTATTTTTTAATTTATCTCATTTCAACATTAATATATATTTATTAAAAATAAAAAAAATATTTTATAGTAATTTATGAATATTAACTTGGCATTTTACAAAAATTCCAAATTTATTTGATTGGCACAAAACAAACCGTGTTGGAGTTGGCATAATTAGCTCTATCCAACTAAATATTTTTTATAACTTAAAATATATTATTTTCTAAGGTTTTTATACATTTAATTAGATATATCAATTTGTATATAAGATGAAGGCCTAGAATGTTTATGCGAATTTTCCCACTTAATTTATCACATCTCTTTGAATATTTTAATTTTACTTTGTTATATTACTTTGAAACGAAAATTATCCTTACATGAGGCATTTAAATCGCTTATATTTGATGAGATTACATTATTTCAAGTTTTCTCTCTTAAACTTGAATAATTATTGACATGATATTGAAATAAAAATATATTATTATTTATTCTTATTTATTTTTAATTCATAAATGTTCAAAAGGAGGTTTCGTTTAGACAAAATAAATATTATCAAACTCCTCTTAAGGAGTTATATCAGTTTAAAAATATCATTTTATTTTCTTTAAATATTAAAGCTTTTAGGGGTTTTTCATACTTTTAAACAATTCAACTCATATCTTATTTGACGATAAATATTTGTTATAGTAGATATCTTTAGTATCTTAGAAAGTAACTTTTCTAAACAATTCATTTTTTTATTAAATTGTTTTGCTATAATATTGATATAATACTTTGCAACTCTAAATTTCCTCTCACATTACATCACTTTGGTTTTGTTGTGTTGCATTGTATCAAATTATCTTATTTTAGCCTTAAGAAATATTAAAATAATAAATTGATTTTTATTTATGCTAGTTTACTTTTGTAATTTGTAGTAATTTCAAGTGAGATTTGATTGAAACAAAACAAATATCATTTAACCCATCTCATGCAAGTCTCCCTAATTTATTTCATATTTTTTAATATTTTTTATTTTAAAATATTTTATTTTTCACAAATTTGGCAAACTTTAAATGATATTTTAATTTGTAATTAATTAGAAGATTGAGGTGCTCACTTAATCTTTTTAGTGTCATAGAATGTAGCTTTCTCGTGCAATATAACTCGTTCCTTGAAATGTTTTTCTTTTAGTTGGTTAAAATACTATGAAGCACTAAATATCTACTATTGTGACCTTTACACAATTTTTTTGTTATAATTTGTTGCTTCACTTTATTTTTTTAGATTCAATTTATCTTTACATAACATTAAAATCATAATTTATTATTATTCATGCACATTTCCTTTCGCAATTAACTATAATTCCAAATACAACTAGATCAAGAAAAAGCAAATCTCATTGGACTAATCTCAATGAGCCTTATCTAATTCAATATTCATTTTATTATTTGGAAATATTTTATTATGTATGGTTTTGGCTTGTTTTCTGAGATACTTTGATTCATGCAAAATTTGATGATCGAGGTTGTTACACATGATCTCCTTAGTGTCTTAGAATGCAATGCTCACATTTAGTTATCTTGTTTCTTTAATTTTTATGATTTTATTTTGTTACATTTATATGTATGTCTAAATCTACACACACGGGACAATTACATTGCTTTGATTTTTTTACGTTATATTGATTCAATTTATCTAATTTCAATTTTAATATATGTTTACATAGTATTAAATGTTATTTTAATAATATTTATGTCTCTAGTTCTTTGATAATTTGTAAAAGTTCTAATAAAGGTCTAATCAAGTGAAAGCAAACATTGTTGGACTTGTCTCAACAACGTCTATCCAATTAAATATACTTATGTTTGATTTTTAAATAATTTAAAGAGTTTTCGAGCACTTTATTAAATATGTCAATTTGTACATTATTTGACGTTGGAGAATGATACACCTAACTTCCTTAGTTTTTTTTAATGTAATATTCCCATACAATTTATCACTTCAATTTTCCTATTTTATTATGTAACTCTACATCTCCTTTTGTGTGACCTCTACCTTGTTTTAATTGACTTAAATTTTATTTCATCAATTTATTTTTTTACTTTCAACATTTATTTACATAAATTTGAAATGATTATTTTTTTTTAAATATTTATGATTTTTCACTATGGTATTTCTCAATAAATCCTAGCATTATCTAATCAAGACATAATAATTGTCATTGGACTACTCTTGATGAGCTATATCGAATTAGATATTTATTTTTATATAATTATTTTTTTAGTATATTGGAATACTTAATAGGGCCTTTTCATTTATACCTTATTTGATGATGCACAATATTAGAATTGATCTCATCAAGTAACTTGGGATGTAACTTTCCTAAATAATTTACCTTATTTGATCAAAGCTTTTTCTTTGATTTGGGAATGTTATTACGAAACTCTAACTCTTCCATGGTGTGAGATTTACATCGTTTTCATTTAGATATTATAAATTCCTTTAGTTTATCTCATTTTAGCTTTATTATATATTTATCAAATCTTAAAATACTAATTCATTATTATTTACACTTATTTAAATTTATATTTTATAGTAAATCCATACAAGTTCTAATTGAGACATAACAAACATCATCACCTTTCGAGTTCAATAAATTCTATAAATGTAAATATTTTATTTTCCATGATTTTTGCCCTCTTATAAGATATTTTGATTCTTACAAGGTCGTTTTACATATCCTCCATAGTATTTTTGAATGCAAAGTTTTTGAAATAATTTATCTCATTTCATAAAAAATTTATTTTATCATATTATGGTGCAATGCAAATTCTCCACACATGCAAATTTAGCACACCTAGATTTGGTTATATTATATTTCTTCAATTTATTCCATTTGTATTTTGGAATACAACCTTTCTTCTATAATTTATCCCATTTCCTGAAATGTTTCACTTTTATTTAGTTATATTTCTATTGTACTCAAATTATCTACTAATGTAAACTTAACATCACTTTGATTTGGTCATACTTTATTGTTTCTATTTATAAACCTTTTAGGTTTAATATATGTTTACTCTTATTTGTCTTTACAATTTAGAGTTATTCCATGCTAAGTTTGACCAAGATAAAATAAATATTACTGAACTCGTCTACATGATATCTATTTTATTAAATATACAATTTTGAATTTTAAAATATTTTTTCTATGGTTTTTTTGCTTTTCAAGATATTTGGATTTGTATCATATTTGGATTTCTTGAAATGTTTTACTTTTATTTTTTTATATTTCTATGAAACTCAAATTATCCACTCATTGAAACTTGACATCACTTTGATTTGGTCATATTTTATTATTTCTATTTATAAATGTTTTAGTGTTAACACATATTTACTCTTATTTGGCATAATTTAGAGTAATTCCAAGCTAAGTCTGACTATGATAAAAAAATATTATTAAACTCATCTACACGAGATCTATTTTATTAAATATAAATTTTTTAAAATTTTAAAATATTTTATTTTCTATTCTTTTTGTTTGCTTTTCAAGATATTTGGATTTGTGTCATTGAACACAACTTTCTTGTAAAAGATATCTCATTTCTACAAATGATTCACATTCATTTATTAATTTATTTTAATATTTTCAAATATTTTATTTTCTTAGCTTTTGGAATTCCTTATGAGACATTTTGATTTATATTTTATTTAATGAACCATAATGTTACACTTGATTTCATTTGATTTTGTTATATTATAGTTTTTAAATTATCCTGCTGTAGATTTTCTAGATATTTATTAAATTTCAAATATTAATTTATTTATTTTTATTGTTATTTAAATCAATATTTTGAAGTAATTCAAAGTAGAGAAAGATTGAGCGACAAAAAACTTGGTTACACTCGTCCCAATAAGTTTTGTCTAATTAAATATTAATTTTTCATTATTTAAAATATTTTTTAATATTTTTTTAATTGATTTCATTTGATTTTGTTGTATTATATTTTTTAATTTATCTTATTTTAGATTTATTATAAATTATTGAATTTTAAAATATTAATTTGTTATTTTTAATTGTTATTTAAATTAGTATTTTGAAGACATTCAAAATAGGGAATGATTGAGAGAGAACTTACTTGGTTATACTCATCCTGATAAGTTTTGTCTAATTAGATATTGATTTTTTAATTGTTTGAAATATTTTATTTTCAATAGTTTTTATGGTTCGGTAAACAACTAAGAAATTACATGATTTCACGGTCAAGAATATTACCATCGATCTCCTTAGTATCTTGCAATGCAACTTTCTAAAAATATTTCTCTCTTTTCTTGAAACAATTCATTTTCATGTAATTATGTCATATTTTAGTATTTACTTCAAATTTTAAAATAATTTATTAATAATTGTGCTTATTAGGATTTGTTATTTGTATAATTTCCAAAGAAAGTTTGAAAGAGAATTAATAAATGTCATCAGACTTATCTCAATGTGTTGCATCTTATTAAATATTCCTTTATATATTTTTAAATATTTTTTTTGGTTCTAGCACATTTCACGGCACTTTTAGATTTATACCTAATTTGATGACTTAGGATGTTACACTCGATCCCCTCTAATGAAACAATTAGATTGCTTTAATTTTGTTGTATTAGATATTATCAACTTAGCTTATTTCAGCTTTCATATTATTTAGTTAATCTTTTAATTATCATTTATTATTATTTATTCTTATTTACTTTTTGTAAATTTTAGTATTCCAAACGAGGTCTGATCGAGAAGAAACTAGCATCATGGACTCATCTCAACAAGATATCTTAAATTAAACATTAGTTTTCATTTTTTAAAATGTTTTATTTTCTAACTTTTTTGAATCTTTTGTGATAATTTTATTAAAATTTTTTTTGAAAATCAAGGATGCTATACTCAAATTCCTTAGTATCTCAGAAGGCAACTTTCTTATAAAATTAATCTAATTTGGAAAACTTTTTGGCTTTAATTTGCCATATTATTATCAAACTCTAATTCTCTAATAATATCACATTTTTATTGCTTTAATTTATAAGATATTTTATTCTTACCTAATTTAATTATCATGAATTTTGCACTTCATCTTTTTATTATTTTGAAATGGAACTTTCTTATAGAATTTATCTCACTTCTTCAAAGTTTCACATTAATTTAGAAATATTACTATTTATCTCAAAATATTCACTCATTTGACATGTGCATCACTTTAATTTGGCTACATTATATTGATGTAATTTATCTTATTTTAGCTTCAGGATATATTATCTTAATATTGAAATAATGACAGTAATCTTTATTCTTATTTTCTTTAGAATTTCAAAATAATTCCAAATGATGTTTCATAAAGTTGAATCAGTCATCATTGTACTAATCTCGATGAGCTTTAACCAATTAAATACTTATTTTGATATTTTAATTATTTGATTCAATTATCATTGTAAGCTTTATGAGATGCATCAATTTGTACCTGATTTGATGATCAACATTGATAAAGATGATCTCCGTATCATCTTGAAAAACAACTTTTTTTGTTTGGTTATATTATGTGTAATCTAAATCTCTGCTTGCTAAGCCTTTCCATCTCACTAATTTTATTATATTATATTACTTCAATTTATCTTAATTTAGTTTCTTTATATGTTTTCCTAATATTAATATGATAATTTACTGTTATTTATTCTTATTTAGTCTTATATTTTTAAGTAAGTCAAAAAAAGTTTTGGTTGATACATGATAAATAACACGTGACTCATCTTAACGAGAATTATTTAATAAAATGTTTGATTTCTTATTTTTTAAATATTTTATTTTCTAAGGTTTTGGCTTGTTTTATGAGTCATTTTGAATGGTAACTAATTTGATGATCAAGTGTATTACGATTAAGCTTCTTATTATCTTTGAATATAGCTTTGTTTTATAATTTTTGTCATTCCTTTACATTGTTTACTTAGATTTGTTTGTATTAATTTTTAACTCTAAATCTCCCCTTGTATGACTTTCACATCATCTTAATTCAATTATATTATATTATTTCAATTTTCATATATTAGAATTAATATATATTCATCGTAATTTCAAGTGAGACTTCCCCAAGATGAAACAAATGTGTCGATTAGCTCAATCTAATAAAAAACATTATATCTTTAAATATTTTAATTTTTGTAGTTTTGGAACTCTTTGTAAGCTCTTTTAATTCATGTGTGATTTACCCATTAAAGATTTTGCACTTGATCTCCTCACTTTATTGTAATAAAACTTTCTTGTAAAATTTATGTCATTTTTTTGAAATTTGTTATTTTGATTTTGTTATATTGTAGTGAACCTCTAATTCCAATCTTGTGTGACCTTTATCATGCCTATAAATGGCTGTGTTTTACTATTTTTATCTCTCTTATTTTATCTTTAAGATATTTTTACTTAATTATAAAATAAATACTTTTTATTGTTTATGCTTTTATATATTGGTAATTCCCTATAATTTCATGATAAGTTTGATTAACATGAAAAATTTGTTTATTGACTAATATGGATACGCTCTAGCTAAACAAATAATTATTTTTTATATTTTGAAATATTTACCTCCTTATAATATTGGAATTTTTTTCTTCCTCAGCTAAACAAATAATTATTTTTTTATTTTCAAATATTTATCTCCTTAAAATATTGGAATTTGTTTCTTTCTCAAATAATTTACCATATTTCTTCAAATTTTTCTCATCAAATTTAGTTATATAAATATTTGAAATTAAATCACCTCTCTTATAACCTTCATAAGGTTTCAATTTGGCATGATTATATTGTCTCAATTTATCTCATTACAACTTCAATATATATAGTTAATATTATAATTATTATTTACTATTTTGTTCTCACCTAATTTCAAATTTGAGTATTTTATTTCTTTGTCTCTTTAGTAAATTGGAATGTAATTATCTTGAAATATTTATCTCATTTTTTCACATTTTTTCTTCAAATTGGTAATATTACATTGCATTAATTTATCTAATTTCTTCTTTAACATATATATATTTATTAATATTAAAATAATAATTTATTAGTATTAATGCTTATTTAATATGTTAATTTAAAGTAATTCCAAATGTTGTCAGATCTAGATGCTCCACCTACTCTATTTATTTAGGAACTAATTTTTAAAGGTTAAAATATTTTATTTTTTGTTGTTTTGACAAACCTTACAAGTCAGAATAATTGATACATGGTTTCATGATCAAGAATGCTACATTCAATCTCCTTATTCTCTTGAAGAGCAACTTTCTGATACCATTTATCTCATTTTCTTCAAATGTTTTTCATCAATTTTGTTTGATTATTATGCAACTCTAAATCTCTTTTCTTCATTATTATTTTTAATACTTTATGTTTGTAATTTGTTGTAATTTGAAACAAGGGGATCTAGATGAAAAAAATGTTGTTCGACTCATCTCCATGTGTTTTATCTATTCAAATATTATTGTTTTATTTTAAATATTGTTTTCTAAGAATTTGGTATGCTCTCAGAGACATTTACCTAATTTGATGATTCAACATGTTACACTCATTTATCTTAGTACCTTGGAGTGCAACTTCCACAAATAATTTATCTTATTTCTTTTAGTTTTTTAATTGATTTGTATGTATTACTATGTCAATCTTAATTGCTTTGCATTGGACCTTTGCATCGCTTTAATCTAGTTGTATTACATTGATTGAATTTACTTGACTTATGCTTTAATAAATATTTACTTAATTTTTAAATAACAATCCTTTTGTTCTTATTTACTATACTAATTTGTAAAAATTTCACACAACATGCAATGAAAAATAAACAAATGTTGGTTGTCTCATCTCAATAATCTCCATCACCTTAACTATTTATTTTTATATTTTTAAATATGCACACTTTAAGAGATATTTTGATTCATACCTTATTTGATGGTTGATGTTATTATACTAGATGGTGTTACAATTTCAAAATAGTGGATATGTAGATATAAGAGTAATAACCTAATATAACAACCTATTAAAGCAAGTTTTGTGTCACCAGAACAGATCAACTTGTTTGTGGACTAGCATTCCAAACTCGTTAATGACAACTTGGGTGTTTGAGGTCTTATCAATACATTTGGTTGCTATTTGTAATAAATAATCATTATTTAATTATAATTTCAGTTAGTATTATTTTTATTAGTTAATTATTACAATTACAACATCCTTTTTTTAAAAGTTATTAAGAAAATAATAAGGTGTGATTAAAAAATAAAATTTTTCTTAAGATTGTCAAGGTAGTTGGATTATGTTTTCAAAAACCTTAATATTTTTAAATGATTATAAACTTAAATAAAATATATTTTTTGTGTCTTGTAATAAACAATTATATCATGCTTAATATTCTAATTAAAGTAAAATGAAAATAGAAAAACTTAAATACAAAATATATCTCTTTGTGGTTCTGCATTCAAGCCAAGGTAATCTTTATCGGGTTTAATTGTTCATCTTTTTCTTTATATTCACCCTTGAACGTGAGGATCGGCTACATCAAATCTAAAAATTTGTTCAAAAAAATTCATTAGAAATACTTAGAATTTATTATCACAAAAAAGCACTATGGTTAGAGGCCAACTATAAAACAAGGTCAAGATTAAAGAAATGTTGTTGCGATCAGCTTGTTGAACTTTATCTAATTAAGTATACTTTTTTATTTTTCTTACCTTTTTCTATTCTAAATTTTTTGCATACTTTATGAGATATTTTTATTTGTACCTTATTTGATGATCGATGATACTACACTTGATCTCTTTCATATATTGTAATCTAACTTTTCTTAAACCTTATCTCATTTCCTTAAACATTTCACTTTGATTTAGCTACATTACTTTGAAGCTATAGAACTCCTCTTATGTGTCCTTTACATGGCTTTGAATTAGTTTTATTATATTAGTTTACTTTATATCATTTCAATTCTAATATATTTTTACTTATCATTAAAATAAAAATTTTTATTATTTAAGCTTATTTAATTTGGTAAATCATGGTAATCTCAATTGAGATCCAATGGAGAAGAGCCTAATGTTATTGGACTCATCTTAACGAGCATCATCCAATTAATATTTATTCTTTTATTTTAAAACAATTTGTTTTATAGCTTTGGCATGATTTATAAATCATTTGTATTTATGCATAATTAGATGATCAAGAATTTTACACATGATCTCATTAATATCAAGTAATGAAAATTTTATATAGATTTTACCTCATATTTTCAAATAACACGAATTGCTTTTAATATATGACTATGAAACTTTATTTCCCATCTTGTGTGGCCTTTATATAATTTTTATTTGGTTATACCTTATTGTTTTGATTCATCTTATTTCTGCCTTAATATTCTTTTTTTAAAATGTAAAATAAAATTTTGTTATTTTTTTGCTTGTTTAGTTTGGTAATTTGTAATAATTCTAAACAAATTTTGATCGAAATGAAAAAATGGCGTTTGACTTGATTTGAGGAGCTTTGTTTAATTAAAAATTTATTTCTATATTTCTAAATGTTTTATTTTGCAAAGCCTTCACACACTTTATAAAAAATTCCAATTTGTAGCCTATTTGACAATCAATGATTTGCACTTAAACACTTTATTAACTTGAAATTTTATTTTCCAATACTATTTATCTCATTTTTTCTTTAATATTGTTATATTACTTTTTAACAATAAATCACCTATCGTGTCAACTTTACATGGCTTTGATTGAGTTATGTTACATTACTTTATTTTATCTATTTTTAGATTTAATGTATATTTACTTAATAAATTTTTTTTATGATTTATAATTATTTACTTTGGTAAATCATAGTAATTACAAATGAGGTCAAATTGAAAGGAAACAAATTCCATCAAACATATCTCAAGGAGCTCTATCAACTTAAATATTTAGTTTTATATTTTTAAATATCTTACTTTTAATGATTTTGGTGTGATTTATGAGATAATTTAATTCATCCCTAATTTAATAGTCATAGATACTATACAAAAACTCTTCAAACCTTGGAATGTAGATTTTCTCACATAATTGATATCAATTTTTCAAACATTTCTCATTGATATGGTTTTATTATTTTGTTTTAGTTTATCTCAGTTTAGCATTAATAAATACATTTTTAGTCCTAAAATAAAAATTTATTGTTATATGTCCTTATTTATGTTGGTGATTTATGGTAATTCCAAATGACATTGTTGGACTTACTTCAACTAGCTTCATCCAATCAAGTATTATTTTCTATTTTTGAAAATGTTTTCCTTTATAGGGTCTTAACACTCTTTATAAGATATTTCAATTCATGTCTTATTTGATGATTGGGACTATCACCCTCGATCTCCATATTATCTTGTAATGCAACACTCCTGTATGATTTAAATCATTTTTTAAAGTGTTATTTCTTTGAATTTGTTATTTAACTTTGTAACTCTACTTCTTATCTCTTGTGTCCTTTAGATTTCCATGATTTAGTTACACTATATTATTTCAATTAATCATTACTTAGCTTTAATATTTATTTATGTAACATAAAAAATTACTAATATTTATGCTCATTCATTTTTCTAGTTGGTCTAGTCTTATTAAGCCCTATCTAATAAAACATTTATTTCTTTATTTTAAGATATTTTATTTTTCATTATTTTGTCACATTATATGATATTATTCTGATTACTACTTGACTTGATTATTGAGAATATTACACATGATCTCTTAACTATCTTGCAACGCAACACTCCCATATAATTTATCTCATTTGTCAAACATTTTTGCTTTGATTTTATTATATTTCCATGTAACATAAATCTTTTAACATGTGACATTTATATCACCTTGAATTCATTTTATTGCATTGATTTAATTTATCTTATTGTAGTTTTGATATACATTTAATTATTGTTAAAAATATTTTATCATTATTATTTTTTTGCTTATTTACTTTGGTAATTTAAAGTAATTTGAACAAACTTCTTTACACAAATGCATGCATAGTTTCACACATGCTTGCACCCGTGCACACACAAAAGCACACACAAACATACCCACACACACCTACACACATAGACAACTATGCGCACATGCATGTACATACACATGCACACATAAACAGGCATACAAATGCCCATGCATACAAATACATAAAACATAAGCACACATACACATGATTATAGATAGGCATGCATAAATGCACACACACTTGCAAACAAACAAATACTTAGGCACACTCATATGCACCCACATGTAACAAATTCATGTAGACAAGCAAAAACATACATGCACTGTACAGTCAGACGAACACATGAGTGTCAGTACATACGCATGCATGTACATTTGCACACACACACACACACACACACACAGTGCACAAGTAAGAATGCACACACACACAAGCACACATGCACACGCACACACACATGCAAGTGCAGACACACAAAAATGATACACCTACATGTGCACACAGATACACGAACAAACACACATCCTTGCACACACACACATGTGCACACACAAGTAAACATACATGCACGTATAGGCACACATATTTGCACCCACAAATACACACACACACTCACCTACTCACATTTCATGTGCATGCATGCTTCCACACTTACATGACATTCACACACACAAGAGCACACAAGCACAAAAGTGCACACACACATAAAGAAACAAACAAGATCTCACACACCCCGCACACAGATGCCCATATGGATTAACAAACATGCCAATGCACGCACATGCATATGCACACAAACACATGCTCACAAACATGACACACACACATAGGCTCTCAGACATGCACACTCTCACACCCACACACATACATTCAAACCCACAAACATGTATGCACACACACATAGGACTAGATAACATAAACATGCATAAGTACCTGCTCATATATATGCAAGCATGCACATTCGCCCATATCCACATTCACAATCACACACACACACGCATACCCACATAAACATATGCATATGCATACAAAAAGACACATGCACACACATGCATGGACACACACAAATAAAGACTCAAATATAAAGATATGCATGCACTCACATGCACACCCATATGTGCACACATGCTCATACACGAATACACACATAAACATGCATGCACGCACACACACATATGCCCACACATGCATATATGCACCCATATATGCACACACACACACACTTGCACACATACTCCACAAATACCCACACATGCACAAACATAAACACACACATAAACAAACATGCACATACACACACATGCATGCATACACAAACACAGGCACACTCACACACATTCAGACATGCATCGATGACTGACCCACACAAATATAATCGCATGCACACACTGCACGCACAAGCACTCATGCACCCACACACTGACACAAGTGCACACAAACTCACACACACTCATACACATACACACATATGTATAAACACATACAGACACACGCACATGCACACACATACACACATAGTTATACATATGCAAACATGCACACAAATGCATGTGTAGACACACATGCATATGCAAAATATGAACACAAAAACATGAATAAGTGCACACACATACACTCACACATGCACACATACAAGCTCGTTCACATATGCACACATGGACAATCATACACAAGAACATGCACACACATACACACACATGAACATGCACACACACACACATTTTTGTCTTGCACAAACAAGCAAGCACACACATATACACTCATGCACAAAAACACACACCACACAAACCCATACACACAAGTAGACATGCACACAAATGCACCCATACACACACTTGTGCACACATGAAGATGCACTCACACACACAAACTAATATGTTGGTGCACACACATAAGGATACATACACACCACGTAGACACATGCACACATGAACATAAGCACACAAATTCAATGCAAACCCACACACATGCACTTGCATGCATACAAACACATATGCACACACTTGTGTAAACACACTCTCTCTCACACACACAAAGGAACACACTTGGACATGCACAAACACGCACAAAAGCACACATACACAAATGTACACAAACTCACACATGCACATGCATGTAGATATGCATGTAGATGTGCACACACACACCCCACACACAATCACATGCATGGACACACAACACATTGAAAACACACACACACACACAAACATACACATGCACCCATACACACTTACATGGATGTGCACACACACAACCACCTAAACATACCCACACAAAACCATAATCACATGCATGAACACATACATAAAATCAAACATGCATGCATCCATGCATAGGCATAAAAACAAGTACACAAAACATCACACACACAACCACACATATCCATATGTACACACATGCTCACACATATTTACATACATGCATATAAATAAGCACTGACACACACACACAGACAAGCATGCACAAATGAACATGCACATGCAAAGACACACACACACACACCTATGTAGACTCACATGTACCTACATGCACACACATACTTGCATAAACACATACACACACAATAACACATAAGCACACACACTCACACACACACATACTGGCATGTATGCATGAACACTTGCATGCATTCATATATGTGTGCACATCTACACACACGTGTCCACACAAACATAGAAGAGAGAGAGAGAGAGATGTACATGCGCACACATACACACTAGTGTGTACACACTAACAAACACACAAGCATGCACACACACATATGCATTAATACACACACACAATAACACCCACAAACATTAATACACATAGACAAATGCATAAACAACACACAAAACATAAAACAATACACACGTACACATCAATAGCCTCATGCATGTATACATACACACATAAACACACACATGCACACAAACACATAAATGTGTAACACACATACATGCACATGCACATGTACATGCTCTCACACACACATACATATACATATGTATGTCAGACACACCTACTTACACCCACACACACACAAGACACACTTGAACACACATATACATGCACATATTCATGCATGCACATGCACACACACACACACAAATGCAAACACATAGGCACATAACCTCATACACACACATGTAGATTCATAGGCATAGATAAGCAACACACACACATGCACACACAAAGGCTCACAGACATGCACATGTATGTACACACACTCATACTAGCATGCACACACACACAAACAATTACACATGCACACATAATAGACATGTACACATGCACCCACCTAGAAACATATGCATGCTCACATACAAATGCTTAGGAACACAAACATGCACTCACAGACCCACACGTAGCCACATATAAGAACATATGCACACACACATGCACACAACTAGACACACACACACATACATGCACACATACACATGCATATGCCCACACACACATGCATAAATATTTAAGCACATACACACATAAAAACACGTGTTTGCACAAGCACACATGCACCCACATAAAAACACACACATTCATGCACACACAAATGCACACACCCACATACATGCACACACATGTGTGCATGCTCATGCAAGTTTGTGTGTCTACATGTGTGTGCTTGTGTATGTGTGCATGTGTGTGTGTGAACATGTCTTCATTCTTATGTGAGCATGAAGACATGCACCCACACATACACACATGTAAGCATGCACAAACATGCATACGTACACATGCATAGACAATCTTGTGCACATACACACATATGCATAAACACACATCTACACAAACACATGTGTGCATAAGAACACACACATGCATGAACATATGCACATGCACATAGATGCACTCACACATATGCACACATGCATACATATGCATGCACACACACACATATGCACATGTACAAGCACGTCTACACAAATATACACACACACAAACATGCACATGCATATACATACATACATGAATGCACACACACACATGAGCATTCACCCACATACACATATACACATGCATATATGCAGAGAAACACACACGCACACACAAACTTTCATGTAAACACACAAGCAGACACAAACATACACAAAACCATACACATCGACACACATGAACACACACCTGCATCCCCATACCAGCACAAAAAAAACATGCACGTGCACACGCATGCACACATTCATGCATGTATGCATGCACAAATACACACACATACTCATCCATGCAAATACATACACACATATGCACATGATTGCAATGGACCACCACATGTACACACATGCACTCACATTAACTCACACTTACACACACACACATAAAAACATGCATAAATACACACTTACATAGAGTAGCATGTGCACACGCACACACATGCACACACATATAAGCACACATGCACACATGTAAAGACAAACATACACAAATATGTACATGCACGCACACACACACTCATGTTCACACACATGCACATATGTGCACAACACATACATGTATTGATGCACACACATGGACACACATTAACACACACACATTCTCTCAAACAGACACTCATGTGTACACACATTCACACACATGTAAGCATGCACACACACACCAAAAAAGATATACAAGCATGCATGCATTTGTACATAGAAATGCAAGCAAACATGCACACACCCATACACATATAAGACCATAGATACACATATGCTCACGCACACATGTTCACAACCACACCCATACAAACCCACACCAATACACGTGCATAATGTACACACACTGACACACACACATGCACATACATGCATGCACACCCTCACTCGTACTTGCACACATGCACTTGCACACAAATAGACTCAAAGACATGCATAAGCTCACCTATATACACTCACATGCATATGCACACTTGCACACACAGACATATGCACACACACACAAACTAACATGTACACACACATGTGATCTCACATATACACACATGAACACACACGCATGCATTCACATAGAAACACCTGCACACAATACACACGCAAATATACACAAACACATGCATGCACACATGCATAAGCACACACACATAAACAACAATATGCACACACACACGTAAACACATATAAGCTCACACATTTGTGATCATGGACACAAACATACGCACGCACACACAAAGAGATGCAGCAGATGCACACTCACATATACACATAGACACTAGATGTGAATTGCATGAAACAAATGCGTAAGAGATGGGGGATGAACTGTATGTTTATGAAATTTTTTGAATTTTAGAACATTTTTATTAAACAAAAAATTTTATGCTTAAAAATAAACATTTATTTTTAAGAAGAGTTATCAGCAAAATAAAATTACTTAATAATAAAAACAATGTAGAATTTTTTCAATTGTTTAGTGAAAACCCATGCTTACATCTACCACCAGTCATCGATCAAGCTTCCACTAACCACTTCTTTTTATCAAGTTCGATTGGGTTAAACCAATTAGAAACCAATACTCTAATAAGACACTAAAATCAACAAAAATTGGCAACACAATAAAATAAAAAACTTTATAAAAATGTTTGCAAATGAAATTCCTACTCTTTTAAATCTTTCAAATAAGAGTAATGCAGACTAATTAATGATATAGATGTTACAAAGATAATGTAGAAAGATTGTAGAAGAGAATACAAGAAATAATAATTGAGAGAACCCATAGCTCCTATAAGTATGCTAAAATTTGATATTCCCAAATTTGGACTTCACTTCAGCATTTATGAAATACACCTTGAGATTTAATTACCATAATATATCTTGACATTTAACTGAAACAACATTAAGCTCAACTTGGTATTAGTAATGTTTAGCATGATTTTCTGATCTTCGCAACATAGGATACAACAATCACCCTTAAAAGATTATAAAATCTATATTAGAGTTGAATTTATACTAATAAAGACAATGTTATATTAATGAATAAACTAAGTAATATAATATTCAATATTCTAGCTCACCTTATTTGATAGCCTCTACTCTTCCTAAATTTTAGCTTCCACTCCCATTGAATTCTAGTACTAAGTTGTCTCCTTTTTGTAATCATTCTAAAGGGTTAGAGTCTATGAAAGAATTTAGTAGATAACAGCTTAATAAAAATATCAACTAATTAAACAAAAGATGGAACAAATGAAATTATATTTCTTTCTTCTACACATGTTCTTTAATAAAGTGATACCTCATCTTTATGTATTTAATTCTTGAGTGTGAATAGAATCTTTAGATAAACAAATTACACTTGATTTATCACAATAGTTTAAAATTTGCATAAATTCTTAGCCATAATCTAAAATTAGTTTAATCTATAGTACTTGAGTAAGATAATTACCTATAGTAATATACTCAACCTTTATTATTGATAGTACCATATAATTGTTTTTTCTACTAACCTAAGAAATTAGTAAATCATCAGTCATTTATATAAATTAAAGGTAATCTTTGTATCAATCTTACTACTAACAAAGTAAACATCTATGTAGGTTATCAAATCAAGCCTCACATCTAAGGTAAAATTAGTTTAGAGTCTTTATGCCTATAAGAAATTTAAATATATGTTTGATTTCTTGTATGTGTGATTCATTAGGGTTAGACTAGAACTTTGCAAACAAACCTACACTAAATACAATATTAGGCCTTCTTGTAGTGAGATATTATAATTATCTAATCATTTTTTAAATGATTTTGTGTCAATAGTCTTTTCTTTCCTTCATGTTCTCATAGTTAAACCTCTTTTACAACTCCATAAAATGCATGGTTCGATAAATAAAAATTTCTTCACTTGCTTGCTTGACCTAAAGTCCTAGGAAGAAGGTTAACTATCCCATCATACTCATTTCAAATTTATTTTTCATAAAATTTACAAACCTCATGCACATAGAAGCTAAAAAGATTTTGTTATTAATGTAAACAAGAAATATTAATTGTTCTTTATCTAAATTTTGAATAAATAAAGTATTATCTACCTTGCCTCTACAAAAACAATTTGGCATAAGAAAAATGCACAATCTTTTATCTCAAGCTCTTAGAGCTTGCTTCAAACCATAAAGTTCCTTTTTACGTTTGTATACATGATTTATCTTATCATGTATCTCAAATCTTGGCGATTATTCAAAAAACACTCCATTTATATATTTATTTAAAAATATACTTTTAATATCTATTTGCTATAATCTAAATTTATGGCAACATAAGTAAGTAAAATCTTAATTGCCTCAAGTCTAGCTGTAAGAACAATTACCTCATTCATATCTACTTCTTCAACATGAAAATAAACTTTGGCTATTAATAAAGCTTTTTTAAAGTAGGCTTTAATAAGTAAAAAAATCTTTTATGTTATAAAGTAGAACTATTATCACGCGATATAAGACATTCTAGACCACCACCTTTATCATGTGTAAAAATGAAATGTATGTATTATCTTTTCTACATCCAATAATAAGTGAAACATTTTTTTACTAATAATGCAATCATTTCTAATAAATAAACTATTAAACTTTGAATCAAATAATTGGCTAATTCTAAGAGGGTTGTACTTTAGATTTTGTACATGACGGACCTTTCTTATAGAAGTGTGTTAGTTACCTATAGTTCCAATTCCAATCACTTTTTTCGTGGAGGTGCCAACAAGAGCTACTTCTCACCATCATAAGAATTCAAGTGGATGAATAAAGACACATTGCTAGTCATGTGTCTTGAGCATTCGATATTTAAGAATTATATACCTTCCCCAATCCTTGAAGGAGGCAGGCCTACAAAAAAATTAGATATTTGTTTATAAGACCTAAGCTTTTTTTTATTCATATGTCTTAACTTTATCATTAATTGAACTATTTTTCTAATCCATCAAAATCTAGAAGGTATATGATAAACAATGTTTCTAAATTTGTAATAGAGAGATATTTGTCCAACTCTTATGCAAAAATTGCAAACTACAATTGTAGTAAAATAAATTTAACAATTCTAGTATAGCTAATCTTATGAAAAAGCCCATATTAAGCATGTAAAATTTTTAAGTCATTTAATTATCTAACAAAGCATGTATTTTTTGTAATATTGGAGGCTTTTTCATCTCTCTTATTCTTAATCTTATGCAAATAATTAGTAATTCAACTCATTTAGATGTTCACACAAGCCTAAATAATTTTTGTGTTCTTCTTTCAATTTGAAAAATTTAAAAGGTAATATTTTGTACTTTGTGTAAGAATTAATATACTATTATTTAAAAAGAAGAACTAAAAGAATCATGTCATGATATTTTCATAGATTTCTTCTTCTTGTTTTATTTTTGAAACTTTTAACTTTATCCTTATAGTGAGAGGATCTAGGCCTTGGATGCCTAAGTAATTTGCATTCATAATAGATTATTTTAAAATGAGAAATCATCTTTCTCTTTCATTTCATAACATTTACAAATCATTTACATACATTTATTTAATTATATAAACTAGATAAAACTTTTGAAATAAGAACTACATCACTTGCGATGGAGAAATCTGAGTCTGTAGAAGAATCAACTACAAAGGCTATTATTTCTTCCTTTTTTCCTTTCTTTTTTAGCAACAAGTTCTTCCCTACTAGCAAGCTCAATCATTTGTTAAGTGCTGACAAAATAACTCATCTAATGACATTGCCAAAATATTTTATACTATTTGAAACGTTGTCACTAATATATCATTTTGTTGAGGAAAAACTTGAAGAATCTTCCTTACCTACTCACTAATAGAGAACTTCTTGCCAAGTTTAAGTAAACCATTAATAATATTTATAAACTTTATAAACATAACCTTAATACTCTTATCTAGATTTATCCAAAATAATTCATACTCATGAACAAGCATGTTGTTTTAGTCTCCTTAACTTGAGAAGTACCATCATAGGTAACTTCAAAGTTAGACCAAATCTCATGTGCCATTTCCAAGTTCATTATTCGATTTTGTTTTAAAGTATTCAAACCACGCTAAAAAATATTCATAGCTCAAGAATTTAGTTGACCTCTATGTTTCCTCTTAAGAGTGAGTTCACCTAACGTTTTCTCACTTCTTTCTCCATTAGTCTTAGTTGGAAACTCGAATATAATTTCCACAATATTCTAAATTTCCAAATCAATAGAATCTAAAAATAAATTCATATAATTTTTTTAATAACAATAAATTCACCTTTGTACAAAAGGTGGTGGATGTGGCAAAGCCCCCTCAGATAAGATTATATTATCCTCAACACAAGGAAGAGCCATTAGGATCTTGGCTTAGAAATTTTTTTCTTTTGAAGAAATCCTCACTCTATAACCCTTAATTTGAATTGCATGAAACAAAACATACATGTGGGTAGTGAATTTATTTTAACAAATTTTTAATTTCAAAAAAGTTTTAATTAAAAAACATTTTATGCTTAAAAATAAAAAATTTATTTTAATAAGATTGTTAATGAAAAGAAATTTGCTCAATAATAAAATAAATATGCTTAAGATGTTTTAGGTGTTTCAACCAAAACATATGCTAACATCTACTCCCAATCACTAATTCGATTCTACAATCCACTCTATTTTGCTAAGGCTAGTAAGGGTAAACTAATTATAAGTTGATGCTCCAATTAGAAACAAAAATCCACAAAAATTGGATACATAACAAAATTAAAAGCTTTACAAAAATTTCTACATTAAAAATTTCTACTTCAAATCTTTTAAACAAGAGTGGCACAAACAAATTAATGATATAAAAGTTACTAGGATGTTGCATAAAGATTATAAAAAAGAGTAAAATAAATAATAATTTAGAAGAAATAATAGCAAATAAATGATTTCTATTTGTAGTAAAAATAAAAAACATCCCGAAATGACTATTCTAATGGATAGAATTAGCTTTTTTGAAAGCTAGCCATTACAAGAGATGAAAGCAAAAAATGAAATGCAACCATGTCTAATTTTAAACTATCCAATTAGAATGACCATTGAAGGGTCTAGATCTAATCAAAATAAAATATTATCTTGATTATTAGTTCCAAAAGCTAAATGGATAGTGATGATGATCAAGATATTGTTCTTATTTGTGTGTGTTTGCACGTGTGCATGTATACTTATGTTTGTGTGACCATGTGTTTGCATGTACATGTTTCTATGTGTGGGTGTGAGTATGTGTGTGTGTGTACATGCATGTGTGTGCATGTGTGTATATATAGTTGTGTCATGCATTCATGTACATGTGTTTAGTTCTGTGGTTCTACATATTTATGTATTTGTGTGTGTGAGAGAGTGTGTATAGGTTTGTATGTGTGTGCACATGCATGAGTGTGCATTGCAAAAATCTATGTGGTGTTTTTTTGTCTATATGTTTGCATATGCAAATGCATATGTATGAGTGTCCATGTGTGTGCAAGTGTAGGCACATTTGTGTGTGTGTGTGCATGTGAGTACATATGAATGTGTGTGTGTGTGTGTGCGTAAGTGTGCATGTGTGCATGTATGTGTGTTTGTATTTGTGTGGGTGTGTGCATGAACATATGCACCTACATGCACACACATGTGTGTATATGTGTGTGTGTGTGTGAGTTTAAGCATGTAACTTTATGCATGTGTGTCTGTACATGTTTTTATATGTGTGTATAAATGCATGTGTTTATGTTTGTTCATTTATGCATGTGTGCATGTGGATATATGTGTATATCTGTTATGTGCATATGCTATTATGTATCTGCTTATGTCTATGTGTATGTGTATGTGTGTGTGCTCATAGGTGAGTGGGTGTGTTTGTGTGCCTACATGAATATTCATGCATGCCTGTGTGTTTGCATGTGTGTGTGCCTTAATGTATGTGTACCTAAATGTGTCTATTTATGTGGCATGTAGGATCATGCAATTGCATGCAACTACATGTGGGTGCTTGTCTATGTGTGTGTGTTTTTGCTTATGCTTATGTGTGTGCATGTTCTTGTGCATGCACATGTGTGGGTGTATATGCATGCATGTGCAACTTTGTGGTGTGTGTATAAGTGTGTATCAATGCATGTGTTTGTACATGCATGCACATACGTTCCTACATGTGTGTATTTTTTGTGCATACATGTCTACATGTCGTGCCTATGTTCAAACATGCATTAGCAAGTGTGCAAGTGAGTATATGGTGCATATGTTTTCCTGCATGTTTGTGCATGTTTGTGTGTGTGTGCATGTGTGCACACACGTGTGTGTGTGCATGTGTGCACACACATGTGTGTCTATATGTGTGTGTGCTGACTATTTTATGTTTGTTATGTTTTTCTCCACATGAATGCATGTGCTCGGGTATGGATGTGCATACATTTATCAAAGTGCATGTATTTGTGTGCATGTTTGCATCTGTGCATAGACATGTACATGTGTGTGTGTGCGTGCACATGTTTGTGTGCATGTACAAGTGTGTGTGTGTGCAAATGTTTACATGCATGTGCTTGTGCACTCATGTGTGTGTGTGTGTGTGTGTGCTTGTATTTGCATGCATGGATGTGTGTATCTTTCTATGCATGCATGTAAGGACATGTGTGTGCATGTGAGTGTGTTTGCATGTGCTTATGGATATCTATGCATGTTTGTCAGTGCATGAGTGTATGTGTATGTGTGTGTGTGTGCATGTATATGTGCATTCGAGTGCATGTGTGTGTGTGCATTTGAGTGAAAGTGCATGTGCTTGTGCCCACATTAGTGTACTTATGAGGTTGTGCTTCTATAAGTGTGAGTTTACATGTGTGTGTTTGTATGCTTTTGTGTGCATGCATGTGCTTGCATGTCAATATGTGTTGGTGTGCATGTATTTATGTGTGAATATCTATCTATCTGTGCATGTGTCTGTGTTTTATGTGTGTATGTACATATGTGTGTGTCAATGTGCATGTATGTATACATGTGTGTGCATGTGAGTGTATATGTGTACATTGTGTGGTAATATGTTTATGGTAGATTGTATACATGTGTGTTTGCATGTGTCATTATCTAAACATGTGCGCACCTATGTGTGTTTGTGTGTGTGTTTATGTCTATGCATGAGAGTGTGTGATTAAATGTGTGAGTATGTGTAAGTGTGCGGGTGTGCGTGTGCATGTGTGTGTGCATCTAAGTGTGTTTGTGTGCGTGTGCATGCATGTGCTAGTGCATGGTAGTACGTATACACATGCGCATGTGTGCTTGTGTTTGTGTGTGCATAATGTGTGCATAATGTGTGCATGTGTGTGTGTGCAGGTATATGTGTGTGCATAGGTGCTTGTGTGTGTGTTAAAGCATTATCGCATGCGAATGTTCCTATAGGCATGTGCCTTGGTCTATGCATATGTATTTATGCTCATGTGTGTTTGTGCACGTGCATGTGTGTGTGTGCATCTGCATGCGTGCATGCATTTGTCTACGTATGTCGTTGTGTAAGAGCATGTGCATGTGTATATGCAAGAGTATGTGTGTGAGCATGTTTGTGTGTGTTCGTATTAATGTGTGTTTATATGCCTACATGTGTGTGCATTTTGTTTGCGATTGTGCATGTGTATGCTGGTATACATTTGTGCATGAATGTACATGTGTGTGTTATAAACTGTGTCTATGTGTTTTCGAGTCCATGTGAATTTGTGCATGTGTATATGCATGTGAGTGTCTATGCTTATGCATGGATATGTGCATGCATGCCTGCATATACGTGTGTGTGTGTGTGTGTGTGTGATTTTGTGTGCGTATGTGTCTATGTTTGTATGTGTGTGAATCCATGTGTATGTGGATGCATACATGTGTATGTGTGCGTGTGTATGCATGTGTACATGTGTGCATGTGTGCATAGATGCATGTGTGCATGTGTGCTTTTGTGTTTGTGTGTGTATATGCGTGTGTATGTGCATGGGTATGATTGTATGGTTGTGCATGTGCATGTGCGTGTGTGTGTGTGTCTGTTTGTGTGTGTGTGCATGTGTGTGTGTGATTGCATGTGTCGATGGGTGTGTGTGTGTGTGTGTGTGTGTGTGTGTATGTGCATGTATGCAAGTAAGCATTTGTGTGTACATGTGTATGTGTATGTATACATTTGTATGTGAGTGCATCCATGTTTGTGTTTATTTGTGTATGTATAATGTCTATATGTGCATGTATACTTGTTGGCATGCTTATATGAGTGTGTGTATATGTGTGTACATGACTACATATGCACACTTGTGTGTGCTGAGTGTATGTGCATGTGTGTGTAAGTGCATTTGCAAGAATATGCTTGCTATTGTGCATGTGTATATGTGTGTGTGCACATGTGTGTGCATCTGTGAGTGTGACTATGTGCATTTGTTTGTCTGTGTGCATGTGCATTTGTGTGTCCTCTACATTTTCCTTTTTGTGTTCCTTCACATGTGTGCGTATGTGTTTGTGTGAGTGCATGTGTATGCATGTGCATGTGCATAAGTTTGTATGCATGTGTGTTCATGGGTGCACATGTGTGTAATGGTGTGTGTTTATGTATACATGCATACACACATGTGTGTTTATGATTGCATGCATGCATGTGTGTGTGTGCATGTGTGTATATCTACATGTTTGTGGGTGTGAGAGTGTGAGTGTGAGTGTGCATGCATGCTTGCATTTGCATGTGTAGGTTTGTGTGTGCAAGTGTGTAGGAGTGCACACATGTGCATGGGCGTCTATGTAAACTTGTGAATATGTGTGCTTGTGTGTCCATGTGTTTGCATGGTCATTTATGTGTGTTCATGTGTTTGTGTCTATGCATGTTTGCATGTACGTTTGTGTGCCTACTTGTGCAAATGTCAGCATCCAATGTGTATGTGTGTGCATACATGCACTTGTGTGAGTTTGTGTGTATGTATAATTGTGTGTGCATATGTGTATATATATGTGTGTGTGTGCATGCAAGTGTGTGGGTGCATGTATGTGTGTGTGTTCTTGTGTGTTTTGTGGGTGCATGCATATGTACATTTTGGTGTGTATTCATGTGTGGTTTTCCACACAAACGTTTGTGTGTACATGAGTGTTTTTGTTTGCATGTTCATGCATGTGTGCATGTATATGCATGTGTGTATGTGAGCATGTTTGTACATTTATGTGTGTGCACATATGAGTGTGCAAGTGTTTGTGTTATACATATGTATGGACATATGTGCTCACATGGGTGTGTTGTTGTGTGAGAGGTGGGCCTATGTGTGTGTGCATTTGCATTTGTGTGTATGCTTATATGTGTTTGTATGTGTCCTTGTGTTTGTGCATGTACATACTTATGCATATGAGCATGAGTGCATACTTTTGTAAATCCATGTGTGGGGTGGGGGTGCATGTATATGTGTGGCTATGCATATGCATGTGTGTAAGTGTGTGTGTGTGTGCATGTGTGTTTATGTCTACTTGTATGTCATGTGTGCATGCTAAAAAATGTTAGTGTGCATGCATGTGTGTAGGTTTATGTGTTTATAGGTGTACATAAATGCATATGTGTGAGAATGTGCATGAGAGTGTCTATTTTAGTGTTTGTGTGTGTGCCTCCTTGTGTACATGCATGTGTGTGTGAGTGTAGGCATGCCAATGTGTGTGTAAGCGAGTGCATTAGTACATGTGTGTGTGTGCTTGTAGACACATACACATGTGTGCATATGGTGTGTGCACATATGCATTTGTGTTTTTATGTGTTTGTGTGTGTGCATACATTATCATTGCACATGTGTGCATGCATGCAAGCAGAAATGTATGTGTGTGTGCATTTGTTAAATATGTAAGTTGGTGTGCATGTGCATTTGAGTGTATTTTTGTGTGTGTACATCTCCATGTGTGTATGCATGTGCGTGTGCATGTGTTAATGTGTGTGTGTGTGGGTGCATGCGTGTGTGTGCTTGTCTATATGTGTGTTTGTGTGAGTGTTCTTCAATGTGTGCTTGTGAACATGTGTGTTGTGTGTGTGTGTGTGTGACTGTGTGTGGGTCATGTTGTTGGTGCTTGTGTGAATGCATTTAGGTACATCAGTGTGTGTGTGTGTGTGTGTGTGCATGCTTATCTTTGTATGTGCATGCACTTTGTGGTTATGTGCAAACATCTATGTGTGCAAGTGTCTGTGTGTGTATGTATTTTTATGCAGTTGTTCGTAGGTTTGTGTGCATGTGCTTGTGCATGTCTGTGTCCATATGCCAGTATACATGTGCACGTTTGCATTTTCACATGTGTGCTTATGCATATATGAGTGCATGTGTGCGTGTGTTTGTTTATGTGTGTGCATGTACATGTGTGTATTTTTGTGTGTATATATGCATGTGCTTTTGCACATGTCTAAATACATGTTGCATGTGTGTGTTTTATGCATGCATGTGTGTGCACATATGTGTGCATGTGTGTGTGCATGTGTGTGTGTGTTCATGTGCTTTTTGAAGAAGAAGAGGAAGAGGAAGAAGAAGAAGAAGAAGGAGAATTAAAAGAAGAAAAAGAATTAGAAGAAGAAGAAGAAATAGAAGAAGAAGAAGAAAAAAAAAAAGAAGATGCATGTGTCTTTGTGTCATATGTGCTTGTTTGTTCATGTGTGTGTTCATATATGAGTGCATGTCGACCTGTGTGTATGTGTGTATGCGTGTGCATGCACATGTGTGTGCATGTTATTTTTCAATGAATGTGTGTGCATGTGCATATCTGTGTATATGTGTACACATGTGTGTAGCAGTGTGTGTGTTTGTGCATGTGGCTGTGTGTGTGTGTGTGTGTTCATGTGCTTTTGTATGCTTGCATATCTATGTGCATGTGTGTGCATGTGTGCTTGCATATGAGCATGTGTGTGTTTTTGTGTGTGTGTGCATGCACACGTGCATGCTTGTGCATGTGTGTGCATATGTGTATGTCTGTATCTACGTGTGTGTAAGTGTGTATGTGCATGTTTGTGTGTACATATGTGAGTGTAGTTCTGTGTTGATGCATGCATGTTTGAATGTTCATAGGCATATATGTGTGTGCACATGTGTGCATGTGTGTGTCAGCATTTATTCTTGTGTGTGCATGTGTGTGTGTCCGTGTATATATGTGTGTGTTTTTATGCATGTGTGTATTCCTATGTGTATGCATGTCTATAAGACTATACATGTGCATATAAATGTGGGTGTGCCTATGCATGTGCTTATTTGTGCATGTGCATGTGTGTGCATATGTATGTCTATGTGTGTAGGTAGGTGAATGTTTGTATGTATATGTGTGTATATGTGCTTGTCTATTTGTGTGGACGTGTTATGCATCGATGTGCACATGTGTTCTTATTGATGTGCAGGTATGGTTACGTGTATTTGTGCATGGTGTGTGAGCTTGCAACCATCCATGTGTGTGTGTATGTATACATGTGTGTATGTGTGCATGTTTCTTTTTTTGTGTGTATGTTTTTGTGTCTCTTTATGCATGCATGTAAGTGTGTGAGTGTGTTATGTGTGTCTATACGTATTTGTGTTGGTGTGCTTGCATATGTGTGTCACTGAATGTGTATGTGTTTTTATAAGCTTATATGTATGGCTGTGCACGTGTGTGTGTGTGTGTGCATGAATGTGTGTTTGTGTGTAAATGTGTATCTATATGTGTGTGTGTTTGCTTATGCATGCATCCATGCATTTGCTAGTGTGCTTGCATGACTATGTTTGTATTCTATGTGCATGTATGTATTTGTGCATGTGGACATGTGTGTGTGTGTGTGCTTGTGTGTGTTTGTATATGTGTGTAGGTTTGTGTACATGTTTGTGTGTGCCTGTGTGATGTGTGTGCATGGTTACTTATGTTCATTTACATGTGTACCTAGGTGAGTGTGTGGCTATGTGTGGGTGTGTGTGTGGATGTGCATGTGTATATGCATGCATATGTGTGTGTGTCTATTTGTACATGTGAATGTGTTTGTTTGTTTTGTGCATCTATGTGTGTGTTCCCACACACATGCATTTCCATGCATGCATGTGTGTGCATGTGAGTCTACCCACTTGCATGCATGTGTGCTTGTGTTTATGTTTGCATGCTTGTGATGGTCCATATCTATGCTCCTTTATGTCTGTGTGCGTATGAGTATTTTTTTTGCATGTGTGTGCATATGTGTGTTGTGCATAAGTGTGTGTACGTGTAGGTGTGTGTAAGTACATGTGCAGGTGTGTGTGCTGGTGTATATGTGTGTCTATGTGGGTTTACATGTACATCTATGTACGAGAGTGTGAGTGTGCAGAGGTTTGTGTTTATGCATGTGTTTGTGCATGTAGGTGTGCAGCTACATATGTGAATGTGTGCATGTGAGTGCAAAAGCCCACAAATATGTACGCATGTGAGTGTGTATGTACACAAGCATGTGGATGTGTTCATTTTTGTGGGTGAGTGTGGCTATTCATGTGTGTGTGTATGTGAGCGTACACATGTGTGTGTGTTTTTGTGCATGTATAATGTCTATGTGTGCATGTATACATGTTGGCAAGCTTATGTGAGAATGTGTATATGTGGGTATGTGACCACATGTGCACACTTGTGTGTGTTTAATGTATGTGCATGTGTGGTTGAAAGTGCATGTGCAAGAATATGCTTATTATTGTGTGTGTTTATGTGTGTGTGCACATGCGTGTGTGATTGTGAGTGTGATTGTGTGTATGTATTGGTTTGTGTGTGCATGTGCATTTGTGTGCCCTCTATATTTTCCTTTTTGTGTTCATTTACATGTGTATGTGTTTGTGTGAGTGCATGTCTATGCATGTGTTTATATGTGTGTGTTCATGGGTGCACATGTGTGCATAGGTGTGTATTTATGTATGCATGCATGCATACATGTATGTCTGTGTTTGCATGCACATGTGTGTGCAAGTGTGTATATATGCTTGTTTGTGGGTGTAGGACTGTGAGTGTGCATGTATGCTTATATAGATGTGTGTAGCTTTTTGTGTGTGTGTAGGAGTGCACACATGTTCATGGGTGCCTATGTACACATGTGAATCTGTGTGCATATGTGTACATGTGTTTCCATGGTCATTTATGTGTGTTCATGTGATTGTGTCTGTACATGTTTGCATGTAAGTGTGTTTGCCTACTTGTGAAAATTTCAGCATCCAAATGTGTATGCGTGTTCATACATGTACTTGCATGAGTTTGTGTATGTGTAGTTATGTGTGCATGTGTGTATGTGTGTGTGCGTGCATGCATATGTGTGGGTGAGTGTATGTGTGTGTGTGTGTGCCTATGTGTGTTTGTGGGTGTATACACGTTTGCTTTTGGGTGTGTGTTCATGTGAGTTTGTCAACACAAACATTTGTATCTACATGAGTGTTTGTGTTTGTGTGTGCATGCATGTGTGTGTGTGTGCATATGCATGCATGTATATGAGCATTTTTTTGCATTTTTGTGTGTGTGTGCACATATGAGTGTGCAAGTGTTTGTTCTATACATATGTATGGACATATGTGTTGGAGCGGCTGTTTTATTGTGTTAGTGTGTTAGTCTATGTGTTTGTGCATGTATATTTGTGTGTATGCTTATGTGTGTTTGTAGGTATGCTTGTGTTTGTGCATGTACATACTTGTGCATATGAGCATCTATGCACACTTTTGTGCATCTGTGTGGGGTAGGGGTGCATGTGTATGTGTGGCTATGCATGTGTATGTGTGGCTATGCAGATGCATGTGTGTAAGTATGTGCATGCATGTGTGTTTGTGTCTACGTGTATGTCATGTGTGCAAGCTCAAGAATGTTCGTGAGTGTGTGCATGTCTGTGTAGGTTTATAAGTTTATGTGCATGCACAAATGCATGTGTGTGTGATGGTGTCAATGTTCGTGTTTGTGTGAGTGCCTACTTGTATGCATGCCTGTGTGTGTGAGTGTAGGCATGCTAATATGTGTGTAAGTGAGTGCATTAATGCTTGTGTGTGTTTGGGCATGTGGGTGTGTGTGTGCCTATGTGAACACACACACATGTGTGTACATGGTGCATGCATATGTGCATGTGTGTTCATTTATTTGTGTGGATGTGCATGTACTATCTTTGAACATGTGTGCATGCATGCATGCACATTGTATGTGTGTGTGCATATGTGCATATGTAATTCTGTGTGTATGTGCATCTGAGTGTATTCCTGTGTGAGTGTGTGCATCTCCATGTGCGCATGCATGTGTGCATGCGCATTGTGAATGTGTGTGTGTGGGTGCATGCAAATGTGTATTTGTCTGTATGTGTGTTTGTGTGTGTGTTTGCAAGTGCATAAGTGTTCTTGAGTGTGTGCTTGCAAACTTGGGTGTTGTGTGTTTGTGTGTAATTGTGTGTGGGTCATGTTGTTGGTGTGTGTGTGTGTGTGCATGCATTTATGTATATTAGTGTGTTTGTGCATGCTTATCTTTGTATGTGTGCACCTATGTTGTCATGTGTATACATTTGTGTGTGCAAGTCTCTGTGTGCATATGTATGTTTATGCAAGTTTGCATAAATTTGTGTGCATACACTTGTGCATGTGTGTGTGCATGCATATGTGAGTATACAAGTGCATGCTTGCATTTGCACGTGAGTGAACATATGCGTGTATGAGTGCATGTGCATGTGTGTATTTTTGTGTATATATGTGCATGTGCTTTTGCACGTGTCTACATGCATGTTGCATGTGTGTGTTGTGTGCATGCATGTGTGCATGTGTATGAGCATATATGCTTATGCATGTGAATGTGCGTGTGCATTTTTGTATATTTGTGTGTGTGTGTGTTCATGTGCATTTTTTGAAGAAGAAGAGGAATAAGAAGAAGAAGAAGAAGAAGAAGATGCATGTGTGATGTGCATGTGTGTATGTGCATCTGTGTATATGCATATGTGTATGCATGTGTTTGTGTGTCATAAGTGCTTGTTTGCGCATGTGTGTGTGCATGTGTGAGTGCATGTCAAACTGTGTGTATGTGTGTGCGTGTGTGTGTGTGCATGTGCATATCTATGCATATGTGTGAAAGTGTGTGTAGGAGTCTGTACATGCATGTGTGTGTGTGTGTGCATGTGGGTATGTGTATGTGTGTGTTCATGTGCTTGTGTGTGCTGCATATGTATGTGCATGTGTGCTTGCATATGAGCATGTGTGTGTTTTTGTGTGTGTGTGCATGCACACATGTGTGTTTGGGCATTTGTGTATCTATATGTGTGTGAGTGAATATGGGTGTGTTTGTGTATATATTTGCAAGTGTATTTCTATGTCAATGCATGCATGTGTGAATGTGCATATGCATATATATGTGTGCACATGTGTGTATATGTGTCAGTATTTGTGCATACATGTGCATGTGTATGTGCTCGTGGATATGTGTGTGTTTTAATGCATGTGTGTATTCCTATGTGCATGCATCTCTATGAGACATACAGGTGTATATAAATGTGAGTGTACTTATGCATGTGCTTATGTGTGCATGTGCATGTGCGTGTATGTGCATATGTATTTGTATGTGTGTAGGTAGGCGCATGTGTGTGTATGTGCATGTATGTGTGCTAGTGTGCCTATGTGGACTTGTGTTATGCATTGATGTTGACATGTGCTCTTATGGATGTGCATGTATGGTACGTGCATTTGTGCATGGTGTGTGAGCGTGCAACCATCCATCCATGTGTGTGTGTATTTGTGTATACATGTGTGTATGTGTGCATGCGTGTTTGTTGGTGTGTCTATTGTGCATGAATGCTGGCGTATGTGTGTGAGTGTGCTATGTGTGTCAATATGTATCTGTGTAGGTGTACATGCATATCCATGTGAGTGAATGTGCATGTGCAAGCTTGTATATATGTGTGTGCATGTTTGTGTGCGTGTATCTATGGATGTGTTCATATGTGTGTGTGTGTATTTTCTTATGCATGTGTCCATACATTTGTTAGTGTACTTACATGACTATGTTTGTTTGTCTATGTGTGCATGTGTGTATTTGTGCATGTGGGCATGTGTGTGTGCAAGTGCATATGTGTAGTTGTGTGTGTACATACAAGTATGCACATGTGTATTGGTGCTTATCTGTCTGTACCATGTGGTTTATGTGTGTGTGTGTCCAAGTGCATGTCTGTGTGTGCATGTGAGTGCTTGTGTGTGAGAGTGTGTGTGTGTGCATATGTGTGTAGGTTTGTGTACATGTTTATGTGTGCCCATGAGGTGTGTGTACATGGGTGCTTGTGTTCATTTGCATGTGTGCCTAGGTGAGAGTGTGGCTATGTGTAGGTGTGTGTAGATGTGTGTGTGTGTGTCTATTTGTACATGTGTGAATGTCTTTGTTTGTTTTGTGCATCTATGTGTGTGCAAATGTGTGTGCCCACTTGTGTGCTTGTGTTTGTGTTTGCATGTGTGTGATGGTTTGTATCTATGTTCCTCTGTGTGTGTATGTGAGAGTGTGATTATGCATGTGTGTGCATGTGTGTGTGTTGTTGTGTGCATAAATGTGTGTACATGTAGGTGAATGAAAGTACATGTACATGTGTGTGCATGTGCATATGTGTGTATGGGGGCTTTACATGTATGTCTATGTGCATGAGTGTGAGTGTGTGGAGGTTTGTGTTTATGCATGTGTTTGCACATGTAGGTGTGCACCTACAAATGTGAGAGTGTGTGTATATGAGTCCACAAGCCCACAAATATTTATGCATGTGTGTGTGTGTACACAACCTTCTAGATGTGTTCATTGTTGGGGTTCGTGTGGCTATTCGTGTGCATGTGTGTGTGAACTTGTATTTATAAGTGTGAATGTGCATGTGAGCAAATGTGTGTGTGTGTATATGCATGTGCATTGGTGTGATTGCGAATGTGTGTCTACATGTGAGTGTATGTGCATGTGTGCATGGATGTGTGTGTCCTTGTGTCTACTAGCATGTGTTCTTATTTGTGCATAAGTAAGCATGTACATGTGTGTATGCAAGTTTGCACATGCACATCTATGTGCATGTTTGTGTGTGTGTGTGCACATACATGTGTACCTATATGTGTGCACTTGTATTTATGTGTATGTGTGTGAGTGTGTTTGTGTTTGTATCTATATGTGCATGTGTGTGCATGTGTACATGTGTGTCTTTGTGTGCTTTTGAGTGTATGTGTGTGCGTGCATATGTGTCTGTTTGCTTATGGGAGTATGTGGGCGCATGTTTGTCCTATTGTTGATGTGTTTGTGTGCAAATGCATGACTATGTATGCATGTACGTGTGTGTGCTTCCGCACATGTTTTTTCGTGCACATGTATGTATGTGGACATGTGTTCATGTGTGTGCATGTGCGTGTGTGTAGTTGTATGAGTCTATGCATGTGTGTGCATATGGGTGCATATGAGTGTGTATCTATTTGTACATGTATTTGTATTTGTACATGTCTATGTGTGTGTGCATGTGCTTGAGCACATGTTTGTGTTTGTTTGCATGTGCAATGCATGCATGCGTGTTTGTGTGTGCAATGCATATGTATGTGTGAGTGTGTGCATGCACACGTGCGCGTGTTCTCATACATGTGTGCGCATGTGTCTATGTTCCACTGTGAATGCGTCTATGTGTGTGAGTGCATTTGTACATGTGTGTGCATTTGTGTTTGTTGTTATGCTCATTTATTTCTACACAATTATGTCTCTATGTGTGTGCATGTGTCTGTATGCATGTGTATAGGTGCATATATGTGTGTGCGTGTGTGTGTGCGGGTTTGTGTGTGTGAGCATGTGCATTTCTATGCATGTGTGGGGTTATGTTTATGCCTGTTATTTTGTCTGTGTGTGTATATCCATGTGAACACATGCACAAGTGTGATTGTGCATTTGTGTGTGTTCATAAGTGTGGAATTCTGTGGTTGTTTGTGCACGTGTGCCTATGTGTACATGAGAGTGTGTGTACATGTATGCATGTTTATGGTTGCATGCATGCACATGTTTATGTGTAGCTGCATGCTTGTGATTGTTCGCATGTGTGTGTTCATGTGTTCATGTGTGCATGTGCATGTGTGTGATTGTACATGTTTGTTTGCATATGTGTGCATGTCTATGTATGTACATGCATACGTATTTGCATGTTTGCAGGAGCATTTATGTGAGCACTTCTATATACATGTGTGCTAGTTCATGCACATGTTTAGGTGTGTGCATGTATGTGTGCTTGCATGTGCATGTGTATTTGAGTTCATGTGTGTGGGTGTGTGTTTGTGCATATGTGTGCATGGTTGTGTGTGTGTGCAAGTATATGTTCATGTGTGTGCATGTTTGTGATCATGTGTGTGGATGTAGGTGTGCATGTGTTTTTGTGAGTGTTTGTTTGTGCATGTGTGCATACAGCAGTGTATCAGTTTGTATGTTTGTATGTTTGTGTGTGTTTGCATCTTAGTGTGTTCGCATGTGTGTGAGTGCATGCGTGTATTTTTTTTGAGCATGTGCAAGTATTTGTGATTATAAATTTGTGCATATGTGTGAGGATGTGCTCATATGTGTGTGTTCGAGCGTGTGTGTGTGTGTGGATATGTGCGATTGCATATGTGTGTAAGCATGCTTATGTGTGTTTGTTCAAGGGTGTATGTGTGTGTGTGTGTATATGTGTTTACGCTTAAGTGTGTGTTCAAAAACCTATGCATGTGAGTGTGAATGTGTGTATGTGTGCATATGTGCGTGCATTGGTACTCATGTGTGTGTGTGTGTGTGCATGCTTTGGTATGCATGTGTACATGTGTGTGCATATAATTTGTGCATGTGATTGTGCCTATGTGCATTGGTACTCGAGTGTGCATACACGTGTGTGTTTGTGTGTGCATAGGTACAAGTGTTTATGTGTGTCTATTCCTATGGATATGTGTGCATATTTATGTTTCTCCATATTTGTCTATGGGTGTTGTATGTAAGCATGTTTGTGTGTGTTCATTTGGATGCTTATATGTGCATGTGTTTATGTGCATGTGTGTACATGTGTGTGCTTGAGCATGTAAGTATGTGTGTGTGTTCATGCATACATGTATGTGCATATATGCTTGTGGGTATCTATATGTGCTAATGTCTATGTGTGTATGTGTTCATGTACACATGCATATGTGTATGTGTTTGTGTGTGTTTATGTGTGAGTGCACAAGTGTGTTTATATCTTTGCATACAGACATGTGTGTGAGTATGAGCACGTCAGCATTTGTGTGTGCATGTGTGTATGTATGTGCATGTGTATTTGTGTGCATGCATGGGCATGAGTATGTGTGGGTGTGTGTTTGTGCAAGTTTGTGTATGTGTGCATATGTGTGTATCTATTGGCATGTTTGTGCATGTGCGTGGTTGTAAGCATGTGTGTTTTCATGTGTGAATGGATGTGCACGTGCATATGTGTTTGCATGTGAATCAGTATGTGTGGGTTCTTATATGTGAATGCACATGTATGTTCATTTTGCTAGTGTCGTTGTCTGTGTGGGCATGTACATGTGTGTGTAAGCCTATGTGTATGTGTGTACATCCATGTGTGCATGTTTCTATGTGTGTGCATATGTGTACGTGTGTCTGTAGATATGCGTGATTGTGCGTGTGTATGCATGTGCATATACATTAGTGTGTGTGTGTGTGTGTGTGCGTGTGTGTGCTTATGTAGGATTATGTGCATGTCTATGTGCTAGTGTGTGTGTGTGTGTATGACTGCATGTGTGTTCTGGTTGTGCATGTGTGTGGGTTTGAACACATGTGTTTCTTTATGTGTTCATGTGTGTTCTTGCTCATTTGCACTATGTTTGTGTGCTAGTGTAGGTGCATGCATGTGTGTGTGTGCATGTTTGTGTGTCGATGCAAACTTGTGTGTGTGCATATTTTTGTTCTTCTTTCAATACGCGTGTGTGTGTGTGCCTTTATGGGTGTTTATGTTTGGGTCTGTGTGCGTGTACGTCTATGTGCATGTAGATGTGTGTAATTGGGCATATGTGTTTGTTCTTATGTGCATGTATGTATGCACACTCATATGTTTGTGTGTTTTTACTTGTGTTTGTATTTTCTTGTGTGTACATATGTATGTGCTTATGTGTGTGTGTATATATATATAAGTGTGTGCATGTGTGTGTGCAAGTGCATGTGTATGTCCACATGTGTGTTCACGTGTGTGAGTGCTTGTGTGCACTAGTGCATACATATGCGTGTTTGTGTGTATACATGCGTGTGTGTGTGTGTGAGCATATGTGTGTGCATATGTCTATGCATGTGCATGTGTGTCATTGTGCATAAATTTATGTATATGCATGTGTGTGTATATGTTTGTGTGATTTTGTGTACGTGTGTGTGTGTGTGTGCATATGTGTACTTGTGTGAGTGTGTGTGAGTGTGTGTGAGTGTGTGTGTGTGTCTGTATACATGTGTTTGTGTGCATGTGCACATCTACTTACATGCATGTGCATGTTAATGGGGGTGTATATGTATGTGTGTGCAAGTGTGTGTTTATGAATGCATGTATGCAGATGAGTGGGTGAATGTGTGCATGCATGTATGCTCATGCATTTTTGTTGTGTGTGTGCAAGTGTGCATGCCTATATGCATGCTTCCATTTTCATATGCATGTGTGTATGTACATTTTTGTATGCATGCATGTCTATGGGTGTGTGTGTGTGTGTATGTCTATGGGTGTGTATGGGTGTATGTGTGTGTTTGTGTGTGCACGTCCATATGTATGTGTGTGTGTGTATAGGTTTGTGTGCAAGTCTGTGTGCATGTGTGTATGCATTTGTATGTTCTTGCATGTGCATGTGTCTATGTGTATGTAAGTGTGCATCTGTGAGTGAGTGCTTGTTTGTGTATGGGTGTGTGTGAATGTGAGTGTGTGTGCTTCTATTTTCATGTATATTTGTGTATGGTTGCATATATGTGTGTTTATGTGCATGCATGCATGTGAGTGTTTTTGTGCATGCATGTATGTGTGCATATGCATGTGCATGCTTATGCATGTGTTTGTGTGTGTGTATCTGGGTGTGTGCTTATAGATTTGTGTGAGAGTGTGTACTTGCATGTGTGCTGATACATTTGCATTTGAGTGTGTGTTTACACATGCTTACGCATGTGTGAATGTGAGTGCATAGGTGTGTGGGTGTATGTGTGTGTATTTTTTTGCACATAGTGTGATGAGTGTGTCCGTGTGTGTGTGTGTGAGTGGTTGCACATTTGTGTACGTATGTGCATATACATTTGCATTTGTATCTTTGTTTCTAGGAATGTGTGTGCATGTATGTGTTTGCGTGTGCATATGCATGTGTTTGTGTCATCATACACAAGTGTGTGTGTGTGTGTGTGTGTGTGCATATCTATCTTTTTGTGTATGTGTGTGAGCATGTTTATGTGGGGGTTGTGCATGTGCAAGAGTGTCTAGGTGTGTGTGTGTGTGTGTGTGCATGATAGCTTGTGCTAGCATGTGTGTGCGCATGTGTGTGTGTACATGTGTGTGAGTGTGTGCTTGCATGCATGCATGTGTGTGGATGTGTATGTGTCTTTATGTGTGCATGTGTGTGTGCATTGGTGTGTGCATGCACATGTGTGTGTTTGAGCATGTATGTGCATGTTCGTATGTGTGATTTTGTGTGTAAGTATTTGTGTACATGCTTGTGTGTACGTGCATGTGTATATGGGTGAGTAGGTGTATGTGCACCTGTGTGTGGGTGTCCATGCACATGTGTTTGGGTATTCATGTGTTTGTTTGCATGTGCATGGAAATGTGTGTGGGTTTATTTATGTGTTTGTGTTGTATGTGCATGTGTATGAATGTATGTGGGTGTGGTTACGGATGTGTATTTGCATGTGTGTGGGTACATCAGTATGTATGCATGTGTGTGGACATGTGTGTGTGCATTTGTGTACCTTTATATTGGCATGTGTATGCATGTGCATATGCAAGCATGGGTGCATATGTTCATGTGTTTACATGCACACATGAATGCATGTGTGTGGCTATGAGTACATGTGTGTATTTTTGTGCACGTGTTTCTACATGTGCATGTGTTTGTGCATGTGCATGCATGTGGATGTTTATGTCCCTAGATATGTATGCATCTTAGTGCAAGTGAGTGTGTGGGTGTGAGTTTGTTTTTGTATGCATGTGTAGTTGTGCATGTCTATCCATTTTCATGTTTGTGAGCAAGTGTTTTGTGTGTGCATGTTTGTACGTGTGCATGTGTGTGGGTGCACATGTGTGTTCATGTATTTGCCTGAGTGTGTTGTGCATTTGTGAGTGCATGGCAATATGTGTGTGTCGACGAGTGTGTGTTAATGTGCATGTGCATGTGATTATGTTTACGTGCATGAGTGTGCAAGTGTGTGCACATCTATGTGCACATGTCTGTGTGCAAGAAAGTGTGTGTGTTGTTAATGTATATGTACAGGTCTATGTGTGCATGCATGTATATATGCATGTGTGTGTGTGTGCATGTTTGTATGTTTGTTAGTGGTGTGTGTGTGTGTGTATGTGTTAGTATATGTGCATGTGTATTCCTCTATATGTGTGTGTGTGTGTGTTTATGTATGTAGGTGCACATGTGTGTGTTTGCATGTGTGTGTGTTTGTGTTGTTATGTGCATGTGCATGTGTGCATATAAGTGTATGTGTGTGTGAGACTATGTGTGTGCATGCGTATGCATGTGCATGAGTGAGCATGCGGTGCATGTGTTCGTGTGCGTATGCCTATGTATGGGTAGGTGCACATGCATCTTTGTATTTGTGCATGTGTGTGCATGCATGTGAGTATGTGTGTGAGTGTGTATGTCTGTGTTTTGCTGATTGTGTATGTATGCATGACTATCCATGTATGTGTTCATGCATGTGTGTTTGTGTGTGTGTATATAGTTGTGAATGTGAATGTGCATTGTGTATACACGTGCACATATGTGTGAGAGTGTGTAAGTGTGTCTGCATATGCATGCATGTGTGTAAGTGAGCATATAGGTGCATGTGTATGTGTGTGTGTACCTATGTATGTGTAGGCACACGTGCATCTTTGTGTTTGTGCATGTGTGTGCATGTTAGCATGTGTGAATGTGTGCATACATGTGATTATGTGTGTGTACAAGTACATTTGTGTGCATATTTATGCGATTGTACATTTATGTTAGACTATCTATGTGTTTGTGTTCGTGCATGTGTGATTGTGTGTGTGTGCTTTTAAGAATATGCATGGGTATGTGTGTCTATGTCTAAGTCTGTGTGTGCACATGAGTGTGCATATGTATTCCATTGTGCATATTTGTGTATGTGTACATGCATGTGAGTTTGCAAGTGTTTGTGTGCATATTTGTATGTGCGCTTATATGTGTGCATGTGTGTATGCCTGTTTATGTGCATGTGTGTGTTTGTGCATGTGTGATTACTTATTTATGCTTGGGTTCACACTTGTTCATGTGCATCTACATGTGCGATCGTGTGGATCATGTGGGTGCATTTGTGTGCATATGTGTATGTGTTTATGTATGTGTGCATGCATGTAGGTGTGTGTATGTGAATGTATATGCAGGTGCGTGTGTACACATACGTGCATGTGTGAATATGCATCAGTAACTGCTTGTGCATGTGTGTTTCTATTTGAGCATGTGCATGTGTGCTTGTTTGCATGTTAGCATTCATGTTTGTGCATATGTGGGAGTGTTTGTCTTTGTCTATGTGCATGAGTGTGTGTGTTTGTGTGCATGTGTAGGAGTGGGTGTGGGTGTATGTGCATGTTTGTGTACATATGCATGTTCATGTGCGTTCATATATGTGCATCCATGTAGTGCATTTGCATGTGTGTGTATGTGAGTTTGTGTGTGCATGTCTGCATGTTTGCATGTTCGTGTGTGAGCATATTCTTATGTTTGCATATGCATGTGTGTATGTGTGTGTGTGTGTTTATGTGTATCTTTGCACGTGTGCATGAGTACTTGTACATGTGTTTGTGTGTGCATTTGTGCATGTGTGATTGTATGCATATGTGTCTATGTGTGTGCATGTTTTTGGGCTTGTGTGTGTTATGTTCATGTCTATTTTTGTGTGCAAGTGTGGATTTGTGTTTTGGTGTGTGTGTGTGTGCATGTGCTTACGTGAGTGCATGAGAATGCATGTATGTTTTTTAGTACATCTATGCATGTGTGATAGTGTGTATATATGCATTTTTGTGCTTATGCATATATGCAAGTGTTCAAATGTGTTTCTCTGCAAGTGTGTGTTTGCTTACATATGTGTGCAGGCATGTTGTCACGTGTTTATTGGTGTGTGTGTTGCTATGCACATGTGTGTGTGTCATCATGTGTTCATGTGTGTATGCATGTTTGTGTGCATGCACACATTTGTGTAAGGGGTTTGTGTATGGTAATGTTTTTATGTGTGCATGTGTGTGTGTGTGTGAGAGAGAGAGTGCATACACACATTTGTGTATGTGTGTGTGTAGGTCTACACGTGTGTGCATGCATGCATGTGCATGTGTATGGGAGCATATTTGTGTGCATGCACATGTGTTTGTGCTTGTGTGTATGCATAAGAGTGTGCATTTGTGTTTGTACATGTGTGTATGCATGTGATTGCTTATGTGTGAATGTTTGTTCATGTGTGCATGCCCATGGGTGTGCATTTACTTGTGCACATGTGCGTGTGTGTGCACGTGTGTATGTGTGTTTGTATTTCTATATTATTAATGGTGTGCATATGCAAGTGTGTGTTTTTGCATATGTGCATATATATGTGCACGTGTGTGTGTGTGTGTACATGTGTGTCTACATGTGTGTGTATCTATGTAGATGCATGCATGTGTGCTTATTATGTGTGTCCATGTCTATGTGTGTTTTCATGTGTGTATGTGTGCATGTTTATATGTGTATCTTTGGTTGTGTGTGCATATGTAGGTGCATGAGTGCAAGTTGCGTGTGCATGCAAGGGCATGCATCTATGTGCCCTTTGGTGTGCTTGTGTGTATGTTTGCACATATTTGTGCATGTGAATGTGCATGTGCTTATATGTGTGGGGTGTGTGCCTGTGTGTATGCATGTCAATATAAGTTTGTGCATGTGTGTGCCTATGTGTACATGTGGGTGTGCATGCATGAGTATGTGTATGTGTATGTAGGTTGTCTACAAGCTCATGCAAACATATGTGTGGATACGTGTGCATGTCTCCGTGTGTGTGCATATTTGCATGCATGTGTGTATGTGCTTGTGCATGCACATGTGTGTGCATGTATACATTCATGTGATTGTTTTAATGAGTGTATGTGCCCATGCATGTGTGCGTTCATGTATGTATGCATTCACACATTTGTGTATGTTCATGTGTGTAGGTATCAGTGTTTGTGAGTATGTGTCTATGTGTGTGTGTGTGTACGTGTGTGCATGCATGCCTGAGTTTGAATGTGTGTGTGCATGTACATGTGTGATTGTACCATTATGTATGCATGCATGCACAAGCATGTGCATGTGTGCATGTGTGTGTGCATTTGTCTATGTGCATGTGTGTATGTATGAGTGTACTTGTGTGTGTGTGCATATATATGTATGCATGCTATTGAATTTGTATGTGTGTGTGAACATGTGTATGTATGCATGTTATTGAGTGTGTATGTGTGGGAGCACTTATGCATGTTCATATGCATATGTGCAAAACTATGTGTAAGTGTGTGTGTTCTTGTCTATGTATGTGCATGTAAGACTATGAATGCATGCTTTCTTGTGTGTATGTGTGTGTATGTTTAAGCCTATGTATGTGCATATATGTGTATATATATATGTAAGTGCATGTGTATGTATGTGTGCTTACAAGTTTGAGCATGTGTGTGCATTAGTGTGCATGTGCATATATGTGTGTGGTCATGTGTGCATGCATATTTGTGTGTGCTCGTATGTCCTTGTGCCTATGCCTATTTGCATTTGTGTGTGTGTATGTGCTCGTGTGTGCATGTACGTGTGTGCATGTGTGTGGGTATGAGTATTCATGCATGTGTTTATATGTGTGTGTGTGTTTGTGTGTGTAAACATGTGTATGCATGCGCATGTCTGTGTGTGTGCATGTATATGTACGTCTGTGTGCCTTCGCACATATGTGAGTGGTGAGTCTATGCATGTGTTTATGTCCATGTGTGTGTCTACATGCATACGTGTGTATATGAGTATGTGTATATATGGATGCATGTGTGTGTTTCCTTGATTGTGCACATGTTCGTGTATGTGTCTATTTGTGTGCATGTGTAGGTGCACGTGAGTGTGAGTGTATGCATATGCATTAATGAATAGCTATTTGTGTGTGTCCATGCATTGACATGCAAGTGAATGCATGCATGCTTGTGAATGTGTAAGTGCATATGCACATGTGTGTAGATATATGTTTGTATCTGTGTGTACTTTTGTGTGTGTGCATGCAAGTGTGTGTGTGTGTGTGTATACATGTGTGGCTATGCATGTGTGTGTGTGCATGTGTGTGCCCTTGTTTTTCTATGCATGCATGTCTGTGCATGTGCATACATTTGCATATGTTTTGTGTATAGGTGCACATGCCTATATAGTTGTGCCTATGCAAGTATGTGTGTGTGAGTGAATGGGATTATGTTTGTGAACATACGAGGAGTTTGTGCTTATGAGCATGCATGTGTGCAAGTGTTTCGATGTGAGTTTGTGTGCGAAAGTGTGTGTGTGGGTCTTAGGGCATGCATGTGTGCAACCATTTGCGTGTGCTTGCATGTGTCTATGTGTATGCATATGTCAATGTGATTTTGTATGTGTGCCGATAAAAGTGCATGTTTGTGTGCATGAATGCAAGTGTGTGCTTGCATTTGCTGTGCATGTTCACTTGTGTTTGTTAATATGTACTTCTTTGTTAATGTTTGTGTGCATGTGTATGTGTGCATGCATTCATGTGCGAGTTCATATGTGCATGCATGTGTGTGTGGAGGTGTGTGTGTGTAAGGGCATGCACATGTGCATGTATGTGTGTGCATGCATATGTGTTTTTGTGTAGGTGTTGTTTTTGTGCATTTGTGTGTGTGTGTGTGTATGTTTACATATGCACTTATAGGTGTGTTCACCTGCATGTGTGTGTTATGTGTTTGTGTGTGTGTGTGTGTAGTTTTGCATGTGTGTGGGTGTGTATCTAAGTGCTTAGATGATTGTGTGTGTCTATGTATGTGTATTTTTGTAAGTATGTATAAGCTTTTATGTATGTGTACATGTCTTTATGCATGCTCACATATGTGTGTGAGTGTGTATGCACGTGCATGCATGTGTGTCTGTGTTGGCATGTGTGATTGTGTGCATGCAATTTAGATGCATGTGTATGCATGTGAGTGTGTGTATATGTTTTTGCATATGAATGAGCATATGTGTGCTTGTGGGTACTTGTGTGAGTCTGTGTGCATGTTTTTCTTTGTGTGTGTATGTGTTTATTTATGTGCATGTGCATGGAAGTGAGCATTTATGCATGTTTGTGCATCTGTGTGTATAGGTGTAAGCGTTGGTGTGTGGGTGTGGGTGTGTTTTCATGCTTGTGTGTGTATGTGCTCATGTGTGTGCATGCATGTGGGTGTGTACATGTATGCACGTTCACATGAGTTTGTGTGTGCATGTGTGTGCGCTCATATGAGTGTGTGCATACATATGTGTCTGTGCACACATGTGTGTATTACATGGGAATGTGCATGGGGTGTGGGTGTGTGTGCATGCATGGTTGTGCATGTACATGCATTTGTGTGCACATGCACGTGTGTTAATTCTTTTGTATTTGCATGTGTGCTTATGTTTGTATTTGTGCGTGCATGTCTATATGTATGTGTATATATGTGTTTGTGCACATGTATGTGTTGCATCGACAAGTGCAAGAATATGTGGGTGTGTGTATGTGTGTAAGTATGTGTGCATTTGCATACATGTGTATTAATACCTGTGTGTATTTGTATGTGTGCATATGTGCTTATGTTTGTGTGTAGATGTGTGTGTGCACATGTTCTTATGTGTGGCTATGAGTAAGTGTGTTCGTATATGTATGTGTGTGCATATGTATGCATATATGTGTGAGCGTATGTGTTTGTGTGTGTCTTTATACATGCTTACATGTGTGCATGTTTGCACATATGTGTGTGCACGTGTTTATGCTTGTTCGTTTATGCATGTGTTAGTGCACATGCACGTGTTCATATTGATGTGCGTGTATGTCTTTTTTATGTGCTTTTTTTAGTGTACATGTGCATATGCATGTCTGTATGTGTGTGCTTGTGTGTGTGTGTGGGTGTGTGTGTGCACATGAATACGCATATGTACATGCTTGTGCTTGTAAGTGAGTGTGCCTCAATGTCTGTGTGCAAGAGTGTGGGTGTGTATTAGTGCATGCAATTTTATGGATCTATATGTAGGTGCTTGTCTATGTGTGTGTACATTAGTTTGCATGTATGTGAGCTTTTGTGTGTGTGTGTGCCTATGCTTGTGTGTGTACATGCATGTGCTTGTGTAGGTTCATGTGTGTGTGTGTAAGCATTAATGCTTGTGCATGTATGTCTGTGTGTGTGCAAGAGTGTATATGTGTGTGTGTGCACATGTGTATCTATATGTTTGTGCATGTATGTATGTGTGTGCTTATTTGTTCCTAAGTGTGTGTATCTACGGGTGCATGCATGCGTGCATTTTGTGCGAATGTGGAAGCATGCATGTGCATGTGTGCATGCATGTTTTGGTATACTTGTGTGTATGCATCTATTCTATTGCTTCTACATGTGTGTACGCATGTGCGTATATGGTATGTAAGTTTGTATGCATGTTCGAATGCATGCATGTGTGTGTGTATGCCTGTGTTTTCTCTGTGTGTACGTGTGCACATGCAGGTGTGTCTATGTGTGTGTGTGCTAGCTATGCTATGCCAGTCATGTATATGTGTGTTAACATGTGTGCATGTCTATGGGTGTGGGTATGCATGTGTGTGTTCATGTGCATATGTGTGTGCTGTGTTTGCACATGTGTATATGCATGTGCATGTGTGTGTGAATGTGTGTGTATGAGTGTACATGTGTATGTGCATTTGTATGTGAGTGTGTGCACGTGTTTATGTGTGCATGCATTTGTGCATATATGTGCTTATTCATGTGCACATGCCAGTGTGTGTGTGTCTGCATGCATACTTGTGCCTATGTATATGTTTGTGTGTGTGTGTGTGTGTTTGTCCTTTTGTCTGTCTATGTGCATGTTTTTGCATGAATACATGTGTGTATGTGTTTATGCATGCTTTTGTGTACAAATAAGCACATGTGAGTGTGTGTTGGTGTGTGTTTGCATGTGCTTGTCAGTATGTCAACATGTTTTTCAGTGCATGAGTGTATGTGTAAGCGAGTGCATGTATGTGTGTGTGTGTACTAGCATTTGTGTGATCTTGCCATTGTGCTTCTACATGTATGTGGGTGCATGTTTATGTGTGTGTCTATATTTATATGCTTTTGTGCACATGTATATGAGTGTGTGGGTGCATGTCAATGTGCATTAGTGTGCATGTGTTTGAATGTACATGTGTATATTTGTGCATGTCTATTTAAGTGTGTGTGTGTGTGTGTGTTTGGATTTTATGTGTCTATGTATACATATATGTGAATGTCTATATGTGGGTGCACGTGTGCTCATGTGTGTGTACATGTGTGTGCACATGTTTGGTTATGTGTTTATGGTAGATTATGTTTGTGTGTGTGTGCACTTGTGCACATGCATAGGCTCTTGCATGTGTACTTGTTTATGTGTGTTAATTTGCATGTGTGAGTGCATGCGAGCATGTGTAGGTGTATGTCTCTATGTGTGTGTGTGTGTGTATGGGTGTATTTGTGCATTTGTTTATATGTTTGTGCATGTTTGTGTGTGCGTGTATGCATTTGTGTGTACATATGTGTGTGTGCATTTGCATGAGCATTTGTGTGCATGTGTACTTATATGAGTGTGTGTATACATTGGTATGCATGTGTTTGTCTTTGTGTGTGTATGCCTACATGTGTGTGTGTGTACAAATGTTTGTGCCTACAATTGTGTGAGATTGCCTGTGTGTATGTGTGTGTATGTGTCAGTGTGTGTGAATGTGCTTGTGTGTGCATATATATGTGCCTTGTTTATGTGGGTATGCTTGGGTGTGTGCTTGTACATGTGTGTGTGTATGTGCTCATGCATGTGTGTATGCTTTTTTGTATGTGAATAAGCCTATGGGCATGTGCACATTCTTATTTGTGCATGTGTTTTGCATATGTGTTTGTGCTTATATGTGCATATACATATGTACATGTGTAGGAATGTGCCTGCATGCATGCATTTGTGTGTGTATTTTTATGTGTGCATGTGTATGTGTGTCTTTCTATGACTTTGTGTGTCTTTTTGTGCATTTGCATGTGTTTGTTAGTGTGTGTGTGCGCTTGCATGGTCATGTTGGTGTGGGTCAATGTATATGTGTGGATGTATATGTGTGTTCATGTTGAAGTGTCTACATGCCAACATGTGTGTGTGTGTGTGTGCTATGTGTGTGTGTGTGTATGTTTGTGTGTGATTAATGCATGTATGCTTGTGTGTGCTTATATGTCTGTGTATTTTGTGTGTTTTCTAATCTATGTGAATGTGTGAATGTGCATATGCATGTGTGTGTGAGTGTTAATGCATGTCCATGGACATGTGCATGCATGTGTACATAAAAGTGTGTGTGTGTGTGTGTGTGCAGATGTGCATGTGGATGTATTGTATGAGTGTGTGTGCATATATGTGTGTGTATGTGTGGCCGTGTATTTGTTTGTTCACCTGCATGTGTGTGTGTGCATAGTCGTGATTATGTGTGGGTGCATGTGCAGGTGTGTGTATGTGTGTGTGAATGTGCATATGCGTGCGTGTGCATGTGTGTTCTTGTGTATTCTTATTTGTTTGTATGTGTGTGTCTGTGTGTATGTGCATGTGAGAAAGTGCATGTGTGTTCATGCATATGGGTGCATTTGTGCAAAACTATGTGCATATGTATTTGCATTTGTGTGTGCATAGTGTCTATGTGCACATGTGTACTTGTTTTCATGCCTATTTGTGAGTATGTATGTATGTGTGTGTGTTTGCGTATGTGACCCCATGTGTGTACATATGTGGGTTGAGTGTGTATGCATGTGTGCAAGTGTATGTGCAAGCATATTTGTGCTTGTGCATGTGTGTGTGCATGTGCACTTGAGAGTGTGTGTGCGTGTGCAAATGTGATTGTGTGTATTTGTGTATGTGTGTGCATATGCATGTGTGTGTATGTGTATGCCCATGTGTGTATCCTCTCTTTTTGGCTATTTGTGTTCCTGTGCATGTACATGTTTATCAATGTGTGAGTGCATGTCATGTTTGTGTAAGCACATGTTAATGCGTGCACACATGATTGTATGCATGAGTGTTCGTCAATGCAAGTGTATGCATAGTTGTGTGTTTAAACAAGAATGTGTGCATACATGTGTCTGTGTGTGTGCGCATGTGCATGTGTGTTTGTGTTTGTGTTTGTATGCTCATGTGCATGCATGTGTGTGTGTATGTATATGCATATTTATGTGTGTAGGAGTGTGAGTGTGTGTGCATGCATGCCTATGTGTGTCTATGTGTGTGTGCAAGTGACTATTTGCACTTGTACTTATGTGTGCATGCGTACCTGTCTCCCTATATGCATGTCTGTAAGTGTGCTTATATGTACATGTGTGTGCCTGGTCATTTATGTGTGTTCATGTGCTTGTGTTTGTTCATGCTTGCATGTGTGTGCATGCTTGTGCAAACATTTGCATGCTTTTGCAAATGTTTGCATGCAAATGTTTATGTGAGTGCATGCATGTACTTTTGTGAGTTTGTGTGCATGAGTATATTTTTACATGTGTGTGTGTGTATGTGTGTGCATGTGCATGCATGCATGTGTGTGGATGTGTGTGCATGTGTTAAGGTATGTCTATGTGTGTGTGTGCTTGTGTATGTGCGTGCTTGAAAATGTGCTTGTGTGTGTATTCTTGTGTGTTTATCCACAAGAATGATTGTGTGTACATGGGTGTTTGTGTTTGTGTGTGTATGCATATGTGTTTGAGTATATTTATGTGTGCATATTTTTGCATGTGTGTGTGCGTGTGCACATGTATGAGTGTGCATGTGTTTGTGATATGCATACATGTGTGCATATGTGTGGGTGTGTGCATGTTTGTGGGTGAGTGCATGCACTTATATGCATGTGCATGTGCATTTGTGTCTATGCTTATGTGTGTTTGTATGTGTACTTTTGTGTTCTTGTGCATATACATATGCATGCATGTTCTCGTGTGTGTACACTTGTGTATGTACATGTGTGTGTGGGGTTGGGGTGCATGTGTGCATATGTGTGGCTATGCATATGAATGTGTGCTTACTTGTGATTTTGTGCCCTTGTGTGACTCATGTGTGTGTGCTTGTGAATGTGAGTGTGTACGGGTTTATGCGTGTGTGGGCATGCATGAATGCATGTGTGTGTGTCCATATGCATTGAGGCCTATGTGAGTGTAAACATGCACATGTGTAGGTAATTTAGTGCATTGATGCATCTGTGTTCAAGTGTTATGTTGTGAAAATGATTGTGCAAGTGAGTGCATGCATGCATGCTTGTGTGGGTGTGTGGATGTTGTGCATGCACATGTGCATGTGTGCATGTGCCTATCATTGGACATATATGTGTGTGAGTGCCTGCACACTTGTGCATGTTTGTGTGAATGCATGTGTATGTGAGTCTATGTGCATGTGCATTTTAGTGTGTGCATGTGTATGCATCTCCATGTTTGCATGCATGTGTTTGTGCATGTGCGTGCTTATGTGTATGTGTGAATATGTGGATGTGCACATGCATGTGTATTTGTGTGTGCATGTGTCTATGTGTTTGTCTATGCATGTGTATGTGTGTGTGTGAGTTTTTGCTTGCATGTGTTCTGAAGTGTGCACTTGTGCACATGTGTGCTTGTGTGTGCATGCATTTATGCACATCGACATGTGTGTGCATATTTGTCTTTATGTGCGTGCATCTATGTTTCCATTTACATGCGTTGAAGTGCAAGTGTTAGTGTGTGTGTGTGTGTGTGTATGGGTCTCTGTGGGTATATGCGCATGTGCTTGTGTAGGTGTGTAGGTATATATGTGTGTACATGTGTGTGTGTGTGTGTGTGTGCTTGCATTTGTATGTGAGTGTATATAAATGTGTGCACATGTGTGTGTTTGTTTATGTGTGTGTGTGTTTTTGTATGTTTGTGAGTGTGTGTGTGCATTCTCACTTGCATGCATGTGTGTGTGCTGCATGCATGCATGTGTGTATGGATGTGTGTTTATATTTGCGTATGAGCAAATGTGTGCGTGTGTGCATGTATGTGTATGTTTGCATGTGTTTGTGTTTGTGTGTTCTTAGATGTGTGTATGTGTGTATGCATGCGTCTATGTGTTGTATGCACTTGTTTGTGCATGTGTGTGTTTGTGAGTATACATGCAGGCCTATTGGTATGTGTGCATGTGCATGCACATGTGTGCATTCAAATTTTTCTATGAATGTGTGTGTGTATGTGTGTACCTATGTGTGTGTGTTTTAGGTATGTGTGAGAGTGTGTATGGCCATGTGTGACTATGTATACACATATATGTCTGTGTATGTGCATGTGTCTGAGTGTTCATGTAAATGTCCAAGCTTGTGTGCATGTGTATGTGTATACATGTGTGTGTATCTACATGTGTGTGAGTGTATATGTCTATGTTTGTGTGTGCATGTGTGAGTGTATTTCTATGTGTCTATGCATGAGTGTGCACATTTGTGTTAGTCTACATGTGTGAATGTGCACATGCATATGTGTGTTTGTGTGTATGTGTATGAGTGTACATGCACGCATGTGTATGTGTGTGTGCTTTAGTATTTCTATGTCTATGTGCCCACATGTATGTTTGTGCATGCATGTGTGTGTGTGTTTTTTGTGGATGTGTTATTCTTGTGTGTTTTCTATGAGACTATACTTGTGTGTGTGAGTGGAAGTGTGCATATGCTTGTACATGTGGATATATATCTATGTGCTTATGCATGCATGTGCATATGTGTGTATGTTTATATGCGTGTGTGATTATATGTGCTTGTGTGTATGTATGCATTTGTGTTGTGCACTGATTTGTGAATGTGTTCTTGTGTGTGTGTGTGTGCATATATGGGTGAACACATCTATAAATGTTGTGTGAGTGTGGAGACATGCATGTGTGTGTCTTTGTGTAGGTGTGTGTATTTTTTTGTTCGTTTGTGCATATGTGTGTGTTTGTGTGTCTATTTGTGTGCAAGTGAGGGTGTAAGCATTGTGTGAGTATGTTGTTTGTGCCTATATGCATTTATATGGGTATGTATGTATGTGTGTGGCTATGTGCATGCATGTATGTGTAGGTGTGCAAGGGTTTCTATGCTTGTGTGTGTTTGTGTGCAAGTGTGTATGTATGTGTATATGTATATTTGTGCTTATGTGTACATTTTCTTACACATGCGAGTGCGCATTGACTAGTGTGCTTGAATGATTAAGTTTGTCTGCCTATGCATGCTTGTGCATATTTGGGTGTATGTGTGTTTGTCTGTATATGTGTGTGCAAGTATATTTTTGTGGTTATGAATGTACATGCATGTGTGTACTTGTGCACATGTGTATTGGTTCTTATTTGTTTGTGTCATGTGCAAGTACATAAGCTTTATGTGTGTGTGGATATGTGTGTGTCCATGTGCATGTCTATGTGTGCATGTATGTGAGTTTGTGTGTGAGCACATGTGCATCTATGTGATTATGTGTGTGTAGGTGTGTATGCATGTTTGTTGTCTATGTGTATGTGCTTGTGTGTACATGGGTGTGGGCATTCATATTCATGTGTGCCTATATGAGTGTGTGGATATGTGTGGGTGCATTTATGCATATGCATATGTGCATCTATAAGTGTGCATGTGTCTATTTGTGCATGTATGTATATGTTTGTATGTCTTTTACATGTGTGTGTGTGTGTGTGCATACACACACACACATTTGCATGCATTCACATCTACCTATGCATGTGTGCCTACTTGTGTACATGCATGCTTGTGTCTATGGTTGCATGTGCATGCTGATGCATGTCTATGTTCCTCTCTATATGTGTGTTTGCATATGTGTATGTTTGTGCTTGTGTATGTACATGTGTGTGTGTGTGTTGTTCTTTGTGTGTGTGTTTGTGCATGTGCATGTGTGCATCCATGTATATATGTGTGCATGTTTGGGTTTGCATGTGTGTGTGTACATGTGTGAGTGCATGGGGGTGTGTGTTTGTATATGTATATGTGTGCCTACATACATGAGTGTTTACATGTGCATGTGCACACATGCACAAGTATGTATGCCTTTGTGTGTGTGTGCAAGTGCATGCGTGTTCACTATTGTGGATATGTGCTATTATTTGTGTGTGTCTGTGTATGCATGACTATGTGTGTGTATGTGTGTTAATGTACATGAAAGCACATATGTGTGTGTGTGTGTGTGAATATTAGTGTATATATGTGATTGTACATGCGTGTCTACATGTTTGTGCATGTGTGCATGTATGTGAGTGTCCTTGTGTTTGCCTGTGTATGTGCCTAATGTGCCTATGTGTTCATGTGTGTGCATGCATGTGTCTATGCATGCATATGTGTGTGTAGGCTAGATTGTACATGCGCTTGTATGGGCATTTGTGCTACTACACGTGCATTTTTGTGTGTGTGAGAGTATGTGTGAATATGTCTATACGTACATGTTTGTGTGTATACATACGAGCGCGTTCTGTGTGTATGTCATCTTTTGTGCATCTATATGTGTGTTTACATGTCCATAAGTTTACATGTGTAAATTTACGTGCTTTTGATTGTGCGTACATGTGTGCATGTTTTCTTGTGGTAATGTGTGGATGCGTGTGGGTCCTATTATGCATGTGTTTGTGTGCGAGTGTACATCTATGTGAATGCACACTTGCATGTGCATGCATGTGTGCATTTATATGCACACATGTGTGCTTTCGTATGCGCATGTGCGTGTGTGGGCAGGTGTACATGTGTGTGCGCATATGCAAGTGTATGGTTGTGTGTCTCCATACAAGTGTGTTCATGTGACTACAAATGAGTGTGTATAGATTTGCATGTGCATTTGTGTTTGTGCATGTGTGTGTACATGCACATGTGTGTGCGATGCATGTGTATGTGTGTGTGTACACACATGCCCATATGTTCATACGTATGTGTCTGTTAGTGTGCACCTGTGCTTATGCTTATGTTTGTGTGTGCTTCTATGTGTGTGTGTTTTTGTGTTTTTGACTATGTCTATATGGGTGAGTATCTTTGTCCTTATGTGTGCATATGTATTTGTTGTTATATACTTCAATCTATATGTTTGTGTTTGTGTGCATGTGCATATGTGTATATGTGTGTATGCATGTGTAACTGTGCCAAAGCATATGTATTTGTGTGCATGTATATGCATGCATGTGCATGTGTATCAGTGTTTGTATGCATGCATATCTGCCTATGTGTGTTTATGTACATGTGTATTTGTGCATGTTTGCATGTCTATGCACACATGTGGTTGTGTCCATGTGTTTGCATGCATTTATGAGTCCATGTGTGTGTGTACACTTGTATGCTAGGTATGGGTGCATGTGTGCTTATTTGCTTAGTGGATGCATTTGCATGTTCTTATCATTCGTGTGAGTTTGTTTGTGTGTCTTTGTATGTGTGTGTATAAAAATATAGTTGTGGATGTGCATGCATGTGTGTATGTGTGTATGTGACAATTTGAGTGCAAACATGCATGCTTAAGTATTAGTGTGTGTGTATGCCCATGTATCTATACTTGTTAATGTGTGTTTGTGCCTATGCATGTGTGTGGGTTTTTGTGTGGTTGTATGTGTATATGTGTGTGTGTGTGCATGCATGTGTGTTTGTGCATATGTGTGTGCATGTGTATGCCTATGTTTATGCATGTGTGTCTATGTCTATGTGTGCATGCAAGTGTATGCATGTGTTTTGGTATGTGTGTGCATGTCTGAGTGCATGTGTGTTCATGTGCACATTTTTGTGTGCAAGTTTATGCATATGTTTGCATATGTGTGCAATGTTGTGTGTGTGTATGTGTGCATTTAGTGTGTGTATGTAAGTGCGTGTGTGTGCATGTCTGTGTGTGAGTTTTATTACATGTGAATTTGTTTATTCGTGGGTGCTTCTTTGTGTGTGTGTAGGTGTATGTGCATGTGTTTATCCATACATGTGTGCATGCATGTGTGAATGTGTGTCTATACGTGCATGTGTGTGTGGGAATGTGTAAGTGTTCATGTATTAGTGTATGTGTGGATTTGTGTAGTTGTGTGTGTGTGTGTGCATATGTGTGCATGTGTGTGTGTATGCATATGTGCATATTCTTGTGTGCATGTGTGTGTGTGCCAATGTGTATGTCTATGCATGATAGCGTGCATTTGTCTTCATGAATGTCTTTGAATGTGAGTGCATGTGTGTGTTTGTCCATGTGCATTGTGATGAGTGTGTGCATGTGTATATGTGCGTGTGTGTTTGTGCATGTATGTGTGTATGTGTGCCTATGTCAATATATTTATGTCTATGTCCATGTTTGGTGCAAGTGTATATGCATGTCTGTATGTGTCTATGTGTGTGAATATATGTAGGTGCATTTGCAGGTAAATGTGCATGTGCATGTTTGTGTGTTTGCAAGTACACGTGCATATGCACACATGTGTGCGTGTGTGTGTGACTTAGTGTATATGCAACTAGGCATTAGTGTGTGTGTGTGTGTGTGTGTTTGCATGTGTTTGTGTATACACGTGTTCATGTATATGTGTATTTATATATGTTTGTGTGTATGTATATGCATTTGTTCATCTATACATGCAAGCAAGTGTATTCATGTGTGTGTGTGTGTGTGTTTGAGCATGTATGTGCTTTTGTTTCCTTGTGTATGTGTGTGCAAGTGCTTTTGTGCATGCACATATGTGTGCAAGTATGTGTTTAGGTGTGCATGTGTTCTATTGTGAAAGTGCATCCACATGGACATGCAAGTGTTTGTGTATGTGTGTAAGTGTGCAGGTGCGTACTCATATGATTTCGTCTGTGTGTGTGTGTACGTGCACATATATGCGTATGTGCATGGGTGTTCATGCATGTGCATGTGTGTGTGCTTGCATGTCTGTGTGTATGTGCCTATTTGTGCCTTGTGTGCATGGGTGCATATGTATGCTTGTGTGTGTGTGCTTGTATGTTTGTGTATGCATATGCCTGTGGGCATGTGTGTGCCTACTTTCATGTGTTTGTGCATATTTATGTATATGTGTTCATGCATTCATATTTATGTATATGTGTGATCATGTGCATTAATTTCTGTGTGTTTGTGTGTGCATGTCTGTGTGCATATGTGTATGCATATTTGAGCATGATCGTGTGTGTGTGTGTGTTTGTGTGTGTATATGTGCAAGTATGTGTTTGAGCATTTTTGTGTGCATTCGTGTGAGTGTGTATATGTATATCTACATGTATGTGCTTCTACATGTGTGCATGAGTGTGCGTGTGTGTATTTACCTATGCATGTGTATGCTTCTTTGCATCTGTGTGTATGTGTATGTGTGCATTTATGTGCATACATGCATGTGTGTGTGTTTATGCATATGTGCATGTGTGTGTCTATGAGTGTACATGTCTTTCTATGTATGTGTGCCCATGCATATGCATATGCATATGCATGTGTGTGCTTGGGTGTGTGTTTGCATGTGTGCAAATACTTGTGCGTTTGTTCATATGTATGTGTGTTTGTTGCATCTGCATATGTGTGCTTGAGTGCACATGTGTGTGTCTGTGTGTGCACATGAGCATGTGTGTGTGTGGATGTGGGTGTGGGTGTGTGTCTATGAGCATATGTGCATGCACATCTATGTGTGCACATGTGAGTGCATATCCATATTTATGATTTCAGTGCATTAGTGTATGTGCTTGTGTGTGTGTTTATGCATGTGTGTATGTCTGTGTTTGCATGCGTTCATCATGCATGCCTGTGTGAGTATGTTTGTGTGTACATGTGTAGGTCATGCACAAATGGGTTCGTGTGTGTGCACAATTGTGTGTGTGAGTGCCTGTGCATATGGTACATGTACTAGTGCATGCTTGTTCAAATATATGTGTTTGTGCATGTGTGTTTGTGCATGTGTTAGTGTTCATGTGTGTGTGTTTACATGTATGTGCATGTGTGTATGTTTGTATATGTGTGCTTCCATGGTTAGATGTGCTTGTTTAAGCAAGTGTGTATGCTTGTTTGCAAAAATGCATGGCATGTGCATATGGGGTGCTTTTTTGTGTGTGTACTTGCATGCATGTGTTTAGGGGTGCGTACACGTGTGTGAGTTTGAATGGATGGGTGTGTGCATGTGCAATCGTGTCTATATGTGCATAAATTTCTATGTATTTGTTCATGTGTGCATGTGTGTGTGTGTTGTGTGTATGTGCATGAATTTCTGTGTATGTGTTCATGTGCACATACTTGGGCATATTTGTGAGTGTGTTCACCTGTGTATGTCTGCAAGTTTGTTTGTGTGTGTGTATAGATGCAAGTGGTGTGTGCATGTCCATACATTTACATCTGTGTGTGTGCATGTTTGTGCCTACGTATTTGTGCATGAGTTGTGTATGTGTGTGTGTGTGTTTGTCTATATGAGTATTTGTGTATTTGTGTAGGTGTGCATGCATTGTGTGTTTATACAAGTGTCTATTCATGTGCATGCTTGTATATGTATGTGTATCTGTGTGGACTTTTGTGGGTGTGTTATTGCATTTATTCTCATATGTGTGCCTTGCTTGTGCATGTGTGCATGTGCATATGTGAGAAACTTTAGACATGTGCAGGTGCATGTATCTACACGTGTGTGAGTATGTGCCTATTCATAAGCATTTTTGTGTGTGTGTGTGTATGAGTTTGTGTATGCATGCTTGTATGTGTATGCATGCGTGTGTCCAATTGCTTGCATGTGTGTGCATGTGTGTATATGTGTGTGTGTGCAAGTACATGTGTCTCTCTATCCATGTTAAAGTGCTTGTGTGTGTGTGTATGTTAGCATGCACACACATGCACGAGCACATGCAAACACACATGCATGCAATCACACTCACACACACATACAAACACATACACACACATGTGCACATACACATACACAAGCACAAGAACATACATATGCTTGCACATGCACATGCACTCAACGCACACATGTGCACACATGCAGTCACATGAATAGACACACATAGACAAACACTCGCACACAAGTATGCCAACATGTACGCATGCACTTGAAGGCATGTATAAATAAGCACATATGCTGGCACACAGACACATGCTCACACTCACATATACACATTCACACACACACACACAGCCATACACATGCAAACAAACACACATTCATTCATGTAAGAACACACATCACACATACACAAGCATACACACACTTGCACACACATTCATGCACAATCATGCCCACGTACATACACACATGCATGTGGAAACACAAATAAATTGAAAGAAATGCACACATACAGACATGCCCATACATAAAGACACATAGACACACATACACACACATACACATGTGTATGCATCTATGTTCACATGCATGCACACACAAAAACAAGTGCACACACACGCGCACAAAAAGGAACACACACACACACATGCGTATATGCACACATGCATGGACATGTCCATGCACATTCATAAACACTCATACATATGCATGTGCACACACAAACACACACATGATCAAACATACACATGCACACACACAAGCATACACACACACAGTCACACATAAACATGCACACACACTTACACATATTTGCATACACACATGCAAACATGTAGATATACCAAAAAAAACACACAAAACATGTTCGCACATATGGACATATAAACATTACCACACACGCACACACACACACACACATGTGCAAATGCATACAAGGACACATCATACAAAGATACACACACACATACACATACACAAACACTCACACACGTGCACAAACACAAACACATATATACAGAAATGCATGCAAGCATGCACTTGCACACACTCACACATGTGTGTGCACACACACACGTACTTACACACTCACATGAGTACAAAGATGCATGCATACGGGCACACACATAGGAATGCACACATGGTCATAGGCACATTCACATGTAAAATTGTAGCACACATACACACGAGCACCTACGCACACACACATAAATAAACATGCACACATGAACATATAAACACAAAAAGACACTCACAGAAACACAAATATACATGCAAACATAACATGTGCACCCACTTGCACAAACATGAACACACATTCATAGAGATGCATGCACACATGTGTTCAGACACAGATGCTTGCACACAAACATGCATACAAACACAAGGATATTTGCACACACAATTATGCACACACACATGAACATACACATCTGCACACATGCTTACACATGCATATTGCATAATGCACATGTCGACACACACACGAATGCAAGCATGCACACTCACACATATAGACACATGCAAAAATATTCACACATAGACATGCTTACATAGGTATAGCCACATAAATGCATGCACTCATGTTTGCAAACAAGTGCACATGCACACACATGCACATGTCCACTTGCATAGGCATAGGTGTATACACATGTACATACATACACAAACATGCACACACACATATGCACATGCACTCACATAAGAATGCACAAGCACACCTAGACATGCTCGCTTACACACACATGAACACACACACACACACATATGCACACTCATGTGCACACATGTGCACAAGCATGCACACCTATACACACACTTATGAGCATACAAAATACATGCACATATGTATACAAAAATATGCACCCACACATGCATGAGCACACACACGTAGACAAATGAACAAACACATAAACTCAAAAATACACATGCACACACACTCATGTATATGCACTCATACACACACATATACACATGCATACATACCCATACAGACACATATACTCATGAACACACAAACATACTCACAAGGGCAAGTGAAAATGCACTAGCAAACACACACATCTAAACATTCTCTTGCACACACACACATGCACAAGCACACACACATTCAGAATGCACACATAAGCACATGTACACACATTCACGCACATGCACATATACACACAAACACACCCACACAAAGGCACACTCATGTATACACACACAAGCACATACAAACACATGCCCACACATACACACACACACATGCACACATACAGAAGCACGAACATATATACAAAACACACACACACACGTAGACATACAACATGCATAGACAATCCCATACAAGCTCACACACAAATGCACATACTCGCATATGTATGCCTATAAATGCATAAACACACACACACACTTACACATATGCATACACATGTATAAACACAGGTACACACATCCAACGCACATAAGCTTAAATACATGCACACATACACACTTGCACACATACACACATGCACAGAAAGACAAATGCACATGATGACTCAAGTGCACATAAGAACAAATACATACTCACACATCTACATATACACACATACACTGGCAAAACCCATGCATATGCATACACATGTGCACACACACATATAAAAGCTCACTTGTGCACACACACATATAAAAGCTCACTTATGCACACAAACACACAAATGCACAAATGCAAGTTTAAACACATGAACACATGCATGTACAAATGCACAAATTTACACGCACACATGCATGTCCCCATACACACACTCACACATGCACATACACATGTACACACAAATGTAACAACATACCCACACATACCGACACACACATCCACACACAGATGCACGCACATACAAACACACATAGACATGTGAATGCACATACATAGACACACACACATGCATGCATACACACACACATGCACCATATAACACACATGCACACAAACACTTATGCATAGGAACAAACATGCACATAGAAACAGACATACACAAGAGCATAAACACACGCACAAACACATGCACATACATGTCGAATGCACTCCCAGATGCACAAACATGTAGTTGCATAATAATGCACACACATGTATACACTCACAAGCATACTAAAGCACACACACACACACAAATACATAAAGGATCACATATACAAAAGATCAAGCACACACACATGCATACACACAAGCACACACAAACACATATATATGCACGCACATGCATGCATGAACAAGCATAAAAATATTGACACATAAGCATATAGATACACACATATACACACATGTAGACAAAAGTAGACAGACACACATATGCACACATACACACATGTGCACAACCACTCACACATACTCGTACCCATATGTAACAACAAATGCACACACTCACACCGACAAAGACATACATGCACACAAGGAAACACACTCACATGAACATGTGTGCAAACTCACAAGAGCTCAAATACACTCACACATAAGCACACACAACATGCACACACAAGTGAATACATATAATCACATACACAGTTATAGACATAGGCATGCACACTCACATGCTTGCACAACACCCATACACACATGAACATCATGTGTGCAAACTCACATGCATATAAGCACACACATGCACACAAAAACACACACACACACAAGCACACACTCAAGCACACATGAACAAATAAGCACTAATGCATATATGTATGGATTCATGCACACACATGTGCCACATGGACTCACATGTGTAGACACGCACCTACACACACATGCATAATATTTGTACACACAAACACACATGCCCCCACAAAAACTCATGCCCATGCACACAACTCGCATGTAGGTGCACACACACAAACACAATCACACATGCTTAAACAAAGACATCCAAAGAAAGAAGCATGAATAAATGATGCTCACGCATGCAAGCAAATATTTGCTTGCACATGCACACATACACACATGACCATGTACACACGTGCATGTACACACACATGCACATACATATCCATACATAGATAGAATGCACATATGCACACACACAAACACATACTTGTATGAATGCACATGTGCATGTGCACATGCATATGCACACACACACACACATGCATACACATGCACACACATGCATGCATGCACCCATCCACATACATGCAAACATGCATACATGAACACTCACATGTATGCACACACACACACAAAAAGACACACACGCACATGTATGTACTCACATATAAGCACCCATGTTTAGACAAGTACATGCACACACAAGCACATGCACATGCTTAGGCACACATCATACACAAGAACACATGCAAATATAACTGCATACACATGCATGCACACAAATATGCACATGCATGTACACCCACACACATTCATGCAAACTCATGCAAATAAACACAATTTGCTCATATATATATATATATATATGCACTCACACATACACTTGCACAAGAATGCACTCATGTACACCACACGCATGTTCGCATACATACACACACACACACTCATACACATATAGATGCACATGCACACACAAAAAGCAAGAACACATGTATGCACAAATGCTAGCACAAACACACTCACACACACCTACACATATGTGCATGCTCTTATACAAACACAAAGATGTATGCATGCACACACATAATCACTTACACATATGCAAATGCATGCATGCACATGCATAGATACAAGTACACACATGAATAAATACACACATGAACATAAATAAAAAATGCACAGACACAAGTGCACACACACATGCACATACCTATGCATAATCCCATACACACACACAAATGCACACACATGCACACCATGCATAAACACACATGCAAATGCACAGATGCACACATACATGCATGCACTCTCACACACACACATGCACAAATGGATAGACACAAACACAACCACATACACCCACATACATGCATGCTAAAAAACTTGTACACACACATAATCATGCATATGCACATGCACACATCAACACGAGCACATATCCCAAATGCACAAATGCACATACACATACACATATACACATGCACGTATACACACATACACTTGCTATCACCCATGTGCAAACACACACATTCACATGTGCACATGTAAACACATATACACAAATGCACACAAACATATGCACACACTCATGGTAGTACTCAAACAAGTACCTACACCTACACACAAGAACACATATAGAAACAAAGTCATTAGCATAAAAATTCACATGCATACACACATGCAAAAAATAATTCACACACACATATGCACATGCACATGCATACATGCACACACACATACATATGCATGTACATATACACACATATGCATAGTCATATACACACATGCACTAGCATACATAGATGCACACACACATCCACACAAAGATTGGCACATTTGCAAAAACACATACACATGCATGCACACAGACATACATTTACCAACACACAAACATGCATAGATACATACACGTAAACACTTATATATAGGCACACACAAGCATACTCATGCACACACATTTTTATTCACAAATGCAGACACACACACACACATACCCACTCTCACACCCACACACACATGCAGAAAAACACATACAGTTATGCATGCATGCACACACGCACACATGCATGCACAGACACATGAATACACACATGTGCATGCATTTGTAGGTATGCACACACAAAAACAAGTGCACATACATGCAAACACATGAATAAGAATAAACAAATACACACACAAACACCTATATGCTTGCAAACATAAGCATACAAGAATACATGTATCCACATAGCCACAGACACACGCATTGCATGTCTGTCTCCACACATAAGAACAAGAATAAACAAATGCACACACAAACACCCGTATGTATACACACATGCATACAAGTGTACACATATCCCCATAGCTACACACACACATTCGTGCATGTTCATGTAGACACACACACACAATGCAAACACAATCACAAATACATAAATGCACACACTCATGCACACAAATACAAGAACACATATGTACACACTTCCACACACATCAATATGCATAAACACATGCACACATAAGCATAAACATAGGCACACCCACACAAAAAACATGCACACACACATAAATGCACAAGCAAATGAATGCACATCCAAATACACTTACATGAACACATATGCATAAACATGAATGTACACAAATAGTAATACAAATGCACACGTGCACAAATATGTATGCACGCACGTGCAGACACACTCACACACATATGCATATGATCTTACATGAACACATGCATAGAGGAGCATGCATGTGCATAGGAACATGCATTCACAAGCACACAAATAGGCACATAAACATACATACACAAGCTCACACATGTAGACACATGCACATGCATACATGTATAAGCACATTCATGCATCCACATGCATGTATAATATTAGACCCACACCTATACACATGTAAACATGCTCATAAAAGCACACACATACATATATATGCACATACGTGCACACTCACACAAATGGCCCTAGCACACATACACACAAACACATGTAAATAGATGCACAAGAACACACACACATAGATGCACATGTTGTTGTGCTTGTCTACAAGCATATGCATGTGTGTGTGTATTTATGTTTATGTGTGTATAAATGTCTCTAGGTTTGTATATCTGTGCATGTGTGTGTGTGGTGGTGTGTGTGTATGTGTGTGTGTGGTGTTGTCTGTGCATGTCTATGTGTGTCCATGTGTGTATACATCTACATAATCTTTTGTGAGTGCATGTGTGTGTGTATGCATGAACATGTGTATCTATGTTGGTGTATGAGCATGCATGGCTTTCAATTCTTGTGGGTGTGTGTGTGGGTGTTTGTGTACATGCATCTATCTAAGTCTTTGTGTGTGTGTGTACACATGTGGGCACATGCACATGTGTGTGAATGTGTTTTCTTGTGTATTCAAGTGTGTGCATATGGTGTCTATGTGAGTGTGTGCATTTCTTTTGGAGTGTTTGCCTCTGTGCAAGTGTGTGTGTCCACATATTTATGCATGAGTGTGAGTGTGAGTGTACGTGTGTGAGTTTATGTGCATGTAAGTGTGTGTGTGTGTGTGTTGATTAGTTTTGGGTGCATGTGAGTGTTCTTATGCATGTGTGTGTCTATGAGCGTCCATACATACATGAATGTTTGTTCGCATGTGTATACATTGGTGTGTGTGTGTGTGTGTGTGTTTTGCATCCTTGTTTATGTATGTGCATGTATGTGTATGTCCATGTATGCAATTTAGTGTATGTTTTGTACATTCTTATGTGCAAGGTGTGTGTGTGTGTGTGAGGGTGTTTGCATGCCTTTATGTGTGCATATGTGTTCATGTGTATGCATGTTTGTGTGCATGCACTTGTGGGGTGTGTAAACCATGTGTTTGCAAGCATGTGCATATTGTGTATATTTGTGCATACGAGTCTATGTCTGTGTGTGTTCGTTTGTGCATTTATGTGTGAATGTGTGTGGATATGTAATGTATGCATGTGCATTTATGTGTGCATTTGTTCATGTATATATATGTTTACATGGTTTTGTGTATTGATATGTTTGTTTTGTCCACATTCACGTTTGTTATGTTTTTATGTGCATATGCATTTTTGCATGCGTGTATGTTTTTTGTGCATGTGTGTGTTTGTGTGTTCATGTGTAGCTTTTTTATTCATATGTGTGTTTTTGTCATTGAGAGTTGCTAATATCTACACATATTGGTTTGTTCATGTGTATGCATTTGTGTGTGTAAGTAGGTGTGTGCACGTATGTATGTGTGCATCTGTGTGTGTGTCATGAATATCAGAGTGTGTGTCTTTGTGCATGTGAGTTCTTTCTTATGGGTATATATTTTTTCTGTAAGTGAGTGTGTAGGAATATTAGAATATGTGTACGAGTGTGTGTCTTCCCTTGTTAGTGTGAAGGTATGTGTGTGCATGTGAGTGTGTGAGTATGTGAGTATGTGTGCTTGTGTACATGAGTGCATCTACATGCATGTGAATGGGTTCACATGTGTGTGTAAGAATATTCATATGAGTGTGTCATTGTGTGTTTGTGCTTTGGGGCATGCGTGTGTGTGTACATGCATGTGTGCATGTGTGTGCTTTAAACCTTGTGTGTGCATGTGTGTGTGTGCATATGTGTTTGTGTGCATGTGTGTGTGTGTATCTGTGCTTGTATGACTATGTGTGTCTATATCTATGTGTGTGAGTCTATGTGCTTGTGTGCATGTGTGTTTGTAAAAGCAATTGTGTGTGTGTGTGTGTTTCTTTATATGCATGTGTGCATGTGCATATGTATGTGTGCATGAGTGTATGCATCGCATTTGCATCTATGCATGTGCATGCATATGTGTGAACAAGTGTCTATCAGTGTTGTTCATTCATGATTGTTCATATTTTTGTGTGTGTGATTGTGTGTGTGCATGCAAGTGCTTGGCTTTGTGCAAGTGTGTGTCTATGTGCAAGTCTATGAGCCTGTGTGTGTGAATATGCTTGTGCCTATGCATGTGCATGTGTGTGTGTGTAGGTGTGTGTGCATACGTGTACATATTATTTTTGCATGTGTGTGTGCGTGCATGCATCTATGCCAGCTATGTAAGTCTACAAGCTGTGCAAAGTGTGCAAGCTATGCATGTGTGTATGTGTTTTTTTGTTTGTGTTTGTGCATGTGTGTTCATATTTATATGTATGTCTTTACATGTACTTACATGTATGTTTGTGTGCATGTGTGTAATTGCATGTATGGATGTGTATGTCTATGTTTCTATGTGTGAACAAGCAAGCATGGGTGTATGCAAGTGAATGCATGTGTTTGTGTGTTTGAGTGTGCATGCATGTGTGTGTGTGCGTGTAAGCTCATTTATGACATTCATGTGTGGACATGTACATGCATGTGTGTGTATCCATGTCCAAGTATGTTTTCCACCATGTGCATATCTATATTTATGTGTGTACATATGGGTGCATGTGTGGACATACGAATGCATCCACTTATGTTCATGGGTGTGTATTCATGTGCACACACAAGTTTAAGTATTCATGTGCACAAATGAGTGTGTGCGAACATGTTTGCATGTGTGCCTATGTTTGTGTGCTTGCATGTTTGTGGTTGTGCTTATGCATGCATATGTGTGAATGTGGACATGCTAGTATGTGTACATTTGTGAGTGTATGTTCATGTACATGTGTATGTGAATATATTTTATGTGTATGAGTGTATGAACCTGTGTGTGTGCATGCATTTTTGCATGCATGTGTGTTTTTTCTAGTGTAGGTATGTGCATGTGTGTATGGGTGATTGCTCGTGCCCTTGTGTGCATGCATTAATGTGCATGTGTGTTTGTACGAGTGTGTAGCTAAGTGGTAGTATGTGTCTAGGTGTGTGTGCCTATGCTTGTGCATGTGTGTGCACAAGTGATTGTGTCTATCTAAGCATGTCTATATGCTTGTTTGTGGTGTGGCATATGTGCATTCATGTGCATGTGTGAA